>OW121740.1:166945121-167545121 GCA_933228675.1 Stomorhina lunata | reverse complement strand
TATTTCTATTAAACGTGTGCGATTCTGCAAAGAATAATGAAATCAAACATAATGGTTAGAGTCACCCATTAGAACTTGTGCAAAGTAAGGTTTGGCCTTTAAATCTCTAAAGAGCAATATGCACTTCAAAAGAAGTAAACAACCATCTAATATATGATTTAATCTACTTACCTCGGCCCAACTAGTACGATCATCATGGGTTAAGACAGGTAGGCAATCACCTAAAGGTTCATAATCAATAATACTGCGTATTCTTTGCAGCACTACCAACATTTCTTGAGGTGTAATCAAGGAATTATCACTGGGATGTAAACAATCAAACATAAACATACGACCTTTACCGGATACCAAACAATGTGAGGGAGTTTTACCCTCTTTAGCTAAAAAAAAAAACAGAATTTGTCAACATAATTGGAAAGAAACAGGTTGTTTATTTTTTTGTCACCAGTTTTAAAATGCGATTCAATATGATCGATTTCCAAACCAGGAATGCGGCTGGTAGAATAGAACCGCTTATACAAAGCCGAGGAGTATTTGATTTTACCACCATTTGAAGATAAAGGCTTAATGGTGGCCTTGTGTAATAAGTGCCAAAATTCCACAGTATGATAAGCAAATCGAGCTAAATTCTTTTTAGTGTAACGGAACAAGAATTTTAAACTATAAGCGTAAATAAAAAAAATATTTATATTCACCTTTAAAGCCATTTCAGGTGTTTCCGGTCTTCCTATAACCTCCAATTTAACGGGCATAATCATAACAATATAAGGATTTAATGGTAATCTTAACATATGATATGCATAAGCATCCCACCACTCATCTAACCAGTTTTTCATTTTTGCTGCTCTCTGTTTTAATTTATCATGCAATTCTGAACCAATGCCCTTCTCAAATTTCTCGATTACTTTACGAGTAACAGACAATTCTTCTTCGGTTCCAAAAGGCTTAACACTTTCGTAGTACCTTTGCAGCGTATCATGCAGGTCTGGCAAGGGCAAGGGCGGCAATTGTTCATCGAAATCATATGTGTTTTGTTGACTTTCGTCCATAAAATAAATAGATGCCCGATCCATAATTGATTAGTGGTACCTTAAATATTGTCTGTAAAAATGTAAACAAAACAATAAAATACTTGATGGTGGTGTCGATTACGGGGTTCGGTAGCGATAAGCTTTATAATAAATTAGTAATTCTTGTACTTTGCTTGGTCAATATCAAAAATTTGTACTTTTAATGAAATGCATTTTTAAGCATTCAGACAGACATATTAACATGATAAGAAGTCTACTTCCAGTACTTGAATGAAATTAAAATATAGTAGGTATATCAAGAGCCTATAATCAATACCGACTATGAACCATTTATTTCAAAATCACTTTTTTGGAAAACTGTTTTTTTTTATAATATGTAGTTATATCTCTTTTAATTTAATTATAATTATTTTTACTCACTAGGTCTCCCTTTTGTCGGTTTTTCAACTAGCACAGTGTTATTAGTTAGGGAGCTACAAATGAAGTTAGGGAGTTGTCAGGGTAGAAGATAAATATTAAGCCATCGCATATACGTTGTTTAACGCTCCTACTATATGTAAGAGAGCTCACTTGGTATGCTCTTTGATGGCAAGTAGACAGTTAGGTCACACACAGCTGTATTAGATAAATTTCATTCGTAGTATCCATGCAGGATGCAAGTACGAATATTTGTCAATGAGATTCAACAATGTCTTCTGGAGGAATGAAGTCGGATGATAGGTCTAAAAATTGCGGCCCCTTACTATATGGTTTACCCGCTTTGAGAATTAAAATTATGTTTGGGTTGAAGATAGAATTTTTCTTAGCTATGAAGCTCCGAAAGTGTGCAATATTTATGAAAATTCACCCAAGGATTTTTAATATGGCTTACTTAATGCCTAATTATATTGTTTAAGATTATCCTTATATATGACAGACCCCTTTACTCCAAATTGAATACAAAAACTTCTCAGCCCACATAGACTGGTCTGTTAAAGAATATATAAAAAAAATTCTTTCAGAATCAATTATTCATCATAACTATTTCAAACCTTAAGTAGTATAAATAAAACCAAAGTTCATTTTAGTACTCACTGTAAAATCTACATATGTATATAACGTCGCAAACTTTGTTGTTGTAACAGAAATATTTTTAGAAATACCGTAATAACTATCAATTCATAGGAGAAAACCTATGTTGCACCAAAATGGAGAATCGATTGCCTTTAAAACGATATCGAAAATGTAGCAGTCTTTAAACGGACTTCTAGTCATTCCAATAAATCGACAGGTGGGGGAATGTTTTTATTATCAGTTAAGTACATTAAGAAGCTTAACTTCACCAATCTTAATTATCATGATACATAGATATGTAGTCGTACCATTTTTTTTGTGTATTCAAAACTGACCTTTGATCACTTCACAAAATGTGTTTGAAGTAAATGTAAAATTTTTGTCCGATTTATACAACCGCACACGCTAAAACTAAATAAAAGACTGAATTACTTGGAGCCGGTAAAAGTCTTTGTATGGACAAAATGATATACAAAAATAAACAAATCAACTTTAACATACATTTGTACTATATTCACGAGTACATTCAACTATTGATTAAATATTTATAGTACATTAATACATTTTATTAATTTTAATGTTAAATTAATTATCACTTGAGTTGTATTTGGCGATGGGAGATACTTATACTCTTTGTAAGTGTTTAATCTAAAAAATATAATTAATCTAATCATAAAAATGCAACTTATTTCATTTATATAGTACTATGTATGTGGGTGGTTATCATTAATTGTAAACATACAAATGTAAACAAATGATTTGTTATTGTTGTTCTTTTCAATGCAAATGTCCAAAATGTGGACTTTAAACTTAAACATATCAGGGATGGAAATTTGATATAATAATGTTGAAACAATAAAAGTATTTTCTACTCAAGTTGCATCGATCATCATACACTTTAAAATTGATTTTACGATTTTTGGCTAGTATTAATTAAAAGGTGTTTTTATAACCAAACATTTTTGTTAACCTTGATATCCATATTATTAATGCTTTCAAATGTAAAAGTAAAGAAAATTATCCATCCCAGTTACTTAATTATTTACACTTAAATTTGTTACTATTTTTGTTTCAATATGCTTTTGTTACATTTACTCAAAAATGTTAAAGAATTTATATCTTTTTATTGATTTATATCTACTAACTACATAGTTTATATATTTATATATTATTTATAATTTTTTAAAAATATAATTACCTTTAATTGCTTGTACACCAGCAATACTGTCAATATTTCATTTTTAAAAAGCGCTTTTAAGTAAGCTGCCAGATAATTCCCACCAAACCAAATATTGGTCACACTTATAACAACAAATGAGACCCAGCAAGAAAAAAGGTATATTCATAATTGAGAATGAATTGAAAATATGTATGTAAATGTTATTTCAAAGGTTAAGCGTTTGATATTGACTTGAGAAAAATAGCGTGATCAACAAAAAGGTGAGTTTATTCTGAAATAAAGAAATGCCTTTATTCTAAAATCATTAACAAACCTCAAAGTTTTTCAAATTTTTTAATAAAGAAAATAAATTTACTAATGCATATATTTATATTAATATATTGTGTTTACCCATATTTGTAATCAAAGTACATATTTTTAAGATAATTTGATGAAATTTGGTACATACATTTATATTGCTATTGAAAGTTTTTGAAATCTGTGCATTATTTCGGGTACCTCCTGGCTTCCCTGGATTGAGGTTTTTTGTATTTTAAGGAAATATATGTATATATATAATTTTTCAAACGTTTATTTTTATTGATTGCAAATGTCATCATATTTTAAACGTTTGACACTGTTCCATTTTAAATGAATGCTTCAGATATTTTAAATTTCTACGGTATCTCTTTGTTATTAGATAAATTATGGAAAATTTGCTTTCTATAAATTACCTAATAAGAACAAAAGTATTAACAAAGGTACTAAAAATACAACTCAGTCTGAAATGCCGGCTGCTTAAAATTTGGCAGCACTTTTAATTGAATTTCATGAGAAGGGGAAATTGTTAACAGTGTTGTCATAGAATGTAGTGTAAACAATAAAATTATATGGATAAATATGTTATTTATTTTATATAATAAATTTAAAATTATTTTATAATTAACATTTAAAGCTTTTGCAATTATCTCCTTATTTTATAAATGTAAAATGTGGATTAGAAAGATAAAGAAAAAATTCTAGAAGCCAATAAAATAATACATTTTTAAGCAACTGTGTAACTTTTCACAAAACAAAAACAACACAGTCAATGCTTGTGCGAATTCTTCTTTGTTTTTGTCAATGTAATATCCTTAAAGAAAATATTATTAATTTTCTCTTTATTTATTAATTTATTATTTTCAACGAGGGTCATGTTACCCTCGACCGGTTTATTTAAAAGTTATGTGTGTCCTTATTACGACGGCACTGCGGCAGGTGCAAATACACGTAATGACACTGAAACTGGGGTCACTGTGGCAGCAACATGTCATCGACCCTATTGTCACTTTAAACATGTTCGGAAAGGTATAAATCCTCTACTGAAATATATAATTTTAATTAAAAGGCTCATCTTAATTTACAGAAGCCGTAGATAAGAAGATTTTCATAACCACACCAACACCGGCAGCTACTCAACCTCCACCGGAGTATAAAGCTACACCAAAACTCTTAGCATTGCCTTTGCCAGAGCTTTCATTGCCAATAGCCTTAAAAAAGAAAACAAAATTGGAGTATCAGCCAGAGAAACCTGCTATTAATGCTTCACCTTGGAAGAAACGTACTTCACAGGATTCAGTTCCAGTTTATATACCGGCTCCAACATTGCAAAATCATAATGAAAATAGCCAGGAAAGTATTAGCATGGATCTTGATGATTGCAATGATGAGTTAAATGAATTGTCCGGTATAATTGATAACGTGCAGTTTGGAGATGAACCAACATTTTCTAACGATGATGAGGAATCACAGGAAACGCCTGCTGAAAAGAATACAAAGGAAGATACCAAAAAAACCCCAAAAGAAAAAGATGAATCAAAAAGATCAAGTAGTAAAACCGAAAATTCTGATAAAGATAAGAAAAAACGTAGAGATTCGTCTACCTCCTCCCACTCACACAGTAGGCACAAGCAACATAAATCCTCATCAAAAACAAAGGAATCCCTAGAAACAGATAAGCCGAAAAAAGAAGATGAAAAACGAAAAGATAAAGATACAAAACAAAAAGATAGGGATAAGGGAAGGGAGGAAAAATCTGAAAAGACGCACTCTTCTAAAAATAAATCCTCATCATCACACAAATCGTCTTCAAGGGATAAAGAAAGCAAGGAATCAAAATCGAAAGAGTCTTCATCTTCGGATAAAAAACACCATTCCTCTTCCTCCAAATCTAAATCTTCTTCATCGTCATCTAAAACGTCTTCATCTTCCTCTAGCAATAAACATTCTTCATCGTCTTCATCCAGCGATAGAAAATCATCAAAAGAATCTTCATCTTCAAAAACTTTAAAGACTGGAAATATTGATTTGTCTAAAGAGGATACTTCAGCAATCTTTGCTACCACCGAAGAGGATATTATGAAAGAATGTGAAATGATTTATGATCAATTAGAGCAGGAATTCGCTACATTACATCAGGGAGGTGCAGCTAATGAAACAGCCAAAGTTGAGGCAGAAAAGGCAAAGGAAGCATTAAAACGTAAAGCGTTAGATGAAGAAGATTTGCAGAATGCTCCCAGTAGAAAACGTGTAGCATATGAGAATGCTGATAAGCATAATAGTCAAAAGCCTGTGGTGGTACATAAGCCAGATCATAGAAAAAATGCCATGCAGGTTTGTGTAAAAATGATATTTATGTTAAGGATTTATTTATATTTTATATTTATTTTATTTTTCCTTGTAGGCAATTTTTGATCGTCAAGATGCTATTAAACGCAAACATGAAGAAGAGGCTGCTGCTGCAGCAGCTGCCCTTAAAGAAGCTGAGGAAAAAGTACGTGAAGCCAATGAAGCATTGCGTAAAGTTAAAGAGCAAACGCTTACGCCTCTCATACCTAAAGCACATCTAACACCTTCCAAACCAGTGGGTTAGTTACAAACAACATTAAAAAAAATTAAGTTTCCTTAAATAAATTATTCTTATTATAATAATAGGCCGCTCCTTGATAGCACCCGTTGCAAATATCATTGCTCTTGAACGAGCAAAAAAGAAAGTCGAAGAATTGAGGGCCGAAAAAAGACCAGCTTTTACAGCAGCACAAACCAGTAAAGCTGGTTCTCGGGTAGCTCACAAAATCACCGCAAAGGCTACTGCCACCGAGGCAACAAAACAACCTAAACCACCTGTATTGGAGGCAAATGCTACAAAGATTTCGTTTAATATAAGGATGCAGTATTATGATATGATGGTTAAACATTGTTTGACCATGTATCCAAATGAGGCTGATGCTTGGGAAAGGGTATTAAAAGAAAATATATTTGTAAATAGTAAAGCAAGAATTTTTGATGTTTTTTTAACAGGCTCAAACGGAGGAATTAGCAGTTTTTAAAAAATGTAATACCCCAATGATTTATAAGAGTAGTGCTATGTTAGCTATAAATAAATTAAGGAAAGAATCAACAGGTGGGTTTTTTTTATAGAGTTTAAACAAACGTTTTTTCTAATTGTAATTGTTCTATTTTTATTTTAGATTCCGGCAATAAACCGTCTAATGCTAATAAAATAATATCACATGAAGTGGTATTGGCGGGTAAATTGGCTAATAATACCTCGTGGAGTGTACAAAAGAAAATGTAAGTTTTAAATTTTATTTTGTTTAAATTGTTCAATCTTTAAGTTTTAGTTTTGTTTTTAAATTATTGCCTATTCAGATCATCGAATGGGTCAAATGTGCGTCTTATAATTTTTAAGATTGTACCAAACAAAAATAATATTTTATATGTTTGGATTACTTTTGGACTAGTTCTAGTCCCTTAGTTCAATATTTCGCTACACCATTAGGTAGAATCATCAAGGAAGTAAAAATATCACAAAACAATATTATCCTTAAAGCTAAGATAGTCTACATACTATCTATGTCTGTTAATGTTTCTTAATGTAATTCATCTTTAATTGTGAACTCGATCTAGTTATGAAAAACTCTATAAACGTTAGAAGATAAATAAGGAAATCTTGATTATGCCAAGATCTGGTATATGTCTTCTCAGCCATTCTCAATCCGATGTACAATCAAAATTAACATCATTCAGTGAAACAACAAATGGTTCTTAAGAAAAACAAATCTAAGACAATATAAAAACTATTGTAGAATTTTATGATTGGACAATTCGATGACGTCCGGTGTAATCAACCCGACATTTCGCGAAGTTCGACATATACATATCGAGGATGACAAAGGTGCACCTATTTAAGAGTACGCGACATCCAATCTTTACAAAGCCTTCTCGACAAATGCTTACGAAAAGCTGATGGCATATTTCTTCCTCTGTTATCCTTGCCTCCCAATGGAGCATAGGGTCTCGGCCTGATGGCATATTTTACTTTTCATCAAAAATTTAACTTTTTACCAAATACCGATTATTCACAAAATCATTTTTACATGTTATCAAGAATTTAACATTTTACCAGGAATTCGTTTTGTTTTTATAAAAATTTAAGTTTTTCACAAAAGTTTCTCATTTTTTGCAAAATTGGATATTATTGTTTCACCGAAGGTATACTTTTCGCTAAAAAATGTACCAAAAATTGTACTTTTTGTCTGCATCATAAAGTTATTCTCTATTAAATATGTTAGCTTACGAGTTATTTGCGGGAGGTTTCATTTTCTGCTTTAATATGAAGAAACCTATGGTGAGGCCGCAATTTATGCATTTGAGACAAACGGCCGCAATGCAACGGGAAAAATGATAAAGTTTCACTTTCGCAACATGGGGTCAATCATGTTGCGAAAGTGAAACGTTGAAATTTGAAGTCCTACCCACCGGCCTGTCTAATCATCATTTACGGTCTTGAGAAAGATATGAAAAAATATAAAGATATCAATTGGATCGATTAGTGAATCGCTTCAAAAGATGATCGGATTTTTCGACGCGGAATTCGTACGCTGCCAGAATGATGGGTGAAAGTAGTGGCGAGCGATGGACAATACTTTGAATCATAAATGTATAACCAGTTTATTACAATAAAGACCCGAGTTTCGAAAAAAAAACGGCGGAAACAAAGTTATACATAACTTCAACATTTAACAAAAATTTTCAAAATTTTACATTCTTTTTTTAAATTTCGAATTTTTACCACAATTCTTACATGAGTGACAAAAATTATACCTTTAAACAAAAAATAAACTTTTTGCAAAAATTCATATCTTCACAAAAAAATTTCAATTTCAATAAAATTTAATATTTGTTTCTTTAACAAAAAAATTTAAATTTCATCAAATATTAAATTTATTTCTTTAAGAAGCTTTAAGCGTTTACAATTTTAAATAAATATTTAAATCATGTAAGAAATGTATGTATTTATTTCCATAAATGCACTCCTTTCTATTTGTAGCAAAAATGATGCCACAGCAGGTGGTGAACCATTTGATAAGTTGCCCAGCGATAAAGCGTACGACATGGTTTATGATCTTATTTTAACAGACGAACAATTAGTTTCCAATGGTTATCCTAGACCAGGCAAAAAGCCAGGCACAGCAGTAATACAATGTACAAAGCCAATGCGAAGACCAAATGATACCGAACGTTATTGTGGACGTTGTGGTAAAGTATTCAATCTGCAAATATACGATGAGGTATGTGTGGATGAGTGTAATTATCATCCCAAGGGTACAGGATACAGAAGAGGTTTGTGGAAAATATGAAAATCTTTTATAGTTTGTACTTATGTTTTTTCTTTTTGGTTATTTCATTCTAGGTTTTGCCGATACACATCATCGTTGCTGTCAACAACCAGCTGGTACACCCGGCTGCAGTTATGCCAATTATCATGTCACAGATTTCGTAGATATGGATAATCTTACTGGCTATGTGACCACCATTGAAAAGGCAGAACTGCCAGATGGCACAGAATATGTACCAACAAAAAAGGATATTTATGCTTTAGATTGTGAAATGTGTTATACCACCCAGGGTATAGAATTGACACGTGTCACTGTTGTTGATATAAACTCACGGACGGTTTATGATGCTTTAGTTAAGCCGGATAACAAAATTATTGATTATAATACTGTGTAAGTATTATACAAAAATTACTTTATTTAAATGAAAAAATGTTAACAAAATAATTTAAATTTAAAATTTTTTAGTTACTCTGGCATTACGGAACAAATGCTCGCCAATGAAACTCGCACTTTACGTGATGTTCAGGCTATACTAATGTCAATGTTTCACTCCAAAACTATACTGGTCGGTCATAGTTTGGAAAGTGATTTAAAGGCATTGAAACTAATACATGATGTAGTTGTTGATACCTCTGTTTTGTTTCCACATAAAATGGGTCCACCCAAAAAACGGGCACTTAAAACTTTATGTATAGAAAATCTTAAAAGAATTATACAAGAAAATGGTAATTTTTTTTTTAATTTTAGTAATCGAAACATTTTAACTTTTCTATTTTTTTCAAATTTTAGAAGCCGGTCACGACAGTGCCGAAGATGCTGAAGTCTGTATACAATTAGTAAAATTTTACTTACGCAACAAAATAAGTTGAGAATATTTATGTGGTATATTTTACTTACCCCCGGGATTTCATTCTCTATGTTTCATTATTATAGAGCTACCAAAATCAATCAATGCAATGCATTGCTTTTTTTCTATTTTTTTCTATTGCGAACAAACTCCCTATGAAATCGTAAACTCTTTATTTAAATCTATTTTATAACTATTTAATATTTTTAATTTGAATTTTTTTTAGTTAATATTTTTTTCCTTCTTATTTTCAGTTACATTCTTCTTAAAACTCCATTTACAATTGACATTTATTTTTTTTACAATAGTTTTTAGTTGGTTTCGTAGCTTTTACGAATTACATAAAAGAGAGATAAATATTTAAAATGAAATAAAAAAGCAAATAGATCATCATATGGTTCAAAAAAACAAAAATAAACATTAAAAAAATGTTTTAAAATTATGTGGTGTTTTGTTATTTCTTCAAGGATGTAGTTTTTATCATTTATAATGGTACTAATATCGCAGAAGTTGCAGTTCTAGGTCGAAATCTTACGGATTTCGAGTCGTTCCGATGGAAAGAACCGACTGCAGTGGGAATGATTTAAGTCTTTGCTGCCTTTCACACGTTTTTTATTTTCTATTCATAGATGTCGCTATGAGCTTGTGGAGCGGGAGGTATCTTATGGAAAATGTGTCAAAAAAAAAACTGGTCATCGTCTAGTCTTAACATCTATCTAGCATTTTAATATAAACATGTATAAAGAAAAAAAAAATCGATACAAATTTTCAATACACTATTTACGTTCATATTTGTGTGTCTTGGTACTAAAAGGGCCAATGTCAAAAAAAGTATTTTTGAGAAAATTTGATTTAAAGTTTTTTTCCATGTAAATGGAAAACCCTTATAAATCTGTCCTAAGTTAGAGAAAAGGGAATCTAATGTTATGATTAATTAAAAAAATAAAAAAATTGACATTGGCCTTTATGCACCAAACCACAGATATAATAACAAAAATAACAAAATTTTATATGAAATTTTTATTTAAAAATTTTCGATATCAAATTTTTTTTTATAGAAAAATTTTTGAAATATAATTTTTTTTACAAAAAAAAACTTTTATACATTTTTTTTAGAAAAAATTTCGGTGTAAAAATTTTTGATACAAATTTTTTTTATAAAAAATGTTTTACAGAAAATTTTTCTATCTAAAATTTTTCTTAAACAAAAATTTTTGATATAAGATTTTTCTTATAGAGAAAATTTTTCGATATAAAATTTTTCTTTTAAAAAATTTTTAATACAAAATTTTTCTTGTTCAAAAAAAAGTTTCTATATCAATTTTTTTTTATAGAAAAATTTTTGAAATATAATTTTTCATATACAAAAATTTTTTTTACAGAAAATGTTTGTTAAAACATTTTTTTATTTTTGATAAAATTTTTTTTTATACAAAAATTTTTTATACAAAGTTTTTTTTTATACAAAAATTTTCGATATAAAATTTTTCTTATATAAATTTTTTGAAATAACATTTTTCTTATAGAATATTAAGAAAAATTTTAGATAAAAAAATTTTTCTTATAGAAACATTTTTTATATATAAAAATTTTTGATGCAAAAATTTTCTTTGATATAAGATTTTTCTTTAGAATATTTAGAAAAATGTTCGTTAATTGAAAAATTAATTTGAAAATTTAACTCCCAAAATTATTGAAAATTTTTCGATACAAAATTTTTTTACAAAAATTTTCGATTTAAGATTTTTCTTCTACAAAAATTTTCAAAATAACTCTTTTTTTTTATAGAAACATTTTTGATATAAATATTTCTTATACAAAAATTTTTGATATAAGATTTTTCTTGTATAATTTTTAGCTAAATTTTCGATATACAATTTTTCTACATTTTTTTTTTATAGAAAAATTTTCGATACAAAAATTTTTCATACAAAATTTTTCTGATAGAATAATTAGAAAAATTTTTGATATTAAATTACAAAATTTTTTTTTATAAGATTTTTCTCATAGAATATTTAAAACAATTTTCGATACAAAATTTTCGGTATAAAATTTTACTTTACAAAAATTTTCGATATGAAATTTTTAGAGTACAAAAATTGTTAATATACAATATAGAAAAATTTTCTATACAAAATTTTTTTTTAACAAAATTTTTGATAAAAGTTTATTCTTTTAGAAAAATTTTAAATTTTCGATGTTAATTTTTTTTACAGAAACAATCTTATAAGTTATTGTAATAGGTTGCTTTTCTATTATTTGTAGATTGTCTGTACAATTAACTTAGATATTGCATAAAGACCTATATAACTTTAAGTTTATTTAAACCACATAAGTTAAGCTTGATTTATGAGTTATTTTCATTTCCGTTTTATTACAATATATCGTTATTGTTTGTGGTTCTTTGTTATGGCTCTCAAATTATATTCATTGTTAAAATCTTTTCTTAATGACATTTCTGTCTTTTTATTCTGATCCTTTGATTTTGCTTCTTTACTAAATATTATTGCTGGAATACCATTTATGTTTTCCCAGTTTCTTAAGAGTAGGTGCAGACTGATACAACAGAAAAAATATATTGTTTGTGCATTACGGTGCACAGTGATCCGACTTCTTAAAAAACACGAAAATTTCCTTTAAAAATAAGAAACTTTCGAAAAATTTCTTATAAAAATAAGAAATTTTTGAAAAATTTCCTATAAAAATAAGAATTTTTTGAAAAATTTCCTATAAAAATTAGAAATGTTTGAAAAATTTCCTATAAAAATATGAAATTTTTGAAAAATTTCCTATGAAAATAAGAAATTTTTGAAAAATTTTCTATTAAAATAGCAAATTTTTGAAAAATTTCTTATAAAAATATGAAATTTTTAAAAAAATTTTCTAAAAAAATAAGAAATTTTTGAAAAATTTCTTAAAAACAAGAAATTTTTAAAAAATTTCTTAAAAATAAGAAATTTTTGAAAAATTTCTTAAAAATAAGAAATTTTTGAAAAATATCTTAAAAATAAGAAATTTTTGAAAAATTTCCTATAAAAATAAGAAATTTTTGAAAAATTTCCTATAAAAATAAGAAATTTTTGAAAAATTTCCTATAAAAATAAGAAATTTTTGAAAAATTTCCTATAAAAATAAGAAATTTTTGAAAAATTTCCTATAAAAATAAGAAATTTTTGAAAAATTTCCTATAAAAATAAGAAATTTTTGAAAAATTTCCTATAAAAATAAGAAATTTTTTAAAAATTTCCTATAAAAATAAGAATTTTTTGAAAAATTTCCTATAAAAATAAGAAATTTTTGAAAAATTTCCTATAAAAATAAGAAATTTTTGAAAAATTTCCTATAAAAATAAGAAATTTTTGAAAAATTTCCTACAGAAATAAGAAATTTTTGAAAAAATTCCTATAAAAATAAGAAATTTTTGAAAAATTTCCTATAAAAATAAGAAATTTTTGAAAAATTTCCTATAAAAATAAGAAATTTTTGAAAAATTTCCTATAAAAATAAGAAATTTTTGAAAAATTTCCTATAAAAATAAGAAATTTTTGAAAAATTTCCTATAAAAATAAGAAATTTTTGAAAAATTTCCTATAAAAATAAGAAATTTTTGAAAAATTTCCTATAAAAATAAGAAATTTTTGAAAAATTTCCTATAAAAATAAGAAATTTTTGAAAAATTTTCTATAAAAAAAAGAAATTTTTGAAAAATTTCTTAAAAATAAGAAATTTTTGAAAAAAAATAAGAAATTTTTGAAAAATTTCTTAAAAACAAGAAATTTTTCAAAAATTTCCTATAAAAATAAGAAATTTTTTAAAAATTTTCTATAAAAATAAGAAATTTTTTAAAAATTTCCTATGAAATTAAGAAATTTTTGAAAAATTTCATAAAAGTAAGAAATTTTTGAAAAATTTCTTAGAAAAATTTCTTAAAAAAATAAGAAATTTTTGAAAAATTTCATAAAAAATAAGAAAAATTTTTAATTTTTTAAAATTATATAAGTATTTTCAAAAAAAAAAAAATATATTTATTTTATTGTCTGCTCTCCCACTGTGCAGCGACGACTCTTCGCTAAGTCTATTCACTTTATCGTTTTATTCTTGATTCCTATTATTGTTATTTGAATCTATTGTTATTGTTGTATGTTTGTTTAGCTTTTTGTAGTTTTGCTTCTGTGTTTTTTTGTGGTTTTGTAGGAAACAATTTAAAATTGTAGTCTATACAGTTGTGAGCCGCGTCATGAGGAGCTTTAAACATAATTTCTCTTGGAATATTGTTGACATTTATAACTGTCTCTTAAAAATGATCTATTGTTATTGGTTAACGGCCATATTAAATAAACGAACGGAAATGGGCGATAGAGGGTAAGTGTGTGTGAGTGAAAGGATATGGTTAAGGATATTGGGTGTTAGGAGGAAAAAATCTTAATATTTATGGTCTCGAGAGAAATTTGTTTATTACTTTAAATTTAAACAAGTTTAAATACGAAACGCAGAATTTATTTAAAAAAATTTAAATTCAAAATTTTACTGAATTCAAATTAACTTTAAAATTTAAAAAAAAATATATTTTCTATAATCTGCTTTAAAATAAAGAATAGCCTCTTTTAATTGGTCTAAAATAAAATTAATTAAAAAAATAATTTGTTTTAGTTATAAATAAAGTTTAAAAATTGTTTTATTAAAATAAAAATAAATTTTGGACGGTTACATGATACGAAAATAAAACCAATAAAACTATATAGGAATTTACAAGGCATTTGGCTCCCGTCTACAAAGTTTTCTATGAGCGGAGGTTGTCTAGTACGAGGTGTGCCTCGTACTCTAAAATTATTCGGTATAAAAAATATTATATACGAATTTTCGAAGAAAAAAAATTTTTCTTTAGAATTTATTCTAATAAAAAATGGTTCAACAGAAAATTTTTCGCGAAAAAAATTTTTCACTAAAAAAATTTTTCTGTTAAAAAATTTTTCTATAGAAAATTTCTCGGTTAAGAAATTTTTCTATGGAAAATTTTTCGGTTAAAAAATTTTTCTATAAAATTTTTTTCTATAGAAAATTATTTAGAAAATTTTTCTACTAAAAAATTTTTCTGTTAAAAAATTTTTCTATAGAAAATTTTTCTGTTAAAAAATTTTTCTATAGAAAATTTTTTGCTAAACAATTTTTCGATAGAAAAAAAAAAATTAAAAAAATTTGTCTATAGAAAATTTTTGGTTAAAAAATTTGTCTATAGAAAATTTTTAGTTAAAAAAATTTTTCTATAGAAAATTTTTCGTTAAAAAAATTTTTCGTTAAAAAATTTTTATAGAAAATTTTTCGTTAAAAAATTTTTATAGAAAATTTTTCGTTAAAAAATTTTTATAGAAAATTTTTCGTTAAAAAATTTTTATAGAAAATTTTTCGTTAAAAAATGTATCTATAGAAAATTTTTCGTTATAAAAATGTATCTATAGAAAATTTTTCGTTAAAAAAATGTTTCTATAGAAAATTTTTCGTTAAAAAATTTTTTTATAGAAAATTTTTCGTTCAAAAAATTTTTCTATAGAAAATTTTTCGTTCAAAAAATTTTTCTATAGAAAATTTTTCGTTCAAAAAATTTTTCTATAGAAAATTTTTCTTTCAAAAAATTTTTCTATAGAAAATTTTTCGTGCGAAAAATTTTTCTATAGGAATTTTTTGGTTAAACAAATGTTTCTATAGAAAATTTTTCGATAAAAAAATTTTCTATACAAAATTGTTCGTTAAAAACATTTTTCTATAGCAAATTTTCTATAAAATAAGAAATTTTTGAAAAATTTCTTGTTAAAATAAAAACTTTTTGGAAAATATCCTATAAAAAAAGGAAATTTTTGGAAAAATTCCTGAAAAAGTAAGAAATTTTTAAAAAATTTTCTATAAAAATAAAAAATTTTTGAAAAATTTTCTGTAAAAATAAGAACTTTTTGAAAAATTAGAAATTTTTTAAAAATTTTCTATAAAAATAAGAAATTTTTGAAAAATTTCCTATAAAAATAAGAAATTTTTGAAAAATTTCCTATAAAAATAGTAGTATTTTTATAGGAAATTTTTAAAAAATTTCTTATTTGTATAGGAAATTTTTAAAAATATTTCTTATTTTTATAGGAAATTTTTCAAAAATTTCTTATTTTTATAGGTTATTTTCCACAAAGTTTTTATTTTAACAAGAAATTTTTCAAAAATTTCTTATTTTACAGAAAACTTTTTTATAAAATGTTGATAAAATTTTAATAAATTTCCTATAAAATTTATCAAAAAAAATTTTTTGATAGAATATTTTTCAAAAATTTCTTATTTTTATAGGAAATTTTTCAAAAATTCTTATTTTTATAAGAAATTTTTCAAAAATTTCTTATTTTATAGAAAATTTTCTATAGAAAAATGTTTCGATAAAATTTTGATAAATTTCCTATAAAATTTATCAAAAAAAATTTTTTAATAGACAATTTTTCAAAAATTTCTTATTTTTATAGGAAATTTTTCAAAAATTCTTATTTTTATAAGAAATTTTTCAAAAATTTCTTATTTTATAGAAAATTTTCTATAGAAAAATCTTTTGATAAAATTTTGATAAATTTCCTATAAAATTTATCAAACAAAAAATTTTTTATAGGAAATTTTTCAAAAATTTATTTTTTTTATTGGGAAATTTTCAAAAATTTCTTATTTTTATTGGAAATTTTTCAAAAATTTCTTATTTTTATAGAAAATTTTTTAAAAATTTCATACTTTTATAGGAAGTTTTTCAAAAATTCCTTATTTTTATAATAAATTTTTCAAAAATTTTCTTATTTTTATAGGAAATTTTATCAAAAATTTCTTATTTTAGAAAATTTTTCAAAAATTTCTTATTTTTATAGGAAATTTTTCAAAAATTTCTTATTTTTATAGGAAATTTTTCAAAAATTTCTTATTTTTATAGGAAATTTTTCAAAAATTTCTTATTTTTATAGGAAATTTTTCAAAAATTTCTTATTTTTATAGGAAATTTTTCAAAAATTTCTTATTTTTATAGAAAATTTTTAAAAAATTTCTAATTTTTCAAAAAGTTCTTATTTTTACAGAAAATTTTTCAAAAATTTTTTATTTTTATAGAAAATTTTTTTAAAAATTTCTTACTTTTTCAGGAATTTTTCCAAAAATTTCCTTTTTTTTATAGGATATTTTCCAAAAAGTTTTTATTTTAACAAGAAATTTTTCAAAAATTTCTTATTTTATAGAAAATTTGCTATAGAAAAATGTTTTTAACGAACAATTTTGTATAGAAAATTTTTTTTATCGAAAAATTTTCTATAGAAACATTTGTTTAACCAAAAAATTCCTATAGAAAATGTTTCTTTCAAAAAATTTTTCTATAGAAAATTTTTCTATAGAAAATTTTTCGTGCGAAAAATTTTTCTATAGGAATTTTTTGGTTAAACAAATGTTTCTATAGAAAATTTTTCGATAAAAAAAATTTTCTATACAAAATTGTTCGTTAAAAACATTTTTCTATAGCAAATTTTCTATAAAATAAGAAATTTTTGAAAAATTTCTTGTTAAAATAAAAACTTTTTGGAAAATATCCTATAAAAAAAAGGAAATTTTTGGAAAAATTCCTGAAAAAGTAAGAAATTTTTAAAAAAATTTTCTATAAAAATAAAAAATTTTTGAAAAATTTTCTGTAAAAATAAGAACTTTTTGAAAAATTAGAAATTTTTTAAAAATTTTCTATAAAAATAAGAAATTTTTGAAAAATTTCCTATAAAAATAAGAAATTTTTGAAAAATTTCCTATAAAAATAAGAAATTTTTGAAAAATTTCCTATAAAAATAAGAAATTTTTGAAAAATTTCCTATAAAAATAAGAAATTTTTGAAAAATTTCCTATAAAAATAAGAAATTTTTGAAAAATTTTCTAAAATAAGAAATTTTTGATAAAATTTCCTATAAAAATAAGAAAATTTTTGAAAAATTTATTATAAAAATAAGGAATTTTTGAAAAACTTCCTATAAAAGTATGAAATTTTTAAAAAATTTTCTATAAAAATAAGAAATTTTTGAAAAATTTCCAATAAAAATAAGAAATTTTTGAAAATTTCCCAATAAAAAAAATAAATTTTTGAAAAATTTCCTATAAAAAATTTTTTGTTTGATAAATTTTATAGGAAATTTATCAAAATTTTATCAAAAGATTTTTCTATAGAAAATTTTCTATAAAATAAGAAATTTTTGAAAAATTTCTTATAAAAATAAGAATTTTTGAAAAACTTCCTATAAAAATAAGAAATTTTTGAAAAATTGTCTATTAAAAATTTTTTTTTGATAAATTTTATAGGAAATTTATCAAAATTTTATCGAAACATTTTTCTATAGAAAATTTTCTATAAAATAAGAAATTTTTGAAAAATTTCTTATAAAATAAAAACTTTTGAAAAATTTCCTATAAAAATAAGAAATTTTTGAAAAATTTTCTATCAAAAAATTTTTTTTGATAAATTTTATAGGAAATTTATTAAAATTTTATCAACATTTTATAAAAAAGTTTTCTATAAAATAAGAAATTTTTGAAAAATTTCTTGTTAAAATAAAAACTTTTTGGAAAATAACCTATAAAAATAAGAAATTTTTGAAAAATTTCCTATAAAAATAAGAAATATTTTTAAAAATTTCCTATACAAATAAGAAATTTTTTAAAAATTTCCTATAAAAATAAGTAATTTTTTAAAAATTTCCTATACAAATAAGAAATTTTTGAAAAATTTCCTATAAAAATAAGAAATTTTTGAAAAATTTCCTATAAAAATAAGAAATTTTTGAAAAATTTCCTATAAAAATGAGAAATTTTTGAGAAAATTTTCTATAAAAATAAGAAATTTTTGAAAAATTTCCTATAAAAAAATAAATTGTTGAAAAATATGCTATAAAATTAAGAAATTTTTAAAAAATTTTTCCTATAAAAAAAATTGAATGTTTTAGTTCAAAAAGTTGTCTATAGAAAATGTTTCGGTATAAAAGTTTTCTTCCGACATTTTTTTGTATTAAAGATTTACACCACCCAAAATAATTTTCTAACTTCGCCTTTGGAGATTTAATTGAAATATTTGTTTTAAATATTAGACCAAATTAAGAAAGCCTAAAATCCTCTATAAACATTTCTTTCTAGACTTCTTAAGCGTATGAGCAACATTTTATCAAGTATACGCCTAAGATACGTCATACGTTAGTAATATTTTATCTTAAAGTAAAATTCAAAAGAAACAGTATTCTAATTCCAAAATCTGACCCTCCCTAATGTCATTTATTCATCAATTCCTTTTGCATTATTTCCAACTTTTAATGCGGCGGTAAAACAATTTGAGTTCATTGATGTTTTGAAAACCAATCGCAGTTTTTTTCAACCAAAAAACTTTGTTGAATGTTTTACAACTTTTTCGCTACCACTCCATTTACTTCTGCACAGAATTTAATTAGAAAATTACAAAGTTTTTGCAAATAAGTGCAAGTATCAAACAAATTCTCAATATTAAACAGGAAGGGAAGGAAGAAAGGACATTCAAAAATACATAACGATAGAGAAATACAAGATGTAAATTCGATATTTGATTTTTTGTGGTCATTTTCTTCTCTAATGATATGATGGCTTGTAGCAGATGTTTTCTATTATTTTATTTTGTGTTTCAAAAAATAATAGAATAATGAGCATGAAAAAACAGAAAGTCATTTATTTACCATTCAATTTATTTGAGGGTTCTTTATTTTTATAATGAAAAAATCTGAAAAAAAAGAAACTTTATTGACTTAAGTCCGTCTGTCTTTCCCAGTTCTTAAGTATATTCACACACAACCTTGTTAGCATAAAATAAAAGTGATACACTGTGTACATTAGAGTATTTAAAACGAATTGTATGAAAGTGCAATATTCTTACAAACAAACACACACAAACAAACATTAAATTTGACACACCTAAAATATTAATTTTGAGTGTCGTTTTATCAAAAAATTTTTGCACGGTGGGTTTTATTTAAAAATTTTTGTCTAAGAAAATTTTTTTTATCAGAAAATATTTAACAAAAACTTTTCTATAAGAATCTTTAAAAAAAATTTTCTATATGAAAAATTTTTATAACGAAAATTTTTCTATATGATAAATTTTTATAACGAAAATTTTTCTATAAGAAAAATTTTAATAACGAAAATTTTTCTATAAGAAAAATTTTAATAACGAAAATTTTTCTATAAGAAAAATTTTAATAACGAAAATTTTTCTATAAGAAAAATTTTAATAACGAAAATTTTTCTATAAGAAAAATTTTAATAACGAAAATTTTTCTATAAGAAAAATTTTAATAACGAAAATTTTTCTATAAGAAAAATTTTAATAACGAAAATTTTTCTATAAGAAAAATTTTAATAACGAAAATTTTTCTATAAGAAAAATTTTAATAACGAAAATTTTTCTATAAGAAAAATTTTAATAACGAAAATTTTTCTATAAGAAAAATTTTAATAACAAAAATTTTTCTATAAGAAAAATTTTAATAACGAAAATTTTTCTATAAGAAAAATTTTAATAACGAAAATTTTTCTATAAGAAAAATTTTAATAACGAAAATTTTTCTATAAGAAAAATTTTAATAACGAAAATTTTTCTATAAGAAAAATTTTAATAACGAAAATTTTTCTATAAGAAAAATTTTAATAAAGAAAATTTTTCTATAAGAAAAATTTTAATAACGAAAATTTTTCTATAAGAAAAATTTTAATAACGAAAATTTTTCTATAAGAAAAATTTTAATAACGAAAATTTTTCTATAAGAAAAATTTTAATAATGAAAATTTTTCTATAAGAAAAATTTTAATAACGAAAATTTTTCTATAAGAAAAATTTTAATAACGAAAATTTTTCTATAAGAAAGATTTTAATAACGAAAATTTTTCTATAAGAAAAATTTTAATAACGAAAATTTTTCTATAAGAAAAATTTTAATAACGAAAATTTTTCTATAAGAAAAATTTTAATAACGAAAATTTTTCTATAAGAAAAATTTTAATAACGAAAATTTTTCTATAAGAAAAATTTTAATAACGAAAATTTTTCTATAAGAAAAATTTTAATAACGAAAATTTTTCTATAAGAAAAATTTTAATAACGAAAATTTTTCTATAAGAAAAATTTTAATAACGAAAATTTTTCTATAAGAAAAATTTTAATAACGAAAATTTTTCTATAAGAAAAATTTTAATAACGAAAATTTTTCTATAAGAAAAATTTTAATAACGAAAATTTTTCTATAAGAAAAATTTTAATAACGAAGATTTTTCTATAAGAAAAATTTTAATAACGAAAATTTTTCTATAAGAAAAATTTTAATAACGAAAATTTTTCTATAAGAAAAATTTTAATAACGAAAATTTTTCTATAAGAAAAATTTTAATAACGAAAATTTTTCTATAAGAAAAATTTTAATAACGAAAATTTTTCTATAAGAAAAATTTTAATAACGAAAATTTTTCTATAAGAAAAATTTTAATAACGAAAATTTTTCTATAAGAAAAATTTTAATAACGAAAATTTTTCTATAAGAAAAATTTTAATAACGAAAATTTTTCTATAAGAAAAATTTGTATACCGAAAATTTTTCTATAAGAAAAATTTTTATATCAAAAAATTTTTTTTAAGAAAAATTTTAAGAACGAAAGTTTTTCTTATAGAAAAATTTTCGGTAATAAAATTTGTGCATCCCACTGTGCCTGTTTCTTTGCTTGAAAACTTACAGTAAATTTCTTACTTTTTTCGTTGCCTTGTCTGTTTTGACAGTTTTTCTCTTGTAATTACAAATTTTTGCTGTCGAGCTCTTTATTGAGTAGAATATAATTTTAATCAGATTGTGGTTACTTTATATTTCAATTATTTTGAAAATTCACAAAATGATGTCTTTCTGATAAAAGGAGGAAGCGACATCTGTTAAATCTCACTACCTACAAACATACATTATATTTGTTTCTGATACTTTGAATTTTATAAGAGGGTAGGTCAGAAATTCCTTGTCTTCTTAGTTAAAACCCAGGCTTTTTTTACAAAAAGTAAATTAATTTTTCAATATAGTCTTCTATTCGCTGAATACACTTAGTCCAAAGTTTTAAACATTTTTTATCCCGTCAGAAAAATATAGCCTTGACCTTCTTATGTGAAAAACAACTGTTTTCTTGTCTCTTATTGACCTACCCTCGTATTTATATACAATTCTACATATATTTAGAATTTTCCTCTTGAGGCTTTGATTGGCAAAACAAGATTGAGGCCGTTTTTATACCCTTCACCACCATAGGTGGAAAGGGTATTATAAGTTTGTGCTGATGTATGTAACGCATGAAAATATTTGTCCTAGATCCACTTTTTAGCATATCAATGGGCTTAGAATCAATTTCTGAGTCGATTTAGCGATGTCCGTCCATCTGTCTGGCTGGATGGTTGGCTGGACCACCATGTAAACCTTGTAATCAAACTGCTGGTCGCAATTCTAAAGATAATTTGTTGAAATTTGGCACAGATCATTATCTTCATAATGGGACCATAGCTATTGAAATTCGTCAAAATTGGTCCATTATTTATGGTACCTCCTATAGGTCCTACTTCCCGGAATTGATATATTGGCCACAAATATCAATATTTTTTTATGAAATTTAAATCAAATACTGCTTATGTAAACTAAAATCACTGTACCAAATTTCGTAAAAATCGGTCCACATTTGACCATAGCTCCCATACAAACTTTTCTTTAAAAACGCACTAAATGAGATAAAAATCACTAAAACGCTCGCAAACCTAAAGATAATGAAAGCCTTTTTTTGCATACATAATTTTTGTAACAACTGTAATCAATTTGCGAATTTCGAGATAATTGGTCCACATTTGACCTAGCTCTCATAAAAGGCCAAGACAGCTTAAATGTATAAGTTTTGAGAATATGTTTGTATGATGGCAAAATTTAGCAAATATTTGTCTTTATACAAGAAAAAGAACACCTTTGACCTTAGTGGTGAAGGGTATCGCATGGTCGGTCTTGATCGACTATAGCACTTTCTTACTTATTTTTTAATTATATATGGCCAGTATTAGAGAAATATAAGGAAACAAATACTTTGAATGGATATTTAAAAGTCAAAAATTGAAGTAAGGTAAAATTTCCAGATAATTTTATATACGCCCATAGACTACTTTTAAAAACCCTTTAGTCAACCTGGCACCATATGTTGACATGTCTACACTCTCGTCTCTATAGACAAAAACACCAGTTAAAGTGTCTACAATTTTTGTTTTGAAAGCAGGTAGAAATTATATAGAGACGACAGTACTAGTGTGTTTCTGGTGACATTGTCAACACAATTTCAACAGGCGAGTATTTTTTATTGTCTCTCTCTTATTAGGTAGAGAATTTTCTTCTCTGAAATATCTGTTTTTTTTTTGTATTTCTTTATTGTTTAATTTCATTTTCTTAAAAAAATCTTTAATAAAATTTTGAAAAGTTAAAAAAGTGAATTAAAAAAGGTGATTAAAAAATTAAAAAACAAAGAAATTTGTACATTTGTAATTTGTAATTCTCAAAGAGAGGAAGAAATTGTAAATAAAAAAGAAGAAATTTTGGTCCCAAAGGAACTACTTAGTCTACAGTGCTGGTAGATTTCGTAGGAACAGTCTACGTTAAATGTCAATAATAGATAACGTGGACTGGGTACAATAGGTCAATATTACTGTAGACCACGTCAGTAGTATGTCAATACTGATTCGCTACAGTCTCTTTATATGAGAACTCTCTCTGAGAGCAATACATAATTTTCTCTCACGTATCATATGGACCAAAAGAACTAGAAAGTCAGTACTTATTCAATAGTTCTGAAGTCTACTGGTGGATTTCGTAGGAACTGCAAATGTTAAATGTCTATAGTAGATAACATTGGCTGGGGTATAATAGGTTACTAGTACTGTTGACAATGTCAGTAATAGATCAGTACTGTTTCACTGCCGGCATTGACTACAGGGAACTTTAACTTTTCATAAAATTTTTCAAACACACTTCCCTTCTTTACAAATGTTAAACATCTGTATTTAAATTATTCATAATTGTTTGTATTTAATAACAAAATTTATAAAAACTTTTATATTGATTTAAATATTATATCATGATTTGTATTATGAAAAAAAGGCAACAAACTTTCTTTTCAAACCAAATATGCATTTTCAAAATAACCACGTGATATTGGGATTATATTGAATTTGTTGGAAAATTAGTTTTTAATAAGTTTTGTACAAAACTGCTCTAAGTTTAACCAATGAAACTTTTTTAATTGAAATCAACAACTACTTAAGAGTTTTAATATTTTTTTTATAAAGAATTTGTATACAAATTAAACATATTTACATATATCTTTATAAGTATAATACTAACAAAAAAAAAAAAAAGAAAACCTTCACCATCAAGTTGTTACAAATTGAAACACTTGGCCAAACTACTTACTTACACACTTTTGCGCGTCCTTAAAATAAGGATATGAAAAACATCAACTCGACGACATTTTGCAATTCTTCACTTTAACAAGTTTCCTATTTAGGGTTTTTTTTCTCCCTCTTCTGACATTTATTCTATACAAACTTATGGCACTAGTTACTTGTATATGTTTGTATAAGTGTGTACATATTTTTAAATTATTCTATGTTTTTTGGTTACCGGAAATACTTGTTCTTAGACTTGAATATGTGAAAACAGGAAATTCCACTTGACACTCAAGTGTGTGTTTTACAAAATAAGTCATCAAATACAAAATAATAAAAAGAAACTAACGAATACAATTGCATGAGTATAAGTCTTCTTTTCCAAGTGCACTCGAGGAATTATTCATAAAATATATGTAATCAGTATAATTTGAAAGTAACTGAAATTTAAGTTAAGGAAATGCATGTGTGTGGTCAAATTTATGTGGGTGCTAGATTCTTTTCGTTATCTAGGATTATTCTTACTTTATGGGTTAAGTTCAACTGATTTGCGGGAATAATATAAGATAATTTTCATTATAAAAAATTTAAGAAACACTTTTTAATGAAAATTTTAGTTAAATAAGTTTTCTTATCGAAAAAGTTTTCAATAAAAAAATTGTTATTAAAGAAAAATTATTATTCAAATAATTTTATTTAAGAAAAATTATCACTTTCATTCGTACGCCACCGAATATAAAGTACAGTTGTAAGACAGTTTCGAAATTTTTGTTTTCGATTTTTTGGTCGCACATTGTGGTCGTCAAAAGACATTTTTCGTTATATCATCGGCATTTGCAATCGGATCTTAATGTATTGATGTTTTTGTTTCGAGTAGGTCAATATTTTTCTTTGGTCTCATATTATCCCGTTTTAGTATTTATTTACATCCCTAATATCAGAAAATTAAAGCTATGAAAAAATATTTAAACTTTTACTAAGGAAGTTTTTCGATAATTAAAAACCGAACTATTAAAAGCAATGACTTTTAGCCAAAATACATTTTGCTGTGTATCTTCGCCATTTATGGTCGGATTTTAAAGTTTAATATATCGATGTTTTTCTTCAAAGAAGGCCAAGAGTAAATATACATAAGCAACTATCATTCTATCATATTTACTAGAAATTTTTGTGATTTTTCAAAAAAAAAAAATATTTTTTTCTCAAACAAAAAAATTTATTTCCAAAACATTAAAAATCTAATTTAACATTTTTTAAACTAAATCAAAATTCTTCTTTAAGAAAATCTTTATCAAAATTTGTCTAAAAGAAAAAAGTTTTCAAAAAGAAAAATTTTATCAAAATTTTTTTATAAGAAAACTTTCATCATAATTTTTCTTTAACAAAAATTTAATCAAAAGTTTTCATTAAGAAAAATTTCATCAAAATTTTTTGAAAATTTGTCTATAAGAAAAATTTAATTTTTTTATCAGAAAAATTTCATTTTGTTTGTAAGAAAGAAAAAATTTAATCAAAATTTGTCTAAAAGAAAAAATTTTCAGAAAGAAAAATTTTATCAAAATTTTTTTATAAGAAAACTTTCATCATAATTTTTCTATAACAAAAATTCATTAAAATTTTTCTTTAAGAAAAATTTCATTAAAATTTTTCTTTAAGAAAAATTTCATCAAAATTTTTCTTTAAGAAAAATTTCATCAAAATTTTTTGAAAATTTGTCTATAAGAAAAATTTATTTTTTTTTATCAGAAAAATTTCATAAATTTTGTTTGTAAGAAAGAAAAAATTTAATCAAAATTACTAAATCAAATTTTTTTTAAATCTTCATCAAAATTTGTCTATAAGAAAAATTTCATCAACATTTTTCTATAGGAAAAATTTCATCACAATTTTTTCATCACAATTTTTTCTATAGCAAAAACGGCATCAAAATTTTTCTTCATCAAAATATTTCTTTAAGAAAAATTTCATCAAAACTTTTCTATAAGAAAAATTTCATTAAAATTTTTCTATCAGACAAATTTTATCAAAATATTTCTATAAGAAAAATATCATGAAAATTTTTCTTTAAGAAAAATGTCATCAAAATCTTTCTATGAGAAAAATTTTGTCAAAATGTTTCTATAAGAAAAATTTCATCAATTTTTTTATATCAGAAAAATTTTATCAAAATATTTCTATAAGAAAAATATCATGAAAATTTTTCTATAAGAAAAATTTCATCAAAATTTTTCTATAAGAAAAAATTTCATCAAAATTTTTCTATAAGAAAAATTTAATCAAAAATTTTTTTTAAGAAAATTTTCATCAAAATTTGTCTATAAGAAAAAATTTTTTTAAATTTTTCTATAAGAAATATTTCGTCAACATTTTTCTATAAGAATAATTTCATTAAAATTTCATCTAAATTTTTCTATAAAAAAATTTCTTAAATTTTTTTCTATAAGAAAAACTTTTATCAAAATTTTTCTATAAGAAAAATTTCATACATTTTTTTCTATCAGAAAAGTTTGATTAATTTTTTCAATCATAAAAATTTCACAATTTTTTTTTGTAAGAAACATTTAATCAAATTTTTTCTTTAAGAAAAATTGCATCAAAAAATTTTTAAACTAAACCAAAATGTTTCATTAAAATTAGTCTATAAGAAACAATTTTTTTAAATTTTTCTATAAGAAAAATTCCATCCAAATTTTTCTTTAAGAAAAATGTTATTATAATTTTATGAAAATTAGTCTATAAGAAAAATTTCATCAAAAATTTTTCTACAAAAAAAATTTCATCCAAATTTTTCTTTAAGAAAAATGTTATTATAATTTTATGAAAATTTGTCTAAAAGAAAAAATTCATCAAAAATTTTTCTATAAAAAAAATTCATCAAAATTTTTTTAAAAGAAAAGTTATATCAAAATTTTTTTGAATAAAAAAATTAAATCAAACTTTTCGTTTAAGAAAATTTTCATCAAAATAGACAAATAGACAAAAAATTTAAAAAATTTTTTTATAAGAAAAATTTAACAACATTTTTCTATCAAAATGGGATCAATGAGAGAAAGCTAAGGCACACACACGTGCCCAAACCAAAGTCTTGTATTATACCAAAGACTCTGTAATATAAACACGGGTCGGCGCAAGGACCGACCCGTTTTTTATACTTTAACTACAATTTTTTTTTCAAAAATTTTTTTATGAAAATTTTTATATGAACATTTTGTTTTTTATCAAAAATTTTTCTATAGAAATTTTTTTATTGAAAATTTTGTATCATCATTTTTTCTATATTTTTATCAAAAATTTTTCACACAAAAATTGTTTATTAAAAATTTTTCTATGGAAAATTTTTTGTCAAATATTTTTCTATAGAAAATTTTTTTGTCAAAAATTTTTCTATAGAACATTTTATGTAAAAATGTTTCTATAGAAAATTTTTTTGTCAAAAATAATTTTAATCGAAAAATTTTCCAAAGAAAAATATTTTATCAGAAATTTTCTATTATCGGAAAAATATTAAACTGTTTAGCATTAGAATTTATTTCTGTTTCGAAAAATATTACCAATCATGTCTTAAAAAAAAGTTTTCTACTCTATTTTTGGTTTAATTTTTTTGCCAAAAATTTTTCTATAGAAAATTATTTTGTCAAAAATTTTTCTAAGAGATTTTTTTTTCAATACAAAATTTTTTCCAAAATTTTTTTTGAGAAAATTATTTAATAGAAAAATATTTTTTTTTAAATTTTCACAGAAAAATATTTTTCTAAAGAAAATTTTTATCAAAATTTGTCTGTAAGAAACAATTTTTAAAAATGTTTCTATAAAAAAAATTTCGTCAACATTTTTCTATAGGAATAATTTCATAAACATTTCATCTAAATTTTCCTATAAAAAAGTTTCTTAAAATTTTTTCATAAAAATTTTTGTAATAGAAAACGTGCATCAAAATTTGTTTGTAAATTTTTCTACAGAAATTTTTTTTGTCAAAAATTTTTCTATAGAAAATTTTTTTGTCAAAAATTTTTCTAAGAAATTTTTATTATTATTTTAAAATAGAAAATTTTTTTATCAAAAATTTTTTAGAAAATTTTTTTTTTAAATATTTTTCTTGAGAAAAATTTTCAATAGGAAAAATTTTCTATAAAAAATAATTTTTATCGAAAAATTTTACAAAGAAAAATATTTTTTTGTCAAAAAATTTTTTTCGACCGTGTTAACATCCGAATTCCAACTGAATGCTTTTAATACGAGTTTGATTAATGATCGTGATATTTACGAAAATTACAAAAAGTCATCGGCTTCTGGTAGTATGGGCTGCCTACGTCTGCTTACGATCTTGTTTGCCAATTTACTACCTATAAATAAAACAATTTTTAAATATTTCATTTAAAAATCGATTTTTTCTCTTGCTGTGTGACAATTGGAACCATCCAGTTGAAATCACATATTTAATGCAACTAAATTATCGAGTTCCGCTTAAAAAAGCTATAGCAATTTCAAAATAGTTAGATTTCTACTTTGTATTTATTTATTAAGACGTTTTAAATATCATACTATTAATACAATTTTAATACAAAAATTATTATATCATTCATCATTTGTTGTATATTATAATCATTTACAACATGATGTTGTAGATAACAATAACAAGTTACTTCATGATAAATTAGTAAATATTGAGTTACTATACAAAAATTTTAATATTAATAAAATAGTTTTCTTTTTGTTTTATTCCCTTTTTTGATTTGGAAATGTGATTATTCCATTTATAAACTCACACACATACTTACAAGTTTATCAAATGCTTACATTCGCACTCACACATCAGCACAAATTTAGTGTTAGTGAACCGAAAATATGTGTGAACAAACCATAAATGTCATTGTTGAATGCAGCTTCTTCTTTTTTTTTTGTCCTGTTGCCACTTCGTATCCCTCAGCTCCATTTCAGTATTTTATATTAAAAATGGTGGAATTTAATGTTACAATAAATATAAAATGCATTTTCTGTTGAACAAGCAGTTG
Source organism: Stomorhina lunata (assembly GCA_933228675.1). Taxonomy (NCBI): domain Eukaryota; kingdom Metazoa; phylum Arthropoda; class Insecta; order Diptera; family Rhiniidae; genus Stomorhina; species Stomorhina lunata. The sequence goes on along the minus strand of OW121740.1, from coordinate 167,515,865 downwards.
TTCATTGTGGAATAAAATAAAATAACATAAAATAAAACTAAAAACAAACTAAATAAAATATTATGAAAGTAAAAGAAAACAACAAGAAAGTAAGAAGAGTAAAGTGAATTTTCTTTTAAAATAATATAATGAAGAAATAAATAAAATAAAGTAAAAGAAAGTATGAAGCAGCAGAAATGTGCAACATTAAAATACTAAATAAAATAAATCCTAGAGGATATTCATACCAATGGGAGTAATAGAGTAATTGAACTCTTTTTAGAATTCCATTTCATCACCGATTTAAATATTAAAAAATACCAAATTATGTCATTGAAAGGAAATGTAATAACGTAATAGACTTGAGATATTTTAAAATTTTTAAATATGAAGATGTCACATTTCCCTTAATAATTAATGTTAAACAAATATTATTTTTCACTTTCATTCAAATGAAAGAAACATCTGCATCTTCTTAAGATCCCCAACATCTGCACCAAATTATGTTCAACTCAGTTGCTAAGTTAAGGAAACCCCTAAAGGAGTTTCCCAACACTCATTTTCTCATCATTTATGCGTGTCATTTTGTGTTGAAACTTTTTCGTTTTTTTTTTTGTCTTATGTCAGTGTATTAATACATATTTGTTTGAGTGCATTTGTTCGTGTATGTGTGCGTATTTGGTTGTTTGATTGTTTGTGTTCATGAATTTTCCATTGTAATTTCCATTTTAACAAACACTTTTTTCGAAGCGTCAATGTTTTGCGGTTAAACTTACGAGTTGTCATCATTATCCGCAACCAGCAACGACAACATTCTCAACATCGTCAGCGTTTGCTATTGCTTAAGAACAGTGGGATAAAGATGAAAAATTTTTCGTTTTAAACATTTTTCGTTATAAACATTTTTCTATAGAAAATTTTTCGTTATTAAATGTTTGTATAGAAAATTTTTCATTTTTCTATGGAAAATTTTTAAAATAAAAATTTTTCAGTATGAAAATTTTTTATTGAAAATTTTTCCTTACAAAAATTTTGCTACAGAAAATTTTTTCTTATAAAAATTTTGCTATAGACAATTTTTTGTAATAAAAATTTTTCTGTAAGAAATTTAACTTCATTTTATTTAATTTTTCGTTAAAAATATCTTAATATAGACAATTTTTCGTTATACAAATTTTTGTATAGAAAATTTTTCGTTACAAAAAAATTTCGTTATAAAACATTTTCTATAAAAAATTGTTGGTTACAAAAATTTTTCTATAGAAAATTTTTCGTTATAAAAATTTTTCTATAAAAAATATTTCTTGAAAATTTTTCTAAAGAAAATGTTTTGTTATAAAGATTTTTCATTATAAAAGATTTTCGTTTTAAAAATGTTGCTATAAAAAATTTTTCGGTATAAAATTTTTTCTATAGAAAATTTTTTGTTATAAAAATTTTTCTATTTTTTGTAATAAAATTTTTCTATAGAAATTTTTCGTTATAAACATTTTTTTATAAACACTTTTATTATAAAAATTTATCTATAGAAAATTGTTCGTTATAAAAATTTTTCTTTATGAAAATTTTTTCTAATTAAATTTTTTCTAATGAAAATTTTCCTAATGAAAATTTCCGTTATGAAAATTTTTCTTTATAAAAATTTTTTTATAAAATTATATTTCATCATAAAAACTTTCCTATAGAAAATTTTTCTTTATAAAAAATTTTCTATAGAAAATTTTTCGTTATAAAAAATTTTCTAAAGAAAATTTTTCGTTATAAAAAATTTTCTATAGAAAAAAATTTTTGTTATAAAAAATTTTATATAGAAAATTTTTCATTATAAAAATTTTTCAATTCAATTTTCTATAGAAAATTTTTCGTTATAAAAAATTTTCTATACAAAATTTTTCGCTATAAAAAATTTTCTATAGAACATGTTTCGTTATAAAAAATTTTCTATAAAAAATGTTTCGTTATAAAAAATTTTCTAGGGAAAATTTTTCGTACAAAAACATTTTCTATAAAAAATTTTGGTTATAAAAATTGAGATATAGAAATTTTTTCGTTACAAAAATTTTTCTACAGAATTTTTTTTCTATAGAATATTTTTCATTATAAAAATTTCTCTATGGAAACATTTTTGTTATAAAAATATTTTTATAGAAAATTTTTCGTTATAAAAATTTTATTATAGAAAATTGTTCGTTATAAAATTTTTCTATGGAAAATTTTTGGTTATAAAAATTTGTATATAAAAATGTTTTCGTTAAAACATTTCTATAGAAAATTTTTAGTTGTAAAAAATTTTCTGTAGAAAATTTTTCGTTATAAAAATTTTTCTATAGAAAATGTTTCGTTATAAAAATTTTTCTATAGAAAATTTTTCTTATAAACTATTTCTTGTAGAAAATTTTTAGTGTTAAAAATTTTTCTATATAAAATTTTTCCTTATAAAAATTTTAAAATTTTTCTATAGAAAATTTTTCGTAATAAAAATTTTCTGTAGAAAATTTTTCGATATAAAATTTTTTCTATATAAAACTTTTTTGTTATAAAAATTTTTTATCGCAAAATTTTTCGTTATAAAAATTTTTCTATATAAAATTTTTCCTTATAAAAATTTTTCTATATAAAATTTTTCCTTATAAAAATTTTTCTATAGAAAATGTTTCGTTATTTTTTATAGAAAATTTTTCTATTTAAAATTTTTTATTATAAAAATTTTTCTATAGAAAATTTTTAGTTGTTTAATGAAATTTCTTTTATATAAAAGTTTTCATTATAAAGATTTTTCTTAAGAACATTTTTCGTTATTTAAATATTTTTTTTTAAAACTTTCGTTACAAAAATTTTTCTTTAAAAATATTTCTATAAGCAATTTTTTGTTATAAAAATTTTTCTTACAAAATTTTTCTTTAGAAAGTTTTTCATTGCAAAAATATTTTTTTAGAAAGTTTTTCATTGCAAAAATATTTTAGAGCAACAAATTTTTATATTAAAAAATGTTTCTATAGATTTTTTTTTTAATACAAATTTTTCTTTAGAAAATATTTGAACATACAAAATTGTTGTTCAAAAAATTTGTCGTCACAAAAATTTTTCTTTAGACAATTTTTAATCACAAAATTATTTCTGTACAAAAATTTTGGTTACAAAATTTTTCGTTACAAAAACTTTTCTATGGGAAATATTGAAAGTTTGCTTATACAAGTTATTTTTCAAAACATTTTCTATCAAAAACGCTTTATATTAATATTTAATATTTTTCTTGAGAAAAAAAATATTTCTTTACATAATTTTTTGTCACAAAAATTTTTTCTATAGGAAATTTTTCGTTTAAAAAATTTTTCTATAGACAATTTTTAATTATAAAAATTTTTCTGTACGAAATGTTTATTATAAAAATTTTTCTATAGAAAAATTTTTATTATGAAAATTTTTCTATAGCAAATTTTGTATAATAAAATTTTTTCAAAAGGAAATTTTTTATTGTGAAAATTTGTATTTAAGAAATTTTTATTTATACAAATTAGTCTACATGAAATTTTTTATTAAAAAGATGTTTCTATTGAAAATTTTTCTATAAGAAAGTTTTTACTATAAAAAGCTCGTTAGAAAAATGTTTCTAAAAAAAATTTAACGTTATATAAATGTTTTCATATAAATATTTCAATATAGTCTTATACTCTGACTATTGTCTTATACTCGACCATAGTCTTATAATAAGACTAAAATCCTTTACTCATTATAGTCGTATACTTATAATCATAGTTTTATATTCGAACTATGTATGTACTAATATCTCAGCTTTAGTCATTATCTCACCTAAACTAAGAACTCTTAGCCCACTGTAGACAATTTGGTTTTGTTATTGCGGGTTTTGCTGGTCGGTTGGTTGTCTTTTTAGTTGTTTTTGCGGTTTGTGGAAATTGCACTTTTAGTTTGGAGCTGAAAGTATGAGTCAGATACTTGTTACCCATTTTCTTTAAGCTCCTTCAATATTGAAGATATCCCAATGTATGCGTGTGTATGTGTGTGTGTGATTGTTTCAAATGCGTTCGTAGACAATTTATGTACAAATGGTAGTGGTGGTGTTGGTGTTGGTGTTGGTAGTGATGGTGTCTTAAGGATATTGTCTTGGCCTTATTTATGCAAAGTGTTTTGCTTTGTTGTCATTTATTTCAAATGAACATTTACACAGGGATAAATAATTGTTCGTCCTTCTTTCTCGAATTGAGTTACCCCCACACACATACATACACTTTCAACTATGCCTTCTAGTATAAGATTCAGGGAACCATAAAATAAACGGAAATGTTAAATTTAAAGTGGAAATACGGAAATGAGAAACACCCCTATGTTTATAGAGAAAAATAGCTAAACAACCGCGTTGTTGAAATTCCTCAATAATTCGTTTATGCCAGAGAAATTCCTTAGAGTTAATAGTGTTGAATGAGAAGGCTTAAATGTATAATTATATTTAAGTTAAAATTTATAAACGTTTTAATCCGAGAGTTATTACGTGAACTTTTTGCTTAAGCAATAAAAGTTTTTAGAGTAAGAAAAAAAAAATACTGTAGGTTTTTGAAATAGAAATGGAATTAAAATGTGTTTCTAGTTAAGAATATTAATTATGTTAATAAGTAAATATATAAGGTTTTTGTACAATATTTATATAGGGGAAATTATTATATAGAAATGGTCAAAGCCCAGACTTTATAATAAAAATATGTTGCACTTCTATATATTGATTTGCCGTATGGTCGTTTTGAAAACTTCATAGAAAATAAAGTACACCGCTTTTACTCTAATTCGTAAACAACTAATGTAGACGATTATCCAAGTAGAGAAAGCTAAGGCACACACACGTGCTCATGAATTGTATATTTCTTTTTATAGTTAATTTCGAAATTTAAAAAAATATTTAAATTAAATTTTAAAATAATTTAACATTATTAAATCTTTCATAGATAACTTCCCAAGCTATTATAAAACCAATTTGTTTTAAAAAAATTTTATAGAATTTACAAAAAATTTTATAAAAAACTCTAAAAATGCAAAAAGCTTATAGAAAATGGTGACAATTACTCATACGCACTGTGGTGTCAACACTGTAAAGACAACAAAGAAATTTTCGTACATATACACATACAAAGCTGGGTAATGACAACAAGAGAAGCCAGCTATAAAACAAACACATATTCAAATTATTATAAACATACAAACATACATATGCATATGAATATTGTATAAAAATAAAACATATGTGTGTGTGTAATATATATAAATATATATTTACATATGTGCTTATGTTTGTAAGTATGTAGTTATACAAATTTGAAAACGTGTAAAAAAATCATTTTGTAAATGCAGCTGTGCATGAAAAAAATATTGTATATATGTTTATATTTATAAATTTTATACACTTGTATATACATTTAAAACATCCCATATGCACTCAAGTAAAACATACAAACAAAATATATTTTATAAAAACATTTACTATAGAGGATCCCTGGATTCTAACAGATATTAACAACAAATTTTAAAAGAAAATTTTTTAAGTCAATTCATTATAGAAAATATTTCATTACAAAAATTTTTTCGTTAAAAAATTTTTGGTTTTGAAATTTTTAAAAATATTTTACAAAACTATAAATTTTTTAAACATTTTCTAAAGTTTCTTATTTTTATAAGTTTTTTTTTTTAATTTCAGAAAAAAAGTTAAATTTCCTATAAAAATTGGAATTTTTTTTATATTTAATATTTCATAAAAGATAAAAATTATTTAAAAATAAGAAATTTTTTAAAAATTTCCAATAAAAATAAGAAATTTTTTAAAAATTTTTTATAAAAATAAGATTTTCAGAAAAATGTCCTGTAAAAATAAGACATTTTCGAAAAATTTCCTATAAAGATAAGAAATTTTTGAACAATTTCCTATAAAATTAAGAAATTTTAAAAAAATTTCATATAAAAAATATTTTTAATATTTTTTCCTAAAAAATTAAAAAAATGTTTGCCAAATACATTATTTAAAAAAAATCTACAAAACTAAGAAATTTTTTTTCTATAAAAAAAACAATTTTTTTAAAATTTCCTATAAAAATAAAAAAAAAAATTTTTTCGATAAAAATAAGAGATTTTTTAAAACTTCCTATTAAAATAAAATTTGAAAATTTCCCCTAAAAATAAGAAATTTTTTAAAAATTTCCCATAAAAATATAAAATTTTTAAAAAATTTCCTATAAAATAGAAAATTTAGAAACATTTTCTATAAAAATATAAAATTTTTGAATAATTTCCTATAAAAGTAAGAAATTTTTGAATTTTTTTTTATAAAAATAAGAACTTTTTGAAAAATTTCTTAAGAAAATAAGAAATTTTTGAAAAACTTCTTACGAAAATTTTCTAAAAAAATTTTTTTTTTGAAAATTTCTTAAAAATAAGAAATTTTTTTTAAAATAAGAGATTTTTGAAGAATTTCATAAAAAATGAGAATTTATAAAAAATTTCTTAACAAATAAAAAGAAATTGTAAAATTTCCTATAAAAATAAGATAAAATTTCCTATAAAAATAAAGTTTTTGAAAAATTTCTTATAAAAATAAGAAATTTTTGGAAATTTTCATCTAAAAATAAGAAATTTTTGAAAAATTTTCTATAAAAAAATTACAAATTTTTTTTATTTGTTTAAGAAATTTTTCAAAAATTCTCATTTTTTTAAGAAATTCTTCAAAAATCTCTTATTTTTAAAGAAATTTTTAAAAAATTTCTTAAGAAAATTTTCTATAAAAATAAGAAATTTTTGAAAAATTTCCTATAAAAATAAGAAAATTTTTGAAAAATTTTCTATAAACATAAGAAATTTTTGAAAAATTTTGTATAAAAATAAGAAATTTTTGAAAAATTTCCTATAAAAATATGAAATTTTTAGAAAAAATTCTTAGAAAAACTCGAAAATTTTCAAAAATTTCTTTTAAAAATAAGAAATTTTTGAAAAATGTATTTTAAAAATAAAAAATTTTTGAAAAATTTCTTTTAAAAATAAAAATTTTTTGAAAAATATCTGTTAAATTTTTGAAAAATTTCCTAGAAAAATAAGAAATTTATGAAAAATTTCCTTTAAAAATAGAAATTTTCTGTAAAAATTTCTTAAAAAAATAAGAAATTTTTAAAAAATTTTCTGTAAAAATAAGATATTCTTAAAAAATTTTCCTGTAAAGGTACGGTCAGACTCATTAAACATTTAAATCAAATATTTTGAGTAAAATATTGTCAAAACAATATAATAAAAAATTTGTGGTCACACTTGCACATTTATTTGACGATTTTTATTTGATAAAATACAGAAAAAATACGTTCAAAGTATAAACAAAAAAACAAGTTTTATTTATGGTCACACTGAAGATTAAATATTTTCCCAAAAAATATTTGATCAAATTTTTTCAAAACAAAATTGTGTATCTAGCAATTTGTTTCTCATATTTGAGTTGTTGTTTCTCAAATTTGATGTTGTTGCTTCTCAAATTTGATGTTGTTGTTTCTCAAATTTGATGTTGTTGTTTCTGTTTGAATAGTAAACAATAGAAATGCTCAGCTGTTATTTGCCCCTGTTTGATGTTACAAAAATTTTGTAAGATTAAATAATTATTTGATCAAAATTTAATAAAATATTTGCTCTTGCGTGGTCACATTAGGAAAATTTTTATTTGCTGGCAAATGATTTTGTTTTGTTCAAATCAACATGTTTCTTGTTTGAACCTCAAAAATATTTTGTGGTCAGACTACGAGGATCAAATATTTGATAATTTCGATTAAATGTTTAATCAATGTGACCGTAGCTTAAGATGAGAGAATTTTTAAAAATTTCCTATAAAAATTAGATATTTTTGAAAATTTCCTGTAAATTTTTTTTTTTTTTAAATTTCCTATAAATTTTTTTTAAATTTCCTATAAAAATATGAAACTTTTAAAAATAAAAAATTTTTCAAAAATATCTTATAAAAAATTATAAAAAATTTCCTATAAAAATAATAAATTTTTGAAAAAATTTCCCATAAAAATAAGAAATTTTTGAAAAATTTCTTATTAAAATATGAAATTTTTGAAAAATTTCTTATAAAAATAAGAATTTTTCAAAAATTTATCAAAAAATAAGGGATTTTTGAAGAATATAAAAAAAAAATTAAAATGTTTTGAAAAATTTCTTAAGAAAATACCAAATTTTTAAAAAAATTCCTATAAAAATAAGAAATGTTTGTATAGTTTCTTATAAAAATAAGAATTTTTTGAAAAATTTCCTAATAAAGAAAATTTTTGAAAAATTTCCTGTTAAAATAAGAAGTTTTGAAAAAGTTTAAAAATAAGAAATTTTTGAAAAATTTCTTATAGAAATAAGAATTTTTTTAATTTTCCTATAAAAATAAGAAGTTGTTTTTAAATTTCTTAGAAAAATTTGAAATTTTTGAAAAATTTCCTATTAAAATAAGAAATTTTTAAAAAAATTCCTATAAAAATTAGAAATTTTTGAAAAATTTCGTATAAAAATTTAAAATATTTGAAAAATAAGTATTTTTTCGATATAATTAAATTTCCGGTCAAAAATTTTTGAAAAAATTGTTTTCATGAAATACTAGAAAATTTTATTCTTATAGGACTCACTAACTTACATGCAGGCACACACACACTTACAAACTTTTGCGTTTGGAACAAGCAAAGTTTTAATAAAGAAAAACAACAGCGACATCGACAAAAAATATTGCAATTTTTATAAAAATTTACATATAGAATACAACAATATATCACAACAACTACCACAACAAAAACAATAATAACAGACAGAAAAAGGAGTCAGGACAAAAAGCGGCAATGAAAGCGAGGGGCTATTGTGTGAACGTTTTGTGGTTCATTTTGGTGTAACATTTTTGTTTTTTTTTTTTTCGTGTTCTTTGCTGGTGCATTTTGTGCAACGACAAAGCGTATTTTTACGTGTGTCTTTTGTAAAACAAAGAATAATTCTTATTTTTTGTTACCGCTTTGTGTATCATGGGAATATTTTTGTATGTTTTATTATTTTTAACTGAAGAGTGAGAGCATGTATAGCATTTTTACGAATTTTAAAGCACACACACACACTCACATATACACATTGGGTATGTATTTTTAATTTTTTTTTTGTATATAAAAAATATTTTTGTATATATTTTTGATGGCATGTGAAGAAGAATAGTTTATACAGTTTGTGGTTCCATTTGTAATACCTCAAAGAATACAAGTTGATGCAAAATACAACATTTATGTATGTGATACATTGTGATATGTTTTATTAATATGTTTTTTCAGTTTGTTGCGCTGATTGAAGTAGCAGAGGTTGTACATATTTTGATATTTTAAATGGTAGTTAGAGAAACATTTTTTCTTGGTAAGTAGAAATAATTTGGATTAAGTTTTGTACAGATATTTAAAGAATATGGCTTATTTAAAATAGGATTTTAGAATCAATCGAACTTTTTTTTCTAATTTTAAATAGAGATCAGGTGCATTCGATATAATTTATTTTGCAAAAAGTTTAATAGAAATTTAAAATATACCCGTTTGTTTGTCAATGCATTTAGTATAAATGAAAGTTTTTAAAAAAATAAGAAGTTTTTAAAAAATTTCTTAAACGAATAAAAAAATTTTAAAAGATTTCCAAAAAAATAAAAAATAAAATTTTAAAAAATTAAGAAATTTTTGAAAAAACTTTTTGAAAAATTTAATTTCAAAAATAAGAGATTTTTGAAGAATTTCTTAAAAATATAAGATTTTTTTTTGAAAAATTTCGTAAATAAATAAGAAATTTTGGAAAATTTCTTTAAAAAATTAGAAATCTTTGAAGAATTTTCTAGGAAAAAGGATTTTTTGAAAAATTTCCTACAAAAATAAGATTTTTTTTAAATTTCGTATAGAAGTAAATATAAAATAAGAAAATTTTGAAAATTTTTCTATAAAAATAAGAAGTTTTTGAAAAATTTTTCTATAAAAAAATAAGAAAATTTTGAAAAATTTATTAAAAAAATTAGACATTTTTTAAAAAATTTCTATTAAAATATAAAATTTTTAGAAAATTTCCTATAATAATAGGAAATTTTAGAAAAATTATCTGTAAGATTAAGAAAAAATTAAAAATTTTCTATAAAAATAAGAAATTTTCAAAAATTTCTTAGAAAAATAAGAAATTTTTGAAAAAGTCCCTGAAAAAAATTCCTATAAAAATAAAAAAATTTTGAAAAATTTCCTATAAAAAAAAAAAAATTTGGAAAATTTTCCTATAAAAATATGAAAATTTTAAGATAAAAATAAGAAAATTTTTAAACATTTTCTATAAAAATAAGAAATTGATAAGAAATTTTCTATAAAAATATATTTTTTTTAAATTTTCTTATAAAAATACGAAATTTTGCAATTTTTTTTAAGTATTAAGAAATTTATTAAAAACTTTATATAAAAACATGAAATTTTTGAACTATTTTCTGAAAAAAAAAATATTTTAAAAAATTTTCCTATAAAAATATGAAATGTTTAAAAAATTTCTAAGAAAAGTAAGAAATTTTTGAATTTTTTTTTAAATAAGAATGAAATTCTTTTACTATCAGGGAACCTTTGATATATAAGTTGTAATGTAGTGAACCTTATATATATATTATTATAGATTATCCTAAAAGTATGCTACACAAATGTTTCTGAGATATCTTATATTTCAATCGATATCAAAAGCGGCGATATTTATTAAAATGTGTATAATCTATCTTATTATTGAGGTACATACCTATCATATTAATTAAAAAAATATTTATGCATAACTACTTTATTAAAAAATGTAGAGGTATGCAAAAATTAAACCTAAAATACCAAGAAAGTGCAAATAGAAGTGTTAATTGAAATATGCTAATAGCTTTAGTTTAACTTAATTATATTTAGCCCCATTTTAATTAAACGAAATACTTTCACACAACCTTGACAACACCAATACCACAACCAAAGAAAACACATGGGCCGGTAAGTAGATAAATTCATTTATTTAAGAATCTACAAAAAAAGGTAAGAGTATCTCTTAAATAATTGAATATAGGGTAAGAAGCTTTAATTTTAAATAATTGTCATCAGTTGTATAAATATTTATGCGTAACACAAAAGTGAGTGAGTGTGTGTGTAAAAGCCTTTGGATAATAAAATAAATGTTTTAAGAGTTTTAGTTTTACTACTTATATTTGTTTAAACACTAGTAGTAAAGGACATGTCAACCCATAGGCTATGACAACTCTCACCACAACCACCAAATAAATAGACCTCTCACACAAACACACACACACATGTGGAGACACATTTGTGCAGTGGAACAGATAAAAGTGAAAAAGGCAATAAGGTGGATTTAAACACTTACATATACCAATATCCCTGAGCTTACTTAAGTAGTAAAGTTGCTGCTGTTTTTATTGTTGTCGTTGTTGTAGGTAAATACATATGAAAATATTTGTATGTATATAGAAACAAACTTGCATATTAAGCTGGGAACCAAATAAAAATATATATTTAAATCCACACACAACAATAAGGAAAACAAATACTTACACACAGACAAAGTTACAACAAACAAAAGAACCAAAATAAATAAAATATATGCAAACATTCACACATGAAGAAGTGAAATAAACATAAAAATATACATATGTATAAAGAACTACTATTTCTATACAAACAAAACTATACACACATACAAGCATACATTAGACCGGTTCCTCTTATTTTACAAGGAAATTTTTCAAATACTTTTTTTTATAGAATCTTCTTATTTTATAGAAAATTTTCAAAAAATTCTGATTTTTACTGGAAATTTTTGAAAAATTTCTTAGTTTTATAAGAAAATTTTACAAAAATTTTTATTTTTATAGGACGTTTTTAACAAATTTCGTATTTTTATAAGAAATTTTTCAAAAATTTCTTATTTTATATGAAATTTTTTAAAAAAATTTTTATTTCTACAAAAAAATCTTCAAGAATTTTTCATTTTGATAGGAAATTTTTTAAATTTTTTTATTTTTATAGCAAATTTCTCAAAAATTTCTTATTTTTATAAGAAATTTTTGAAAAATTTTCATATTTTTATAGAAAATTTTTAAAAAATATTTTTACAGGAAAAATTTCAAAAATTTTTTATTTTTATAGGAAAATTTTCAAAAATGTCTTATTTTTATAGGAATTTTTCAAAAATTTTCTTATTTTTATAGGAAATTTTACAAAAATTTCTTATCTTAACAGCAATTTTTTTTTAAATTTTTAAATTTCATATGAAATTTTTTAAAAATTTCTAATTTTTATAGAAAATTTTGAAAAAATTTCCCATTTTTTTAGGAAATTTTTTAAAAATTGTTATTTGGTTAGGAACTTTTTAAAAAATTTCTTATTTTTATACGATATTTTTTTAATTTTTTATAGAAAAAATTTCAAAAATTTCTTATTTTATGTCAAATTATTAAACATTTTAATATGTTGATATAAAATGCTTCAAAAATTTCTTATTTTCAAAGGAACATTTTAAAAAATGTCTTATTTTTAAAAATTTATTTTTTTGCAAAAATTTTATATTTTTATTGGAAATTTTTTAAAAAAAAGTTATATATTCTTATTTTTATAGGAAGTTGTTAAAAAATTTCTTATTTTTATAGGAATTTTTTAAAAAATTTCTTATTTTTGTAGAAAATTTTTGTAAAATGTCTTATTTTTAAAGGAAATTTTTCAAAAATTTGATATTTTTATAGGAAATTTTACAAAAATTTCTTATTTTTATAGGAAATTTTCAAAAATTTCTTATTTTTATAAGAACTTTTTTCAAAAACTTTTTATTTGTAAAAAAATTTTAAAAAATTTCTAATTTATAGGAAAATTTTCAAAAATTTCTTATTTTTATTAGAAATTTTTCAAAAATTTCTTATTTTTATTAGAAATTTTTTAAAATTTTCTTATTTTTATTAGAAATTTTTCAAAATTTTCTTATTTTTGTAGAAAGTTTTTCAAAAATTTATTATTTTTATAGGATATTTCTAAAAAATTTCTTGTTTTTTTTTTAAACTTTTCAAAGATTTCTTATTTTTATAGAAAAACTTTTAAAAACTGAATATTTTTAAGGGAAATTTTTCAAAAATTTCTTATTTTTATTGGAAATTTCTTAAAAATTTCTTTTTTTATAGGAAATCTTTCAAAAATTTCTTAACTTTATCGAAAATTTTTAAAAAATTTTTAATTTTTACAGGAATTTTTTTAACAATTTTTTAAAAGTTTTTTATTTTTATGGGAAATTAAAAAGAAAATAATATTTTTAAAATTTTTAAAAAAATTTATGTAAGAATAAGAAATTTTTGAAAAATTTCCTATAAAATTAAGAAATGTTTGCTAACATTTCCTATAAAAATAAGATATTTTTGAAAACTTTTTCATAAAAATATTTTTTTTTGAAAAATTTCCTATATAAAAAGGACATTTGAAAAAATTTTCTATAAAAATATAAATTTTTAGAAAATTTCCTATAAAAATAAGAAAATTTTCAAAAATTTGTATGGGAAATTTTATCAATGTCTTAATTTTAAGAAAATTTTTTCAAAAACTTCTTAATTTTATAGGAAATTTTTTAAAAATTTCTTTTTCTTACATGAATTTTTTCAAAAATTTCTTATTTTTATAAAAAAGTTTTTTTTTTAAAGATTTCTGATTTTTATAGGAAATTTTTTAAAAATTTCTTATTTTTATTGAAAATTTTTCAAAAAAATTGTTATTTTTATAGGAAATTAAAAAAAAAAAATGTATTTTTATATATTTATTTTATTTCTTATTTATATAGGAAATTTTTTAAAAAGCTCTTATTTTTAGAGGAAATTTTTCAAAAACTTTTATTGGAAATTTTTCAAAAGTGTCTGATATTTTAGATAATTTTCAAAAACTTGATATGTTTTTAAGAAATTTTTTTTAAAGATTTTCTTATTTTTATGGGAAATTTGTTTATTCATATTCTGATAAGAAATTTTTCAAAAATGTCTTATTTTTATTAGAACTTTTTTTTAAATTTCTTATTTTTATAAACAAAATTTTCAAAAATTTGTTATTAGGAGGAAAAAAAAATAAAACTACTTGCATTCATAAGAAGTTTTTTAAAAATTCTTATTTTGAAAGCCGCTCTAAAACACATGCACACAAAACACACACACACGCACAGGAATAGTAGTTGACTTAAGCTTAAGAAATAGAGGAATTATAATATTTACAGTTAATCTCTTGGGCAAATACTAACGACACAAAAGAACTCTTAAAAAAAAAAATAAAATAAATACCAAGACATAGAATAAGAAAACTTTAAGGCCGTAAAGGTGGAGAGAAGCAGTAAGTTGAAGCAACAGGGCTGGGGGTGTGTAGTAATAAAAGTGATGATGGTGTTTTGTGGTTATGTTTGTGTATTGCTCCCTTTTTTGCGTGTGTCTTTAGAATGCGTTTAGTTTGTGGGTGTATATGTTTGTGTGAGTACAAAAGTGACACCCAAGGCTTACTTACTAATTCTGCCACTTGTTCTTGTGCTTCTGCTGCTGCTCTAAGTATTTCTTATATTTGTTGACACTTGTGGTATTAAAAAAGGCTTAAAAGCTTTTTATAACCTTTTAAGAACAGCATATTTTTATTTCTGCCTTTTAGGCTAAAAACTATACAAATACAAAGGCGCATGTTGTATAAACATGGTTTACACATATGCAAACACACCAATAAAAGGTACTAAGGAACCACACACATTAATACATAACCCGAGTAATTCCATATGTGTATGAGTATTTGCTAAGATTTTTTTTTTTCGAAATGTAAAAGTTTGCATAACTTCCCACTAATACAGCTAACGCGTATGTGACCAAAAAATTGTTTGTGGTTTGTCTTCTTATCTATAGTTTTTTTTCGTTTGCTTGTGGTGTTGAAGGAATTTCTGTTTATTGCTAAGTTTATACAAGCAAAAAGGTTTTTAAATTTAATAAAATAGTCATTTAAAATTATTAAATATTTTAACTTTGTATTTATGCATACAAAAATATGAAATTTTAAATAAATATAATACAATGTATGTATGTATGTATGCATGGGCTTTTGGCAAAGGTTTTTTCAGAATACCAGCAGGATAGTACATGCTAAAACTTGTTTTATGTAAAATATACATACATACAAACATATGTTATTATATAATTTATGAAGCATAGTCAGTTTTTTGGAGTTGGTCTAATTTCCTGCAGATTTATAGTCAAGGAACAATTGTTTGCTTAGACTTATGAGCGCTTAAGTGGTTGTTTTAAAATAAATTATTAAAGAACTAAAATATTAAGAGATTTAACATTTGATCCCAATTTTAGTAAACAGCAGCCTACTAATTTTTTTTTCAAAATTTCTTCTCACTATGAAAAACAAATATATATTTTTATAGAAATTTAATTTTTTTTTATAAGAATATTTACAAAAATTTCTCATTTTTATAGGAAATTTTTGAACGTTTTTTTGTATTTTTATAGTAATTTCTTATATTTTTTTTAGGAATTATTTGCAAAAATTTCTTATTTTTTTTTACAATTTTTTTGCAAAAATTTCTTATTTTTTTTAGGAAATCTTTGTAAAAACTTCTTATTTTTTTAGGAAACTTTTTTAAAAATTTCTTTTTTTATTGGAAATTTTTCTAAAAATTTCTTATTTTTTTAGGAAATAAAAAAGAAAATGTTTTTATAGGAAATTTTTCAAAAATTTCTTATTTTTATGGGAATTTTTTGAAAAAATTTTTAATTTATAGGAAATTTTTGCAAAAATTTATTTTTTTTATAGGAAATTTTTCAAAAGTTTTCTATTTTTATAGGAAATTTTTAAAAAAATTTTTATATAGGAAATTTTTCACAAATTTATTTTTGAGGAAACTTTTCAAAAATTTTTTATTGATATAGGAAATTTTTAAAAAATTTCTTATTTTTCAAAAATTTGTAATTTTCATAGGAAATTTTTCAAACATTTTTTAATTTTATTGAAAATTTTTCAAAAAAAAAAAAAAAATTTTTATAGGAAATTTTTCAAACATTTATTTTTATAGGATTTTTTTTTTAATATCTTATTTTTATAGGAAATTTTTGCAAAAGTTTCCTATAAAAATTAGAAATTTTTGCAAAAAATTCTATTTCTATAGGAAATTTTGCAAAAATTTCTTATTTTCATAGGAAATTTTTGCAAAAATTTCTTATTCTTATAGGAAATTATTGAAAAAATTTCTTATTTTTATAGGAAATTTTTTCAAAAATTGTTATTTTTATACAAAATTTTTGCAAAAATTTCTTATTTTTATAGGAAATTTTTTCAAAAATTTTTTATTTTTATTGGAAATTGTATAAAGGTTCTTATTTTTATAGCAAATTTTTTGACAAATTTTTATTTGTAGAAGAAATTCTTCAAAAATTTTAATTTTTATAGAAACATTTTCAACAATTTCTTATTTTAATGAGAAATTTTTCAAATATTTCTAATTTTTATAAAAAAAATTTTCAAAAGTTTCTTATTTTGATAAGAAAATTTTCAAAAATTTCTTATTTTTATAAGAAATTTTTCAAAAATTTCTCATTTTTATGAGAAATTTTTCTAAAATTTATTATTTTTATAAAAAATTTTACAAATGGTTCTTATCTTTATAGGAAATTTTTGAAAAAATTTTTAAATTCTATAGGAAATTTTATAAAAATTTCTTATTTTTATAGGAAATTAAAAAAAAGAAAAAAATGTAGGGAATTTTTTGAAAATTTATTTTTATAGGAAGTTTTTCAAAAATTTCTAATTTTTTTAAGAAATTTTTTAAAAATTTCTTAATTTTATAAGAAATTTTTAAAAAAATTCTTATTTTTATAAGAAATTTTTTCAAAAATTTCTTAATTTTATAAGAAAATTTTCAAAAAATTATTATTTTTATAAGAAATTTTTCAAAAATTTATTATTTTTATAAGAAATTTTTCAAAAAATTATTATTTTTATAAGAAATTTTTCAAAAAATTCTTATTTTTATGAGAAAATTTTCAAAAATTTCTTATTTTTATAGAAAATTTCTTATTTTTATAGGAAATTTTTCAAAACTTTCTTATTTTTATAGGAAATTTATCAAAAATTTCTATTTTTATAGAAAATTTTTAAAAAATTAAAAAAAGATTTTTAGGATGTTTTTCAAAAATTTATTTTTATAGGAAATTTTTCAAAAATTTCTTATTTTTATAGGAAATTTTTCAACATTTTTTTTATAGGAAATTTTTCATAAATTTATTTTTATAAGAAATTTTTTCAAAAAATTTTTATTTTTGCAGGAAATTTTTAAAAAAATTTTTATTATAATAGAAAATTTTTCAAAAAATTTTTTTTATAGGAAATTTATTTTTAAAGGAAATTTTTCAAAAATTTATTTTTATAGGAATTTTTTCAAAATTTTCTAATTTTTATAGGAAATTTTTCCGAAATTTCTTCTTTTCATAGACAATTTTTAAAAAATTTCCTGTTTTTAAGAAAACTTTTCAAAAAATTCTTATTTTTATAGAAAGTTTTTAAAAATTTCTTATTTTTATAGGAAATTTTTTATTGTTATATTAAATTATTAAAAAATTTATTATTTTGATAGGAAATTTTCCAAAATTTTCAGATTTTTATAGAAAGTTTTTCAAAATTATTTTATTTTTATAGGAAATTTTTCAAAAAATTGTTATTTTATAGGAAGTCGTATTTTTTTATAGGAAATTTTTTAAAAAAATAATCTTTTTTTATAGAAAAATTTGAAAATTTTTAACATGTATCGAAAACAAATTCTTACTTCATATCAAATTTTTCAAAAAAAATTAATATCTATTTAATTTTTTCAAAACAATTTTTTAAATGATTGTTTTTCAATCTCTTTAAAATATAAAATTTTTCAAAAACTTGTATTTGGATTTTATAACAAATTTTAAATAATTTTCTTTTTTTAATAGAAATTTTTCATTTATAAAATATCTTTTTAGTTTTAATTGTTAAAGAAATTTTTTTTTATTTAAATAGAAAAAAAATACTACAAAACACATTGAACTTGAAAATTTGAATTAAAACTTAAGTTTAATTTTCCTGATAAATTTTCAAGTTGTTAAATATTTGTTTTTGATACGAATTTTAGTTTGACCAATACATATTTTTTTCGGATCCCAAGAAAAAATGTTCATTATAGTTTTTGTTTTGCGGATTTTTCCGGTTATGACAGATATTGCATAAACTTTTATTTTAATTTTATTTATGACATTTTTCTTATTACTTAAAATCAACTCAAATCCATACAAGTATATTTTTTTTGTTTTTGAAAACCTCAAACTAAAATAAAAGTTTTTTTTTTGAAAAAACCGAAAATGCAAAACATGTATACAATTACATATTTATATACATAGAACTGCTATAAACTGCTTGGCTCTAGTTTTTTGAAGCTGACAATGCGTCAAATGTCAAAGTTAAAACAGAGACTCGTTATGCGTAGAAATCATAAAAACTAATGGTCATGGTTGTTCTTGTGCTTTTGTTTTTTGTCTAATACTAACACTCTAGCACTAAAACACAACGGAAACTAAAATACATATAACAAACATGAATTTATTGTAAAATCGACTGAAACAACAAAAAATAAAAAAATTAACTTCAATTCCCCGAAGAACATACAATAGCACTTTAGAAGTTTTGAGAGTTGATAATGATGATTTGGCAAAAGAAGAAAAGAAATTAAAAAAAAGTAGATAGATATAGTATAGGCATAAGAAATAAACTTAAATTCTAGTTTTTCTGGGGAGTTTAAACGAATTTTGGAAGGACTTTTGAAAATTTTAAAGAAAATGAAAAAACCTAAAGTGTTAATTTAGGTTCCCCTTGGTAATAGATTAAACTTAGTTTTACTATTTAAAAAAATTGGCTTTGTTAGATTTAAATGTTATTTGGATGCTGCTCAAATGATTCGAACATCCTTCCTTGCCTAAAGTAGAGCTCAAAATCATACATTTTATTTTCGAAAGACCAAAATGAACACGAGTCATAAATGTTGACAGCCTGTTTTGGTTTCCTTCATTTATTTTTGCTCTAGACATTAGCAACAATATTAAAAACTATTTTCTATAATCTTTAGACATTTTTGCTGAAAGAGTAACAAACAAATATTTTTTTAATTTTCTTCAATCAAGACCGACTATATAGTTTAACTACACCATTTCTAATTCTTAGAGATATACATTTTCTATAAACTTTTTTTAAATAATAAGAATTTTTTTGAAAAATTTCATATAAAAATAAGAAATTTATGAAAAACTTCCTATATTTTTGTAGAATTTTCCTATATTTTTGTAAAATTTCCTATAAAAATTAGAAATTTTTGAAAAATTTCCTGTAAAAATAAGAAAAATTTTAAAATTTTCTTATAGAAATAAAACATTTTCTTTTTAAATTTCCTATTAAAATAAGAAATTTAAGAAAAATTTTCTAAAAACATAAGAAATTTTAAAAAAATTTCTTATAAACAAAAATAATATTTTGAAAAATTTCCAATAAATATCAGAAATTTTTCAAAAATTTCTTATAAAAATATGAAATTTTTGTGTTATTTTTATAAAAATAAAAAAAAAAACTTAAAATACCTCATAAAAAAAATCTTAAAATACCTCCTAAAAATAAGAAATTTTTTAAAAACTTTGTAAAAAAACAATTTCCTATAAAAATAAAAAAAATGAAAAATTTCCTATAAAAATAAGAAATTTTTGAAAAATTTCCAATAAAAATAGGGAATTTTTTTAAAATTTTCTATAAAAATAAGAAATTTTTGAAAAATTTCCTTTCAAAATAAGAAATTTTTAAAAAATTTCCTATGAAAATAAGAAATTTTTGAAAAATTTCCTATTAAAATTAGAAATTTTTAAAAAATTACCTATGAAAATAAGAAATTTTTGAAAAATTTCCTGCGAAAATAAAAATTTTTAAAAAATTTCCCATAGAAATAAGAATTTTTTTAAAAATTTCCTATAAAAATGGGAAATTTTTGGAAAAATTTCCTATAAAAATTTGAAAAGTTTCCTATAAAAATAGGAAACTTTTTAAAAATTTCTTATAAAAATAGGAAATTTTTAAAGAATTTCCTATAAAAATAGGAAATTTTTGAAAAGTTTCCTATAAAAATAGGAAATTTTTGAAAAGTTTCCTAAAAAATAAAAAAATTTTGAAAAATATCCTATAAAAATAGAAAATTTTTTAAAATTTTCCTATAAAGATAGGAAATTTTTGAAAAATTTCCTATAAAAATAAGAAATTTTTGAAAAATTCCTATAAAAATAGGAAATTTTTGAAAAATTTCCTATAAAAATAGGAAATTGTTGAAAAATTTCCTATAAAAATAGGAAATTGTTGAAAAATTTCCTATAAAAATAGAAAATTTTTGAAAAATTTTCTATAAAAATAGAAAATTTTTGAAAAATTTTCTATAAAAATAGAAAATTTTTGAAAAATTTTCTATAAAAATAGAAAATTTTTGAAAAATTTTCTATAAAAATAGAAAATTTTTGAAAATTTTTCTATAAAAATAGAAAATTTTTGAAAAATTTTCTATAAAAATAGAAAATTTTTGAAAAATTTTCTATAAAAATAGAAAATTTTTGAAAAATTTTCTATAAAAATAGAAAATTTTTGAAAAATTTTCTATAAAAATAGAAAATTTTTGAAAAATTTTCTATAAAAATAGAAAATTTTTGAAAAATTTTCTATAAAAATAGAAAATTTTTGAAAAATTTTCTATAAAAATAGAAAATTTTTGAAAAATTTTCTATAAAAATAGAAAATTTTTGAAAAATTTTCTATAAAAATAGAAAATTTTTGAAAAATTTTCTATAAAAATAGAAAATTTTTGAAAAATTTTCTATAAAAATAGAAAATTTTTGAAAAATTTTCTATAAAAATAGAAAATTTTTGAAAAATTTTCTATAAAAATAGAAAATTTTTGATAAATTTTCTATAAAAATAGGAAATTAAAAAAAAAAATAAAATATTTAAGAATTTCGAATCAATATAAGAAATTTTTAAAGAATTTCCCATAAAAATAAAAAATTTTTGGAAACTTTTCTATTAAGATAAGAAATTTTTAAAAAATTTACATGCGTTACAAACATTTGCACAAACAGGTAGTATCTTTCTATATAAATGTAGGTTATAAATATACAATGTTCAGAGTCTTTCCTTGCAAATGTATATGTCAGGCAGTCTATATAACTAACTACGTGATTTGGAAAAAAGGTCCAGAAAATTTACTTAAAAACTAAACAAATTACGAAATAAATATATATGAAACTTGAAAACAAATAACAAACATGTCAATAAAAAAAAAATTTTCTAACAAAGAAAACAATTCTTTAAAAGGGTCTAGATTAGTTTTAAGTAAAAATGAGTCCTCTTTTTAGGAATTAATTTAGTTAAAGCTATTCTTTTATCCCAAAAGGCTTAAATTGGTTAGTTTCAAAAAAGCTACTCAATAGTTAAATAAATAAAATGTCAATTTTTTTATTTTTCTAAAGTTGAAAATGCTCTATAAATTGTTAAACAAAAGCCCGAAAAGGATACTAAAAAATGTTGATCTAAAAAGATTGAACTTTCATTATGCGAAATATTGAATGAAAAAAATAAGTTTTAAAATAATTTACCAATACTACTACAAGCTGCATCACTAGTGTACCATTTTTTTTTTAACTTTTCTAATAACTCTTTTTCTCCTTTAAATCTCCTCCCTTAACTTAAAAGTCAATTTGACACTTTTTTTTCTTATTGATATAAATACTTACACATAAAGCTAAGAAATTTTGTGATTTTTTCGAGGGATTTTCTTGTTTTTTACTCTATTTACCATAAACCATCATCTAAAATCCATTATAAACATATTAAGCAGGAAAATTGCACCTGAACAAATATATGTTTTTACCTTTTAAAAATTACCTGAAAATGTTGTTTAAGATTGGATATCCTGTTGCTCTGGCAATACTTCTTTTCATTTATTTTTTTTTTGCTTCACTTTAAAAATAGTCTAAGAATGAAAGAACAAACAAACTGTTAGGTATTAATACCCTAAGAACGACAAAAAAATATTTGAAGGAATTTTTCTTTGATTTAGAAAACTTAGAGTTTCGGAGAAAAAAATTAGGAAAAACAAACAAATTCGGGTTTTACTTACTTTTTTGTTGTTTTTTTCTTTTGGCTGAGTTCTAAATAAACAATAGAAGAAAGTAGCTTTTGTGGAGCTAAAAGAAAAGAGTCCAAAATAAACAATTTTGAAAAGAGGTCAAGTCAGGGCAATTTATTTTTAGTTATTTAAAATTTTTGGTATAATATTTTCTGAATGTCTTATGGTGGGTTTTGGATTTATATTGTTAGAAGATTTAAATTAGAAATATTTTAGGGTTAATAAAGAAATTATTTAATGATACCGTCCGATTCGTATAGGTTGACATACTTGATGTTCGAGTTAAAAATGATCAGTTTTATCTATCTTGTTATTAATTTAGTTCTGTGGGATGAATATCTATCATGCTGTCTTTTTAGTAGTGGTTCCAATTTTTCATCATTCGTTTGGTCACAGTAAGCGATATAAATAGGGTAACTGGCCCACCATAAGCCAAATCAGAGAGGAAGGTGTAGTGGTATATGATATTATTATCAATAAAAAAGGTTTTATTGTTCTTAAAATGCTTAAACAAATTTTAAAATTTTTTCTTTTAAAAAATGTTATAGAAATTTTTTGTTCTAGAAATTTTTATTGAAAATTTGATGTTCTCAAAATGGTCTTTTAAGTTTAAAAAATTTATGGGGAAAAAATTAGATTAGAACTAAAAATTTTATAAAAAAAAGTTTCACTTTAAAAATGTTTATATCAAAACTTTCATTTTCACGGAGTTAATTTTTAACTTCAAAATTATTTATAAAGAATTGTTAGTTCTAAAAATAATGACGGAAACATATATATGTTGGTATTAAAATTTTTTATGAAAATTTCTTTAAGTTTGATGGCTCCAAAATTTTTTATAGGAATATTTTTCGTTCTAAAATTTATTACAAAAATTGATTTGCTCTTAAAATTGTTATTGAAAATTTTATGTTCTTAAAATGGTCTTATTTGCTTATAAAATTTATGAAAAAAATACATAAAATTTTTTTGCTCCAAAAATTTTATAATAAAATGTCTATAGAATTTTTTTTTACTATAAAAAAAAAATATTTAAACTTTTTGTTTCAAAAATATTTTCAGAAATTTTTGGCTATCCAAATTCAGATTGAATATTGCCATAAACATTTTTATATTTTACATTTTATTATTTTTATATGATTATTTTTGCTTTAAATAGTTTTTAAGAAAAAAGATTTTCTCCAAAAATGTTTGTAAAAAATTTTACCGATCCAAAACTTTTTGAAAAGAAAATAGTTTGCTTTTAAAGTTTATTAGAAAATAGTTTGCTTTTAAAGTTTATTATGAGTCAAATTAAAAATTTTCAAATACGTCCTGCCAAATTTCATGAAATTTTGTATACACATTCTCCTAGCACATTAAATTTTTAGAGTTCTCCAAAATTTTGACAAAGTTAGACTTTTCCTTGATTTTTTTTATAAACATACCCATTTTATATGCCTATAACTTTTGATACGGTTTTTTATATTCATGAAATAAGGCTCATATTTTAGCGAATGCCTTGTAATTTTATGTCCTTTTAATTAAAAGATTAAATCTTGTATTGTAGAGCGATTGATATCAATTATGTTCTTGACTTAAAGATATCTCAAAAAGCATATCTTCCATTTTCTTTATCCTTCTCGCAAATATAGATTATAGTGTTGAAATCAAAAAATAAAGACCAAAAAAGTAGGCCAATGTAGGGATCGGGACTTTTTGTAAAAGTCTATTATGTGGAAGATATCTTTGAGTCAAGGACATAATTGATCTCCCTTGTTCTCCAATACATGGTTAAATTTTTGAATCGAATGAATATAAGACTGCAAGACATATACCGTAATATGAGCCATAAAAATCCAATAACTATATCAATAGTTATAGGCATATAAAAAAGGTATGTTTTGAAAAAAAAATTTGAAAAAAACGAACTTTTGACCGCCATAAAATATTAACTTTAAAAATTGTATGGGCCAAGACATTGTATATACAAAATTTCATCAAAATCGGAGATGGTGAGATTCGTATTTTTTCAATTCGTATTTTTTCAATTTTTTAAGAAATATCAAGATCAAAAACTGTTTATGCTCTAAAAATTTTGATAGACAAAATGTATATAATTTTCCTTAGAGATATCTGTGTTACAAATAAATTTTTATACAGAAATTTGATTTTTAATGGATAATTTTTTATGTCTGTCTTTAATATTTTAAAGTAGCGTAACTTTTATGTGCATTGGCGTACAGCGTTTAATGAAAACTTGTATGCCCTAAGATCTTACTAGTTCCAGTTCCATGACTTACAGCCGAAACGAGCAGCAGATTTAACACAGATGTTTAATATATGCAAATATTAACTTTCATGTGGCATTTTTATTATAATTTCTATGACAATGTTTAGTAGGAGTGGAGATGGTGAACATCCCAGTCGCGTACCCACTTCGATGCTTAGTGATCTAATTGTGTCATCGAGCAGGATGAGTCACTTTGTTTTTTTCAAACAGATCTTTTATCTAAATATAAGCTTTATAAGATATATTTGTCTACTGCCACTTTGCTAGGTCGAAGAAAAAATTACTAAATAAACAAATTCTTAAAAGAAAATTTATAGATTTTGGAAGTTGGACATTCTTTAGTCCAAATTCCAAAATCTAGAAATTTTCTTTTGAAAACTGGCTTGAATTTTTTCCTTTATAGATCTACGAAATTAACTTTTCAACAAATCTTGGGAATAAAAATATACATAGCCTAATATATAGATATGAATAGACAAACTCATAGATACATAAACATACATACATATATACATTTCATTAAAACACAACGAAATAGTTTAAGTTGGTAAATTTCTTCTTTCATTACATGTTCGCTAAATTACCTTAATAAAATAAAACTTTGTACAGCCTAAATAGGCTAAAGCGCATAAACAGGCAATAGACAAAGAAACCACATGAATAAGGCATCTTACTACTCTCTTTTTTAGAAGAAATCACGTTCACATTAGAGTGGATCGAATATTGTGGTAAAATTGAAGAAAACAAAGATAAATAAAAGTTATTTATTCAAAGAGAAACCAAAAAAGGTTTTATAGAATAGAGTTGCATAGTTTTAGGAGGAACGAGCTAAAAGTCTATAAGGGTACTCGTATAAACTACTAACTTTAGCAACTCTTAAATTTTTTCTATTTAGCAATAATGTTAAACGAGCGCACCTCTTAAACTTAATACTTAAATTATGATTTTGATTTGTGTGTAGGCTTATCGCTCTTGCGCTTCATTTTCTTTTCCAAAAGCTAATAGATATAATAGAACAAATTAATTTACATAGAAAATAGTTTTCACGTATTTCTTACCTCTGTCATTATAATTTCTTATTTATTGTTCCAAAAATTTAAATTTTAATAATTTTTTTCTGTTTTTATTTTTTATCAAAGAACATTGTTGCCCTGATAAAATTATTTTCTATGAAATATTTGAAACACATTGAAAATACTATTATGGTAACCCCATCTCGTATGTTTAACAGACAATTTAAGAGCCAAAATTGTTGCTTGAAACTTTAATAGCCTTGTAAAAAATTTCCAATACAATTTTTGACACATATTTTAATACGTCTTAAATATTTAAGCTTTAAGAGGTATAAGAGGCATTTAGTAGTTTAAACGAGTACCCCTTATGTTGTAATCAGAAAAAGTTTATAAATCAATTTAAGATGCAATTGTTTTAATAATTAAATCTCACAAATCTATTGTTTAATCCTCTGAAATTGAAAAATTTTTACTATTAAATTGGCAGTCTTTGAAAGACAACATTTCCATGGCTTATATTTTCCAAAATCCGATTTGTTTATGAGTATAAATTATTATTTTTATAGCTATTTCAAAGATAACAGTCATGTTATGTGTTGATTTTAGAGAAAAACTTTATTAGTGTCGGTGTCTGCTGGACGACCACGTCAGTCGCAGAGGGTTAATGAACCTCTTATTTAATTTTTTTTGGTCTCCTAGAAGTATATTCCATATTTTTTTTAAATCTTTTAAAATTCTATTCGAATCAAGCGTGAAAATTTTTTACCTGGGGCCAAACTTCCGTATTCGATATCGATCGAAAACTCAGACTTTTAAGCGAATATTGTGAAGTATACTTTAGGGATGTTGAAAGTTACTTCGATGCAAAAAGTATCCATTTTGATTCGTTTTTCCTCTTTTGTCAAATAACTTAAAAAATATATAGTAAACTGTACCTTTTAAATAATTTTGATTATCCTTAAAGTATGCTATACAAATGTTTTGAAAATATCTAAGATTTCGATCGATATCGAATGCGGTAATTTGATCCCTGATCATGGATCTTATATCATAAAAATGTCACCTTTTCCAGTTATAACGTTCGATGCTCTAAAAGTATATTTTTGGCATAAAACTTGAACTACCCTCATTCACATACACTTACAGATAGAACAATACATTCTCATATAATTTAATTCAAGTTTTTTTTCTTTTATAACTATTGTTGTAATACAAGTACCATGTTGGTCAGATGGGCCCATAAAAAATGATACTTAAAGCTAAAACTTTGTTTTTGTTCTCTAAGTATTTGTGCTTTTTTTCAAGTGTTCGTTTGTATATGTATTAGTGTATAGATATGGTTAAGTGTTTGTTTAAGAATACTAGTATATGGTACATAGTATATTGTAGATCTAGTTTTTTTACGTATTAAATATAAAAATGAACATAAACTATTGTTTTGCATTTAATATTATATTGTTGTTGTAGTTGTTGTCTTAGTTATTTTAGTTATTGTATGTATTTGTTTTTGTTCCTCTTAAACTGCAATTTCCCATTGTTGTCGTTTTTATGTCTATAGCACAAGAAAATTGTAACACATACACAAAAAACTATTTTTATTTGTATAAGTAAGAAAAAAAATATAAGTCTAAAATGAAAGTTAACATCCCATTGTTAGATGAGATTGTTAAAAACTATATATACATAGTAGAGAGATAAGTACATAAGCAAGTATTTTTTTATGTTTGTGTGTCTTTTGTATTTCAAGTATAAATATACGCACTTAACACAATTCACGTAAAAAAGAAAACAGTTTTTAAAAAAAGAAAAAAAAAAAATAGTTTTTTATATATAAAACAAAGTTTACTTTACGTGCGTTAGTCACTTTAGTTTCCATTAAATCTTCAATATGACGTTTATTTCTAAAGTTGTTATTTTACTTTTATTTGTATGTATTAAGTGTGGGCTCAATATAGTAAAATGTTTAAAAAAATTAACTAGATAAATCTGTTTTATAATATATATGGGCAAAAATCAAACAGTTTTAATTCCTTTAAAATCGACTTTCAACTCGAATAATTTTTGTACTCTTAAGTATTCGGAAAATCTAATTACAGATTTAAACTCTTAAGACTTCAGGTATATTGAACACAAAATCTTAGTTGCGCAAATTTGCACTTTTTAGCATAATTGGCAAGCAAACTAAAAAAAACGTAAAAAATATATTGAAGCATTCAGGTTTTTTTCATATTTCTTCTTCTTCATTCGTTATAACATTTGGACACAAGTTGATGTTCTACTAAGTAGATACCACACTTGGGTATGAATTTATTTAATCCATAATGTTAATTTCGTCACTTCTAATCGACTATATATGACATCGCTTTTATGCCTTATGTGTTTTTGTCTCGATCGATTTTTTTACGATTTTTAAATTTGTCTGTCAATTATGTTAAGAAATGCAAACTTACGCTACTAAAATTTTGTGTTCCATATACCTTAAGTCTTGGAAGTTCAAATCTGTAATTAGATTTTCTGAACTCCTAAGAGTAAACAAATTATGCGAATAGAAAGTCGGTTTCAAAGGAATAAAAACTGTTTGATTTTTGAGCATATATTATATTTATGTATATTTTATAGATAGCACTAGTGCCCTGGCAAATTTCCAATAATAACAGCTTTATTTTGCGTAGCTTAGGTAATAAGTTACAAAAATTCGAAGTGAGTAAAATTTTCGAAGACGTGTAAGATGCTACAATGCATTACAATCAAGCGGAGAAGTGTTTGTCAATTAATACAATATGAACCCACTTCTTTTGAAATGAAGTTTTGATCAAAACTACCTCAAATATAATTAAAATTCTGGGGCCACATTATGGCATTCGATATCGATCTAAATCTTAGATATTTTCAAAACATTTGTATAGCATACTTTAAGGATAATCAAAATTATTTAAAAGATGCACAGTTTACTATATTTTTTTGAAGTTATTTGTCAAAAGATGAACAATAGTAAACGAGTTTTACTTCAACAATATATATTTTAAAAATGAATCAAAATAGATACCAAATTTCAATAAACTTTTTGCAACGAAGTAACTTTGAACATCCCTAAAGTATACTGCACAATATTTGCTTAACAGTCTGAGTTTTCGATCGATATCGAATGCGGTAATTTGGGCCCTGGTCAAAGTTATCATATAGTTATTTTATCATAAAGTGAAATTTTAATGAAAATTATCATTCAGGGAAATTCTGATATAATTATTGTATAACAAAACTTTGATGAAAATTATCATATATGACCCGGTCTATGAAAAGGTGACTCAAAAACAAAATTTCGAAAAATTAGCTTAATTTTTTTCATAGACTGGGTCACATATAGTGAAATTTTGATTAAAATTATCAAATAATAAAATTTTGTTCAAAATAATCACAAAGTGAAATTTTGATGAAAATTATCATATAGTGAATTTATGATCAAAATTATTATTAAGTAAATTTCTGATCAAAATTATTAAATAATGAAAATTTAATCAAAAGTATCATTTAGTGAAATTTTGATCAAAATTATCATAAAGTGAAATTTTGATCAAAATAATCATAAAGTGAAATTTTGATCAAAAATATCTTGTATTGAAATTTTGATAAAATTGATCATATAGCGAAATTCTGATCAGATTTTTCTTATATTAAAATTTTGAACAAAATTATCGTATAGCGAAATTCTGATCAAAATTATCATATTGTGAAATTTTGATCAAAATTATCATATGGCTAAATTCTGATCAAAATTATAATATGGATAAATTTTGATAGAAATTATCATATATTTAAGGTTTGATCAATATTATAGTATAGTGAAATTCTGATCAATATTATCATATAATGAAATTTTGATCACAATTATCAAATAATAAAAATCTGTTCAAAATTATCATATAGTGAAATTATGATCAAAATTATCATATAATGAAATTATGATCAAAATTATCATATAATGAAATTTTGATCACAATTATCAAATAATAAAAATCTGTTCAAAATTATCATATAGTGAAATTATGATCAAAATTATCTTTAAGTAAAATTCTGATCAAAATTATGAAATAATGAAAATCTGATCAAAATTGTCATATAGTGAAATTTTGATCAAAATAACCATAAAGTGAAATTTTGATAAAAATTATCTTGTAGTGAAATTTTGATCAAAATTATCATATAGCGAAATTCTGATCAAAATTTTCTTATATTAAAATTTTGAACAAAATTATCACACAGCGAAATTCTGATCAAAGTTATCATATAGTGAAGTTTTGATCAAAATTATCATTTGGTTAAAGTCTGATCAAAATTATTGTATGATTAAATTTTGATAGAAATTATCATATGATGAAGTTTTGATCAAAATTATTATATAGTAACATTTTTATCAAAACTATCACATGGTGAAATTTTGATAGAAATTATCATATAATGAAGGTTTGCTCAAAATTATAATATAGTGAAATTCTGATCAAAATTATCATATAATGAAATTTTGATCACAATTATCAAATAATAAAAATTTGTTTAAAATTATCATAAAGTGGAATTTTGATGGAAATTATCATATAGAAAAATTATGATCATAATTATCATTAAGTAAAATTCTGATCGAAATTATCAAATAATGAAATTTTTATCAAAATTATCATATAGTGAAATTTTGATCAAAATTGTCATATACTGAAATTTTGATCAAAACAATCATAAAGTGAATTTTTGATCAAAATTATTTTGTAGTGAAATTGTGATCAAGATTATCATATAGCAAAATTCTGATCAAAATTGACATATAGCGAAATTCTGATCAAAATTTTCTTATACTAAAATTTTGAACAAAATTATAATATAGTGAAATTCTGATCAAAGTTATCATATAGTAAAGTTTTGATCAAAATTATCATATGTTTCAATTCTGATCAAAATTATCATATGGTTAAATTTTGATAGAAATTAGTTTAGATCAAAATTTAAATTCTGATCAAAGTTATCGTATAATGAAATTTCGATCACAATTATCTTATAGTAAATATATTGTTAAGAACTTTCATAGTTTTATTATCGTCGATTTTACGTTTTACGATTTAAAATGTTTAAATTTTTTGTGTATTTAAAAAAAAATTAAAATTTTTTGATTAAGCACAAAAAAGAAAACTTTTCCTTGCATTTCGATGTGAATAACTCCGAAATCGTCGATCTTAAAAAAACTTGTTTTATATCTGGCTTAAGAACAATTTTGTTCTTAATCCATCAGTAACATTGAGCAATCCGTTTTCAAGATATGATAATATAAGTAGGAGAGGCTCTTCAAAAACCTCGAATTTATTTTTTTTTTTTAGAACTGATCCATAGAATTTTAAAATTTCGATGTTTTTGTACTTAGAGGACATAAAAATATATAGTTTAACTGGACTATTATTTTCAGTGTGGAGTAGTATAATCATTTTTAATAATGGACAATATCACTTCCATATGATTTTGAAATCACATTAATTTTCTAAGTCGAATTATTCATTGTTCACAAATTATTTTGACAATTTTTATAACTCAGTGCACTTAAGATAATAAATGCTCTGAAAATTTTAACAATTATAGAAATTACAGCCTTTTTGAATTTCATGTGATTTCAAAATCATGTGAAAGTGATTTGCAGAACATATCCGATAATTAAACAAAATTTGATTTTTCATAAAGAAAAATTACATACAAAAATTTAACAGAATCCAATACAAAACATTACATTTTTCATAACTAAAAACAAAAACTTAAATTTATGATAGTTTGACAGGTTTTCTAAGCTCTTGTATAACATTAATCAAATCATTTTCAATCATTTTTCATATAAAGATGAAAAGATTGGCCTCATTGCAAAAGAATTGCAATCTTATTTACTCATATCTACAACTCCACCTAGTGCGTATGATTTATTTGAAATTCTTATAAAAATTAAATAATACTCATACGTCACATATGTCATATTTCTACCAAACAAAACTAGAAAATGCATTGTTTTCAAAAACAACACCATAAATTCAAGTCAAATTATAATTCATACACTCAAAACCACTTAAGTGAGAAAATTTGTTAAGAACTTTGATAATTAAAGCAGATTGATGACATTGTACTTTTTGAGTTACTGAGGAAAAAAAGTAACATAAAAGCAAAGTAATATCTTAATACTTGAAGAAAACTTTTTGCACAGAAAAACACACAAATCACACCAGACTCAAAAACAAAAGTAAACAGAAACACATTATAACTTTGGCTTTAGATATTAAAAGGAAATGAAAGGAAAAAAACATAAAAAATATCTTCAAAACTAGGATGTGCTTTTTGAGACAATAATACCTACATATAAATGTCGTTTGTTTGTCTCCAGCCACTTGACCATGGTTAACCGCTTTTATCATTTCAAAAAAGTGTCTTTCTTAGCTGGCTTTCCTTTATCCCACAGACTCAAGACATTATTATAATTTCTTTTTCCTGGGAAAAGAAAAAAAAAAAAAACGAAAAAGTAAAAGTAAACGAATGATGATAGAAATAAAGCACAAATCAAAATATAATGAACCAAGTCAAAAATGAACTAAATCTTTATGTTAATAGTCTAGTTTTTCCTGTTGGTTGCCGAAAGAAAGAGATAGACAACAAGACAGACTGAAAGACATTTAGACGTTGAAAGCCTCGGTTCTTAAGCTGGCAGAAAAACAATAATAAATAGATAATTGCAGTTAATGACAACATTAATCACAGGAAAATGAAGTAAATGTCTAAGAACACAAGGACAATAGCAACAATAGTTAGAATATTTTTGTACTTGAAGAAAAAGGGAAAAAGAGAATATTCATAAGGGAAACACTTGTACGATGGAATGGAAGACAATTTAAGGAAATAGGAAAAGACAGCAAAATGAAATAGAATAGTGTTATTAACACGACCTTTGCTTATGGTTGAGAAATATGAAAGAAAGTTTTCTATTTCTATTCATATGGTGAATTTATCATGGCACTGTGGCTTTTTTATGGGAAAAGAGCCATTTTTTTATCTTAAATTTTGTAAAAATTTTTTATGAAAAATTCTATGATCGATGATTTTACATAGAAAACTTTTTAATTTAAATTTAGAGTAAAAAATATTTTAATCCAAAATTTATTGCAGGCAATTTTTCGCACCAACATTTTATGTAGAATATTTTCGAACTGAAATTTAATATGGAAAATTATTTGAGCCTAAATTTTTTGAAATAAAATTTTATATAGAAAATTTTTTGAACTTATTTAATTTTATGTTGAAAATTTTTAAAACCAAAACCAAAAATTGTGTATAGAAAATATTTTAATATTTTGCACAGAAAAATTTTATTTAAAATTTTTTCGTTAAAAAAATTTTCTATAGAAATGTTTTCGTTAAAAAATTTTTCTATAGAAAAGTTTTCGTTAAAAAATTTTTCTATATAAAATTTTTCGTTAAAAAAATTTTTCTATAGAAGATTTTTCGCTAAAAAAATTTTTCTATAGAAAACTTTTCATTAAAAAAATTTTCTATAGAAAATTTTTCGCTAAAAAAATTTTTCTATAGAAAATTTTTTGTTAAAAAAATTTTTCTTTAGAAAATTTTTCGTTAAAAAAATTTTTCTATAGAAAATTTTTAATTAAAAAAAAATTTTCTATAGAAAATTTTTCGTTAAGGAATTTTTTCTATAGAAAATTTTTCGCTAAGAAAATTTTTCGTTAAAAAAAAATTTTTCTATAGAAAATTTTTCGTTAAAAAAATTTTCTATACAAAATTATTCGTTAAAAAAATTTTTCTATAGAAAATTTTTCGGTAAAAAAATTTTTTTATAGAATATTTTTCGTTAAAAAAATTTTTCGATAGAAAATTTTTCGTTAAAAAATTTTTCTATAGAAAATTTTTGTTAAAAAAAATTTTCTATAGAAATTTTTCGTTAAAAAAATTTTTCTATAGAAAATTTTTCGTTAAAAAAATTTTTCTATAGAAAATTTTTCGTTAAAAAAATTTTTCTGTAGAAAATTTTTCGTTAAAAAAATTTTTCTGTAGAAAATTTTTCGTTAAAAAAATTTTTCTGTAGAAAATTTTTCGTTAAAAGAATTTTTGTACAGAAAATTTTTCGTTAAAAAATTTTTTTATATAAAATTTTTCATTAAAAAAATTTTTCTATAGAAAATTTTTCGTTAAAAAAATTTTCTGTATAGAAAATTTTTCATTAAACAAATTTTTCTATAGAAAATTTTCCGTTAAAAAAAATTTTTCTATAAAAAATTTTTCGTTAAAAAAATTTTTCTACAGAAAATTTTACGTTATAAAAATTTTTCTATAGAAAATTTTTCGTTAAAAAAATTTTTCTATAGAAAATTTTTGTACAGAAATTTTTCGTTAAAAATTTTTTCTAAGAAAAATTTTCG
Organism: Stomorhina lunata; assembly: GCA_933228675.1. Lineage (NCBI taxonomy): Eukaryota > Metazoa > Arthropoda > Insecta > Diptera > Rhiniidae > Stomorhina > Stomorhina lunata. The sequence continues at coordinate 167,481,885 of OW121740.1, read as the reverse complement.
TTAAAAAATTTTTTTATAGAAAGTGAAGGCCCACTGTATTCCAAAACGAAAGTTTGAAGGAAAAGAATTGTAATAAATAAAACAAAAACAACGCCAGTACAATAAACAACAATTTTTATGTAACAACAAAACACTTAAAACAAAAAACGGAATATGAACAAAAACAACAAAAAAGCTCTTTTAGGATCTAAATCCTGTAAATCCTGTTAAGACAATGAGCTGGCTTTTGTTTTTTTTTTGTTAGCAAGAAAATAAAATTTGAAATTTTTTCTATTTTATTTCGGTGTGAGAGTAGTGGTAAAACATAGACTAACACTAGCTGCACAGTAGTGTTAACTAACAAAACAACAACAAGCCCAACAACAAAAACAATAGAAATAACTATGTTTGTGTGAGTAACTTGAAAATTGTTGTTTAGGAAAAAGCAATTTTACTCGAGTTTCCGGAAGACAAATAAGTCTATGTCAGAATCAAGAAAGAATTAAAACTCAAATACTACACACATACACATATAATTTATGGAATCGCACAATTACACTTGCATAAAACACCAATTTAGAGAGCGACACAGATACTCACACATACATACACAAATCACAAAAAAGGACAATAGGCAACAATGAATTATAATGACAAAAAAAAAATACAATAATAATCATCATTGTCATATAGTTAGCAGATAGAGATAGAGACAATTGCATGAGAAATGAAATAAAACACATTAAAAGGAAAGAAATGGAAATAAATTAAAAGAAAATAAAAATTTATAATGACAAAGAACAGCCAAAGGAAAGAAAAAGACTTCCTTCGAAATGAAATAATATAAAATAAAGAACCTCTGAAGAAAACTAGTAGGAAAATTATAATGTTTTAGAAAATTGCATATCCTTGTGGGTGGATTACGGTTAAAGGGAATATTTTTATTACAATATAAATGTAATTTAATTTTTTAATATTAAACTTATTTGTAGAAAAAGTGAAAAAATGAGAATTGTTTCAATTTGAGCTTAAATTTCATTTCTATACATTTTTCGTTAAAAAAAAATTTTTCTATAGAAAATTTTTCGTTAAAAAATTTTTCTATTGAAAATTTTTAGTTAAAAAAATTTTTCTATAGAAAATTTTTATTTAAAAAATTTTTCTGTAGAAAATTTTTCGTTAAAAAAATTTTTCTATAGAAAATTTTACGTAAAAAAAAATTTTCTATAGAAAATTTTACGTAAAAAAAAATGTTTCTATAGAAAATTTTTCGTTGACAAAATTTTTTTATAGGAAATTTTTCGTAGAGAAAAATGTTTCTATACAAAATCGTTAATACAAAATAGAAAATTTTTCGTTAAAAAAAGTTTTCTATAGAAAATTTTTCGTTAAAAAAAGTTTTCTATAGAAAATTTTTCGTTAAAACAATGTTTCTATAGAAAATTGTTCGTTAAAAAAATGTTTCTAAAGAAAATTTTTTGTAAAAAAAAATTCTTCTATAGAAAATTTTTCGTTGACAAAATATTTTTATAGGAAATTTTTCGTAGAAAAAAATTTTTCTATACAAAATTTTTCGTAGAAAAAAATTTTTCTATACAACATTTTTCGTTGAAAAAAATTTTTCTATACAACATTTTTCGGTGAAAAAATTTTCTTATAGAAGATTTTTCGTAAAAAAAAAATGATTCTATAGAAAATTTTTCGTTAAAAAAAATTTCTTTAGAAAATTTTTCGTTAAAAAAAATTTTCTATAGAAAATTTAAAAAAAAATCTTCTTTTATAAAATTTTTAAAAATAATTTATTATAGAAAATTGTTTTGTTAAAAAAGAAAATTGTTCGTTAAAAATTTTTAGTTGAAAAAAATTTTCAATAGAAAAATATGTATTTAACATTTTTTTCTATCGAAAAGTTTTCGTTAAAAAATTCTTTCGTTAAAAAAGTTTTTTCTATAGAAAATTTTTCGATAAAAAAAGCTTTCTATAGAAATTTTTTTTAACGAAAATTTTTCTATAAAAAATTTTTTGTTAAAAATTTTTTCTGTAGAAAATTTTTCATTAATGACATTTTGCTATAGAATTTTTTTTTATAGAAAGTTTTTCGTTAAAAAAATGTTTCTGTAGAAAATTTTTTGCTAAAAACCTTTTTCTATAGAATATTTTTAGTTGAAAAATTTGTCTATAAAAAATATACGTTAAAAATTTTTTCTATAAAAATTTTTCGTTAAAAATTTTTTATAGAAAATTTTTGGTTAACAAAATTTTTCTATAGAAAATTTTTCGTAAGAAAAATGTTTCTATAAAAAATTTGTTGATAAAAAAATTTTTCTATAGAAAATTTTTCGTAAATAAAATTTGTCTATAGAAAATTTTTCGTTGAAAAATAATTTTCGTTAGAAAAATGTTTCTATAAAAAAAAATTTCTATAGAAAATTTTTCGTTAAAAAAATTTTTCTATAGAAAATTTTTCGTTAAAAAAATTTTTTCTATAGAAAATTTTCGTTAAAAAAATTTTTCTATAGAAAATTATTCGTTAAAAAATTTTTCTATAGAAAAGTTTTCGTTAAAAAAAATATTTCTATAGAAAATGTTTCGTTAAAAAAAATTTTTCTATAGATCAAAAAAAAAAATTTTACATTGAATCAAAAAAAAAATTTTACATTGAAAATTTCTTATAGAAAAATTTTGTATTGAAAATTTCTTATAGAAAAATTTTGTATTGAAAATTTACTATAGAAAAATTTTCTATAGAAAAGTTTTATATTGACAATTTTCTTCATAAACAACTTATGTCGAAAATTTTCTATATAAACATTTTATATCGAAAATTTTATGTAAAAAACTTGTATATCAAAAATTTTCCACAGACAAATTTTAAATCGAAAATTTTCCGTAGAAAAATTTGTATCGAAAATTTTCGATAGAAAAATTTGTATCGAAAATTTTCGATAGAAAAATTTGTATCGAAAATTTTCTATAGAAAAATTTGTTTCAAAAATTTTCTATAGAAAAATTTTATATCAACAATTTTTATATAAAACTTTTACATCAAAAATTTTATATAGAAAAATATTGTTTCGAAAATTATTCATAGAAAATTTTGTATCGAAATTTTTCTATAGAAAAACTTAATATCGAAAATTTTCTATAGAAAAAATTTAAAATAAAAAATTTTCTATAGAAAAATTTTACGTTGAAAATTTTTTATAGAAAAATTTTATACAGAAAATTTTTTGTAGAAAAATTTTATATTGAAAATTTTCTTTATAAAAGTTTTATATCCAAAATTTTCTATAAAAAAAAAGTAAAACCGAAAATTTTCTTTAGTAAAATTTTTAATACAAAATTTTCCTTAGGAAAAATTTGAAATCAAAAATTTTTTTTGAAAAAATTTTAAATCAAAGATTTTCGGTAGAAAAATTTTATACAGAATATATTCTTAAGAAAAATTTTATATCGAACATTTTCTAAGGAACAATTTTTATTGAATATTTTCTATAGAAAAATTTTATATCGAAAAGTTTTTATAAAAAATTTTTTATCGTAAAGTTTCTATATAAAACTTTTATATCAAAAAGCTTTAAATTGGGCTATCCTGAAGCTGGCATTTAGAGACTTTTCGTTTTATTGAGCAAAACATGTCCTTTTTTATTCGTTATATTTCAGAATTTTTATTTAATCCAACTTTGACTTGAATTTAATAAAGTCTCAAAATCTCTTATAAAATCCCTGTCATTCTCGATTAACACTTTTGTCATTATCTCATGACTTTTGCAACTCTTTAATGAGTGTCGTTGTATTATTAAAGTTACATGTTTGTTGGCTTTAATTAGGGATACTTTTCTTTATATACACAGAATAATAATAATGTCCTTTTCTTATTATCTTCTCATTTTATTTATCCTGTTTTCAACTTATTTTCATTATTTCATTCAATACCAACAAAAGTCTATTTAACGTAGAGTTTTCTGCGATTTTTTTCTATAGCAATTATAAGTCATTTATATTGATTGTCATTATCTTGGAACAGAATCATCAACATCATCATCATTGGAGACTTTGTTGAAGTCGTCGTTGTCGTCGTTTTTATCATAAATGAGCTGTAAGTAATTACTCAGCAACAAGTTGAGAAATTTTTATCATTTGCCCCTTTTCTTTTCTATTATTTGTAATTGTATTATTTTCAACGAACGTGTTCCCTGGAAGCAGAATATGAGAATTGTGGAAGAATAATTGACAATAATGTTAGATAGGACAAAAAGGATGTTTGTCTATTAAATTTATATTTTTTATGTAATTATAATGGAATCATTTAAACTCATAATATTAAGGAATTGCGAAGCTCATTAGATTTTCATTAGAAAAATATTTTTGAAATATTTCTTAAAAAATATAAAATCAAAAAATGTTTGTGGTAGAGGAAACAACGGACATTAGAATTACTAATAAAATATTTGCTTTAAAAAATCTAATTAAATTTCAATAAACAATGACCTTCCCAATTCCATTTTTATTCGCAATTAACTAAAAATGTTTATGGAGGTGTATTTAAAGGTCTTCATTTCAAAAAAAATTATGCTATAAATATCATGAAATTTAAATTAATTTTTATATTAAAAATTCCTTTTTTCTTTTTGTTTTTTCTACAAATTTTTTGTGTTTAATACACTCTTGTTACTTGAAATATTCTCATAATTTTAGTTTGTTATTTTATGCTTTTCTATGTAAAATATAAAACAAAAGAAAAACCATGAAAATAATCTACTGTAAAAACAATTAAGGAAATTATATATTTCCATTTAGCTCCAGAGAAATCTTCATTATTCATCTTTGGTTTTTTTAATTTTTATCTTTTTTCGATTTTTTTTGGCTGTTTTCCTTAATTTACCCTGTGGTAAAATTCAATGTAATTATTAGCTGTAATATTTGTGGTAGGTGATAAGTAGGTAGTGTGGGTTGATTCAAGGGCATGTTGAAAAAAAAGTTAGGAATAGAAAAATTTTGCTAACGAAATTTTTCTATAGAACAAATTTTAAACAAAATTTTAAATAAAAAATTTTTCTATAGAAATTTTCGAAATAAAATTTTTCCAAAGAAAATATACAATTTTTGTATAGAAACTTTTCGATATAAACTTTTCTATGGAAAATTTTCGATATTGAAGAAATTTTTCTATAGAAAAATTTTTCATAGAAAATTTTCGATTTAAAATTTTTCTATAGAAAATTTTTGATAAAAATTTTTTATAAAACATTTTTGATTAAAAATTTTCCTATAGAAAATTTGTTATATAAAATTTATATGTAGAAAAATTTCGATATACAATTTTTCTGTAGAAAATTGTTTCGATAGAAAAATAATAAAAAATTTTTATATATAAAACTTTTCTATAAAAAATTATCGATAGAAAATTTTGGATATAAAAGCTTTTTACAGAAAATTTTTGGTATAAAATTTTTCTATACAAAATTTTCGATACAAAATTATTATTTAGAAAATTTTTAATACAAAATGTTTCTTTAGAAAATTTTTAATACAAAATGTTTCTATAGAAAATTTTCGGTATAAAATTTTTCTATAAAAAATTTTTGATATGTAATTTTTTTATAAAAAGAATTTTGATATTAAATATTTCTAAAGAAAATTTTTTAAAAATTTTCGATATAAAAGTTTTTTATAAAAATTTTTCGATATAAAAGTTCTTGTAGAAAATTTTCAATATATAGAAAATTTCCGATATATATAAAGTTTTCGATATAAAATTTTTTCTATAGAAAATTCTCGATATAAAATTTTTATATAAAAAATTTTGAATATAAAATGTTTTTAAAGAAAATATTCAATAAAAAATTTTTCTATGTAAAATTTTTAATAAAAAATTCTTCTATAGAAAATTTTCTATAGCAAATTTACACTACAAAATTTTTCTATAGAAAATTTTCGTTTTAAAATATTTCTATAGAAAATTTTTGATATAAAATTTTTTTATATAAAATTGTTGATACGAAATTTTTGTTCTATAAAAAAATTCTATGGAAAATTTTTGATATAAAATTTATTAATAGAAAATTTTGGATATAAAATTTTTCTACAGAAATTTTCGTTTAAAAATGTTTTTGTAGAAAATTTTCGATATAAAATTTTCCAAGAAAATTTTTTATATAAAATTTTTCTATATAAAATTTTCGATTTAAAATTTTTTTATAGAAAATTTCTGATACAAAATTTTTCCATAGAAACTTTTAGATATAAAAATTTTTTATGGAAAATGTTCGATATATAAGAAAATTTTTTGGTAAAAAGTTTTTCTAAAGTGAAATTTTAGTTTGAAAATTTTTGTAAAAAAAAAAATTTTTTTTAAATGTTTCTTTAGAAAATTATCGAAATAAATTATTTCTATAGAAAATTTTCGATATTAAATTTTTCTATAAAAAATTTATTGATATAAATTTTTTTCTATAGAAAATTTTCGATATAAAATTTTTCTATAGAAAATTTTCGAAATAAAATTTTTCTATAGAAAATTTTTGATAAAAAATTTTTCTATAGAAAATTTTTGATAAAAAATTTTTCTATAGAAAATTTTTGATAAAAAATTTTTCTATAAAAAATTTTCATTAATTGAAAAATTTTCGATAAAAAATTTTTCTATAAAAAATTATCGATAAAAAATTTTTCTATAAAAAATTTTCGATACAAATGTTTTCAATAGAAAATTTTTGATATAAAATTTTTCTGTAGAAATATTTGATAGTAAAAAAATTGTTCTATTGTGAATTTTAATTTAAAAATTTTTCTAAAAAAAATTTCTATAGAAAATTTTCGAAAAAAAAAATTCTATAGAAAAGTTTCGAAACAAAAAAAATCTATAGAAAATTTTCGATAAAAATTTTTTCTATAGGAAACTTTCTCTAAAAATTTTTTCAACAGAAATTTTCAATATAAATTTTTTCTACAGAAAATTTTCGATATAAATTTTTTTCTAGAGAAAATTTTCGAGATAAATTTTTTCTAGAAAAAATGTTCGAGATAAATTTTTTCTATAGAAAATTTTCGAGATAAATTTTTTTTAGAGAAAATTTTCGATATAAAATTTGTGTATAGAAAATTTTTGATGTAAATTTTTTATTATAGAAAATTTTTGTTTTGATATGATTCTATCAAAAATTTTCGATTTAAAAAATCTTTTTTGTTAGAAAATTTTCGATAAAAAAATTTTTTATAGAAAATTATTGAAAAAAATATTTTTGTAGAAAGTTCAATATTAAATTTTTCTATAGTAAATTTTTGGGATTGAATTTTTTTTTATATAAAATTTTCGATACTAAACAACTAGGCTATAGGGTATATAATAACCATGACCAACCATGACCAAAATTGTATCTCCCACCTGTTTTTAATACAACTAACATATACCTGTATATACTAAGTATTCCAATTAACCACAATGACGTTAGTAGTCATGCCAAAAAATACACGAAATTACTAAAGCTTATATTGAGTGGAAAATGTATTAAGGTAGTACAATCAAGTCGAAAAAATAGTACCTCCCTTGTTAGTTTTCAATATTAAAATTAAGTCTCTTTACTCCTTTTCCTCATTTTTCCCTATAAATGCATTTTTGACCTTCAGAAATTATAAAAAACGTCTTAAACTTTTGTAAAACAAAGAACAGCTTTACGTAGTGGCTTCATTTTTATATGAGTATTTAAAGTGGATAATATTGGTTGGATGGGAAAATATTTACATTGTCTGTATTGCATACATTCACCCTCAAGTTTTAAATAGCGAATGGTTCCGTTCGTCACTTTAAGAAGCATCGTTCATAAGACTCATACTATAAAATATTGTGATAGTGCCGCTCTTTCTTTTTATAACTTACATAATGATAATTTTTGTTTTATTTTATTACTTTCCATATGTTTGAGAAAACAGAAGTATCAGTGCCCGAGGGCAGGGTATTGTCGAAGACAGTTATAATACCATTTTTAAGCAATATTTATATTTTTCAAATGTTACCTCCCCAATGCATATTTTCACTATATCTAAACTTGACCTGTAATTTTTCGTCTTTGACCTGCTTACATACTAATCCGTGAATACGCAGGAGAGCTGTTAGGACTAAATTTTAGCAATATATATATATAAAGCAATACTCAAACACATATACACCGCGTACTTTGATACTTTTCTAGGCAATAATTCATACACTTAAATGGAAATTACAACAACTGCTTTGGCACATGTATACTAATACAAAAGAAAGTGATAGTTGACCAGTAGTTCTAAATTGAAAGATCTTCATCAATACTAGTGAAATGGAGAGTGATTAAAATGTATTGACAAAAAGCTCTTTATTAAAGAATTCTAGAATTAGTGTGCAGTTTTAATTATACCTAGAGTTTATATTTAGTGTTAGTAACATATTATATGTTAACTTATAGTGAATGTTAGCAACATTTTATGTCGACCAAAAGTTTAACTGTTAACTGGAGTCTGCTTTAATTTTAAACCGCAGGGTCAAGCTCTAATCACTTTGATTGAGTGAGTGTGATGATGTTCATTCTACCATGGAATCAGAAAATTAATCATTTTCTTTGTTCTGCACATAATATTTTTTGCCTTATAGCAACTGACTGTTTGTTGTTTTATACAAAATGGACTTAAAACAAGTACAAATGGAATTTCATCTTCGACTTTTCTTACACTTTTTTTGGTTGCTGTTGTTGTTGCCTTAGAGTATAATTCAGCAATTTGGCTGGACTCGGGTATTAAGCATTCGTTTGTGTTGGTAGATGTGTGCGTTTGGAGAATGGTTTTAGCTTAGTATTTGTGAGTATATAAATATTTTTTGTTTCGTTGGATTTGAATGTGAGTAATTGCAGTAATTTAACAATAAAACTAATGAATTTTTATTGATTTCAACAAATTGCCGCTTGGGAAATGTAATAAAAAGGAATAAAGAAGATTTATTTACAATCTAAAGAATTGCAGCATAAAATGAGAGAATAAATTGAAATAAATGCTAAATTAGATGAAGTAAATTGCTTATAATGGCAAAAAGCAAAAGAATACTAAACTTGGTGTTAAGTTATTTTAGAGGTTATTAATTGGAAAGAGGATTGGTAAAAATAAATAAATTTAGATCATTAAACAAATCATGTTTGAGAGATGTAAAAGGATATCATAAGCAAAAATTTAAAAAAATATCAAAAATTTGCTATTGTAAAAAAAATGTATCCTCATCTCATCTCATCAACTTTTCTATAGAAATGTCTTTATAACGTCAACTTTTTTTTTATAGAAATGTCTTCCTAACGTCAATTTTTCTATAGAAATGTCTTCCTAATGTCAACCTTTCTAAAGAAATGGTTTTCTATCATCAACTTTTCTATAGAAATGTATTCCTATCATTAAATTTTCTATAAAAATATCTTCCTATCATCAACGTTTCTATAGCAATGTCTTGCTATCATCAACTTTTCTTAGGATATGTATAATTTTTATCAACTTTTCTATAGAACTATCTTCTTATCATCAACTTTTCTATAGAAATGTATTCCTATTGTCAACTTTTCTATAGAAATGTTTTCTATAGAAATGTCTTCCTAATATCAACTTTTCTATAGAAATGTTTTCCTTACGTCACTTTTTCTATAGAAATATCTTCATATCATCAACTTTTCTATAGAACTGTCTTCCTAACGTCAACTTTTCTATAGAAATGTCTACCTAACGTCAACTTTTCTATAGAAATGCCTTCCTGTCGTCAACTTTTATAGAAATGTTTTCACATCATCAATTTTTCTATAGAAATGTCTTCGTATCGTCAACTTTTCTATAAAAATATCTTCCTATCGTCAACTTTTCTATAGAAATGTCTTCCTAACGTCAACTTTTCTATAGAAATGTCTTCCTATTGTCAACTTTTCTATGGAAATGTCTTCTTATCGTTAACTTTTTTATATAAATGTCTTCATATCGTCAACTTTTCTACAGAAATGTCTCTCTATCGTCAACTTTTATATAGAAATGTCTTCCTATCGTTAACTTTTCTATAGAAATGTGTTCCTATCGTCAACTTTTCTATGGAAATGTCTTCTTATCGTCAACTTTTTTATAGAAATGTCTTCATATCGTCAACTTTTCTACAGAAATGTCTTCCTATCGTCAACTTTTCTATAGAAATGTCTTCCTATCGTCAACTTTTCTATGGAAATGTCTTCTTATCGTCAACTTTTTTATAGAAATGTCTTCATATCGTCAACTTTTCTACAGAAATGTCTTCCTGTCGTCAACTTTTTTTTAGAAATGTCTTCCTATCGTCAACTTTTTTTAGATCATTAAACAAATCATGTTTGGGAGATGTAAAAGAATATGATAAGCAAAAATTAAAAAAATCAAAAATTTGCTATTGTAAGAAAAATGTTTCCTCATTTCATTAACTTTTCTATAAAAATGTGTTTACAAAGTCAACTATTTTATAGAAATGTCTTCCTAACATCAAGTTTTCTATAGAAATGCCTTCCTATCGTCAATTTTTCTATGGAAATGTCTTCTATCGTCAACTTTTCTTTAGAAATGTCTTCCTATCGTCAACTTTTCTATAGAAATGTCTTCCTTTCGTCAAGTTTTCTATAGAAATGTCTTCCTATCGTCAACTTTTCTATAGAAATGTCTTCCTATCGTCAAGTTTTCTATGGAAATGTCTTCCTATCGTTAACTTTTCGATATAAATGTCTTTCTATTGTCAACTTTTCTATAGAAAGGTCTTTCTAACGTCCACTTTTTTATAAAAATGTCTTCGTAACGTCAAATTTTTTATAGAAATGTCTTCCTAAGGTCAACTTTTCTATAGAAATGTTTTACTATGAACAACTTTTCAATATAAAAAACATTTTAATTCTATACAAATGTAACAATTTAAAAAAAAATCCCAAAACTATTTTAGAAAAAAACAAAAAATATTTTTGCCAAAAAGTGTTAAGAAGTTTAAAAATATTTAAAATTTTTCTTCATCCTGTTATTATTCCCAACTTAAAATCATTGAATCATTATTAATTTTTCAATTTATATATTTCTATCTTAAATAACCATTCATGTCTGCTTATTTCTTTCCTATTAAGAAGATATTCCAAAAATGTGAAATAATATGAGAAAAACTAAATTCTATAGACTCATGCATCTCTAGCAGATAGAAAATAGTCTGTTGTATTATATACTTATATTTTTTCCTTTTTGATTTGGTTGACAATAAAAAAGGTTCTTTGTGTCGACTCATAATTTCGTAGTAAGAATGTCCTTTAATTTAAGCATTCGAACGTAAGAGTACCCACATACACAAACACACAAACTCTTAAGAGTTATGTCTGAGAGTGGATCCTTACTGGAATGTGGTCTTTGGAAATTTTGTGTGAAAAATATTTTTGCTCTTTGTGGAACATTTTTCTAGGGGTTTTGAAATTTTTCTATATGAGGAATATTTCTGTTAGTTTAATACATACATACATACTTATTACTTACACTTAACGTTAAAGGGAGTGTTGGTGGTTAAGAGTCCAGGATAGAAGTAAATCTTCTACATTTCTTATCTAAAGAATAAAAAAGAAGTAAAATATAGTAACGTATGTATATTAACTCTTTCATAATGTGTGCTTTCATATTAAGGTAGTAAATTTTTAAAAGAAAAAATTCATCAACATTTTTTATATAGGAAGCCATTTCTGTAGAAAATTTGACGTTATGAAGATATTTCTACAGAAAACATGACGATAGGAAAAAATTTCTATAGAAAAGTTGACGATAGGAAGAAATATCTTTAAAAAAGTTGACTACAGGAAGACATTTCTAAAGAAAAGTTCACGATAGGAAGACATTTCAATAGAAAAATTGACGATAGGAAGATATTTCTATAGAACAGTTGACGTTAGGAAGACATTTCTAAAGAAAAGTTGACGACAGGAAGACATTTCTATAGAAAAGTTGACGATAGGAAGACATTCCTATAGAAAAGTTGATTATCGGAAGACATTTCTATAAAAAAGTTGACGATAGGAAGACATTTTTATAGAAAAGTTGACGATAGGAAGACATTTCTTTAAAAAAGTTGACGATAGGAAGACATTTCTATAGAAAAGTTGACGATAGGAAGACATTTCTATAGAAAAGTTGACGATAGGAAGACATTTCTATAGAAAAGATGACGATAGGAAGACATTTCTATAGAAAAGTTGACGATAGGAAGACATTTCTATAGAAAAGTTGACGATAGGAAGACATTTCTATAGAAAAGTTGACGATATGAAGACATTTCTATAGAAAAGTTGACGATAGGAAGACATATCTATAAAGAAGTTGACGATAGGAAGACATTTCTAAAGAAAAGTTGACGATAGGAAGACATTTCTATAGAAAAGTTGACGATAGGAAGACATTTCTATAGAAAAGTTGACGATAGGAAGACATTTCTATAGAAAAGTTGACGATAGGAAGACATTTCTATAGAAAAGTTGACGATAGGAAGACATTTCTATAGAAAAGTTGACGATAGGGAGACACTTCTACAGAAAAGTTGAAGTTAGGAAGACATTTCTATAGAAAAGTTGACGATAGGAAGACATTTCTATAGAAAAGTTGACGTTAGGAAGACATTTCTATAGAAAAGTTGACGTTAGGAAGACATTTCTATAGAAAAGTTGACGTTAGGAAGACATTTCTATATAAAAGTTGACGTTAGGAAGACATTTCATATAGAAAATTTGATGTAAGGAAGACATTTCCATAGAAAAGTTAACGTAATGAAGACATTTCTATAGAAAAGTTGAGGATAGGAAGACTTTTTTTTATAGAAAAGTTAATGATAGAAAGACTTTTTTTATAGAAAAGTTGACGATGAAAAAAGGAGAACTTTCCAGAAAAAAATTAATACAAATTTCCCTATAGAATAATTTCCCTATAGTAACATTTCATACACATTTTTTTAATATTTTTTTTGTAACCTTCCTAGTATATATATAAAGTCTACTAGTAAATCCTCTCTGAAGTTATAAGACATTCATACATTCATAATATGTAGCGTTACATAAATACATACGTACTTGTGTATGTTGTTTTATATTATATATGTAAAATAATATTTATTGTACAATTCATAAAATATTATACCAACATTTGTATTTATTTACATACTTTGTGTATTTTTTATTTATTTATAAAGTATGAAGTACAAAATATAATTTAACAGCAGTGGACAAATTAATACTAGGTATAAATACAGGACTGAGGTGAACTATTTCATCATAACAGAAATTTGAACTAAAATATAAATAAGTTAGTCAATTTTGACTAAAAAATATGTGGAGAAATATAGGAATCCTAGATTGGTTTCAATAAATATTTTAAATAAAAATCTCACTTTACTATATTTTTAATTCCAACTGCAAGAAAATCATTTATAATTTTTGTCGCAACAGTCATATTTATCATATGGTCAGACAGGTGTGTAATTTATCGATTATTTCGTTGTAAATATTGTATTTTGCAAGGAATTTTGCTATTCACAACAAGTAAAATATTTACTGAAAAGAGTCATATTTAAAGCTGTTTAATGAAAATAAGGTAAATTTTGTTTTAAATAAATTTTAGTTAAATTTTTTAAGAAACTAAATTTTAAATATTTTACCTTAAGCAAAACTAAAAACTACATAAATAAATATAAAGTATTCCCAGGAGGTAAATACTAGCTAACCCTTATCATTAATGTGTCCTTATGCATGTGTTTTATCAAACGTGAGAAAATATGTATGAAATCACACTCTTAATACCCTACAGCAACTTAGAAGATGAGGATGTATTATATTTGTTTTTATGTTTGTTGTACAAAAGAAATTTTTTGTAAAAAATTCGATTAGAAATTTGTTTTGTCAAAAAAACTCGATTACAAATTTTTTTATCAAAAATTTCTACTAAATTTTTTTAAAATATATTAAGAAATAAAAATTTGATACTGATAATTTATATTTTTTTCTCTGGAAAAGTTGTTGCGCATGAGCCCACGAACGTTACTAATTTGGTAAGATCAAGTTCCAAAAGGTGACGCCACTGAGAACTGTTAAAAGGTTTCTAAGTTTGTACGATCAATATCCGACAGGTGGCGCCACAGGAAATTACTTAAAAATTATTAAATCGTAAACTGTGCTGTGATCATGCTAAGATCTTTAGCAAAGTTTTTGCCAATGAGTTGGTGGAGGTCTCTTAGTTGGTTCGATTAATTTCGAATAGATGGCGTTACTGAAAAATTCTTCCAAATGAATTGAGTCGTAAGCTATGCATTATTATTATGTAATGATAGTTGTTGTGCATGAGCTGGCGAAGGTTTCTAAGTTGGTGTGACTAATTTTCGCCAGATGGCGCTATTGAAAATTAATCAAAATTGAATCGTAAACTATGAATTGATCATGTGTTGATTGGACAAAATCAATAAAATAATTCAAAATTAAAGGGATTTTTGTGTAATGTCTTTTCTTAATTTTAGTTGGTGACGTGCAGGGTACAGCTAATTTTTCTATAAAAATTGTTCTCATTAAAAAATTATCTTATCTGAAATTTTCACTTCAAAATATAACTTCACAAATTTTCCCCCTAATTCATAAACGAATAAAAAAAGTATCAAAGCTGTGGATAATTTGATTTATAAGCTTGTCGTATTGCTATGTTTCGTCCATAAACTAAGGGGTTTGTCTCCAAATTTTTTTTTTTTTTTCTATAATTTTTTCTTTTAAAATTTTTCGTTTGTAAAAATATAATTTTCAAAATTTTTGATATGAAATTTTTTATTTGAATAATTTTTTACAAAATATTTATTACTATATAAATTTTGTCCTTAAAATTGTTTATTCTTTGGGTCTCTTCAAAGTTTTTCTATAAAAATTTTTTCTTCAAAATTTTATCATCATCAAATTTTCTATATTAATTTTCTACAAAAATTTCCTTTATCAATTTTCTACAAAAATTTTCTCTTTGAAGTTTTGCTATAAAACTTTTTTTTAAATATTTTCTTTTAGAAATTTTTTATTTAAAGTTTTTTTATTTTAGAAATCTTTTGCTTCAAAAAATTTAAAGACAATTTTTTTTTCAAAATTTGTTTTCTTTTGGTTTCTTCAAAGTTTTTTTTTATTTTAGAAATTTTTTTCTTCAAAAAATTTAAAGACAATTTTTTTTTCAAAATTTGTTTTCTTTTGGTTTCATCAAAGTTTTTTTTATTATCAAAATTTTCATAAAATTTTTTCTATAAAAATTTTTTGTAAAAAGTTTTTCAATTCAATTTTTTTCTTTAACATTTTTTAACAGAAATTTTCTTTTCGAAATTTGTCTATTCAAATTTTTTTAAATTTCAAATTTTTTGAAAATTGTCTTAAAAATTTTTCTTTGAACCTTTCTTTTACTTAAATCTTTTATTTTCAAAAATATTTTCTTTAAAATATTTCTTTACAAAATATTCTTCAAAATTTTTCTTTAAAAAATTTTTCTCTAAATTTTTCTGTAAATTTTTTCTTTTAATTTTTTTCTTGAAATTATTAGTTTAAAAATTTCCTATTGAAATCTTTCTTTTTAAAAAAGTTTTCTTTAAAATATTTTTTTAATAGATTTTCTCGTTAAATATTCACTTCCAAATATTTATTTATAAATTTTTTCTTTAAAATTTTTCTATATTAATTTTTTTCAGAAAATTTGTCTATAAAAATTTTCAGAAAAATGTTTTCTTTAAATTCTTATTTATAAAAAATTCTCTTTTAAATATTTCTATTAAAATTTTCTCTTTAACATTTTTTCTTAAATTTTTTTAATGTTTTTTATAAATTTTTGGATCTAAAAATTTTCGTTACAGTTTTTCTTAAAATTTTCAAAATTTTCCTGTTCTTCAAAATATTTTCATACAAATTTTCTCAAGAAAATTTTTCTTAAAAATTTTAAATTTTTTATAAAATATTTCTGATAAAATTTTTTTTTAATAATTTTCTTTTGAAAATTTGTCTTTCTCTTTAAAATATTTCTAATCAAATTTTCTATTTAAAGTTTTTCTTCAAAATTTTAAATGTTTTTCTCTTTTTTTTTTTAAATTTTTTTGCCTTTAAAAATTTCCATAAAAGTTTTTCTTTGAGTTTTTTCAAAGCTTTTCTGTTCTTTAAAATTTTTCTTAAAAATTTTTTAACAAAATTTTTCTTAAAAATTTGAAATTTTTGCATAAAGTGTTTCTTTTCCAAATTTTTTTGTCATAATTTTCTTTTGAAAATTTGTCTTTCTCTTCAAAATATTTCTACTTAAATTTTCTCTTTAAAATTTTTTCTTTAGAATTTTTAATGTTTTCTTTTTTTTTTTATCAATTTTTTGCCTTTAAAAATTTCCATAAAAATTTTTCTTTGAGTTTTTTTTTCAACGTTTTTCTGTTCTTCAAAATTTTTTCTTACAAATTTTCTTAACAAAATTTTCTTGAAAATTTGAAATTTTTTATAAAATGTTTCTCTTCAAATTTTTTTGTGATAATTTTCTTTTGAAAATTTGTCTTTCTCTTCAAAATATTTCTACTCAAATTTTCTCTTCAAAATTTTTAATGCTTTATTTTTTTTTATAAATATTTTTGCCTTTAAAACTTTCCATAAAAGTTGTTCTTTCAGTTTTTTTTTCAAAATTTTTCTGTTTTTTAAAATTTTCTCATAAAAATTTTCCTAACAAACTTTTCTTAAAAATTCGAAATTTTTGTATAAAATGTTTCTTTTGAAAATTTATTTTGTGAAAATTTTCAAAATAGTTCTTCTCAAATTTACTCTTTAAAATTTGTTCTTCAAAATTTTTATTGTTTTTTTTTTTTATTTTTATCTTTTGCCTATAAAATTTTTTATAAAAGTTTTTATTTGAATTTTTTTTAGAGCTTTTCTGTTCTTCAAAATTTTTTCATACATTTTTTTTAATTTTTCTTAAAAATTTGAAATTTTTGGAATAATTTTCTTTTAAAAATTTGTCTCTTAAAGTTTTTACTCCAAAATTCTACAATGATATTTTTGAAAATGAAAATTTTTCTTTAAATTCAAATTTCCTGCTCAATTTTTGTTTTAATTTATTTTATTCTCTTGTTCAGTTCGAATTTTTTTTTATCAAAATTTTCACTTTAAAGATTTTTATAATTTTATTTTTTAAACTTTTGCGTAATAATTTGTTCTTCAAAAATTTTCCGTAAAAAACATTCTTACAAAGTTTTTCTTTAAAATTTGAAACGTTTATATACATAATCTCTATAAAATGTTTGTATTCAAAATTTGTTACAAAAATTTTTTTTTTTAATTTTTTGTAATAATTTTCTTTTTAAAATTTAAGTTTTCACTCTAAAATTTTATAATGATGTTTTCTTAAAAATTTTAAAAAATCTTAAAATATGTATTTCGAAAGATTTGGATATAGTATATTACATGATTAGACCTGAGCCATTGCAAAACTTTCTACTTTGATTTGTTGAGTTATATAAAGAGTTGGCTGCATCCATTGTATCTAACCATAAACTTTAAGCTTGCGGCCAATTTGAGGCAAAAAATCTTCAGACGTTAGCTGTAGTAGTGTCATCTACTTATGTAATTTGCTGGAAGCACAGGCAACTTATGTTGAGATGACAAGGTTTTACTATCCTTTATCCTTATCTACATGTTTTCTATTTCTTTCTTTATTTTTAGCTTTAAGTAACAGAAAAAATAGTACAAAAAATAAACACAAAAATATAACAATGATTTTCTATTGAAATTGGATGTATAAGTTAACAACTTCAACCACTTTAACTTTAGCAAACAATGGAAAACGGGATTTTCTTGTACTAGTAGTAGATCGTTCGTTCGTTGTTTGTGTGAATTTGTATTTTTATCTGCTTATTTTAAATTCCTTGCAACCACTTAAGCTGAGGACGTTGTAACCAAGTGTTTGACATACACGTATTTTCTATTGAAAATAAATTTTTCTTTTATTTCCTTTTTTTGTTTGGAATTACAAAGTTCTAAAGACGTAATGGGCAACCATTTGAATCGAAAAGGGATAATTTCTTTTACTTAAAAATCTTATTAACAAAAACAAGAATTTGCATGTAATTTATTTGTTTTTATGTTAAGGATATTGATAACCCTTATAAATAAAATAATTTGTATTTGTAATATTTGTTTAAATTATTTCAAATTACTTTTGCTTTATTAAAAGAAAAACTGTTAAAATTCCCAACACGTTCTCCAGGACCCTTGGATGGGTCTTTCCTGTTAAGTGATATGTTTTTTTGAAAGAAAAAAATCTTCTTTTATTTTTAGTTGGCAGACAAGTGCCTTTCAAATGAAACTTAGTTTCACAAAAAAAGAACCGTGAGTGATTTTTTAAGTTAAACAAAAAATTTTGTTGATTGAGTTTTAATTATTTAAGTTGTCGCAAACAGTTAAATAAAAATAATTTGAGGATTTTCTTCCTGTTAGTAATTGATGGTTAGCAATAGGTAGCAATTAGAAAAGTCTTAGCGGAAGAGGATAATTGTTCAGATTTTTGGCTACACATTAAAATCTTGAAAGCTATTTGTTAGAATATTAAATTGGGAGGTTTTGCCTTAAGATTTAAAAATTTAATATAAACAATTTATAATGAATATTTAAGACTCGAAACATAAATAAAATATATTAATTTTTAAAAAACCTCTTTTGACATTTTGATATTAAAATTTTTTCTATTAAATTTTTTTATTCAAAATATGTTTCTTTTAAAATTTGTCTATCAAAATTTCTGTTAAAAATTTCTCAAAATAAAACATTCTGTTAAAAATTTTCTATTGAAAATTTTTTTATGCAAATTTTTTATGGAAAACTTTTCCATACAAAATTAACTTAAAAAATTAAAAATTTTC
Organism: Stomorhina lunata; assembly: GCA_933228675.1. Taxonomy (NCBI): domain Eukaryota; kingdom Metazoa; phylum Arthropoda; class Insecta; order Diptera; family Rhiniidae; genus Stomorhina; species Stomorhina lunata. The sequence goes on along the minus strand of OW121740.1, from coordinate 167,462,993 downwards.
TATTCAAATTTTTATTTATTTTTTTTATTAAAAATCTTTCTATAAAAATTTTTTATTGACTATTTTTTTATAAAAATTTTCTATTGGAAATTTTTCTAGATGAATTTTCTATTGAAAATTTTTTTTAGGAAAATTTTTTATTGAAAATTTTTCTATAAAAAGTTTATATTTAAAAATTTTTCTATAAAAATTTCTATTGAAAATTTTTCTATTAAAAATTTTTGTATTGAAAACTTTTCTATAAAAATGTCCTATTGAAATTTTTTTTATAAAAATTTCTATTGAAAATTTTCGTATAAAAATTTCTATTGCAAGTTTTTCTATAAAAAATTCTATTGAAAATTTTTCTATAAAAAATTCGATTGAAAATTTAAATTGAATATTTCTTTATAAAAAATTCTTTTGAAAACGATTCTGTAAAAATTTTCTATTTAAAAACTTTCTATAAAAATTTTTCTGTAAAAATTGTCTATTGAAAATATATCTATAAAAATATTCTATATAAAATTTATCTATAAAAGTTTCTATTGAAAATTTTTTATTGAAGACTTTTGTATAAAAATTTCTATTAAAAATTTTTTATAGAAAATTTTCTATTGAAAATTTTTCTATTAATAATTGTTTTTATAAAAATTTTCTATTAAAGACTTTTCTATAAAATTTTCTATTCAAAATTTTTCTATAAAAGTTTGTATTGAAAATTTTTCTATAAAAATTTCTAATAAAAAATTTCTATTAAAAAATTTTTCTATAAAAATTTTCTATTGAACATTTTTTTTATAAATAGTTTTATTTAAAATTTTTCTTTTAAAATTTAATATTGAAAATTTTTCTTTAAAAATTTTCTATTAAAAATTTTTCTATAAAAATCTTGCTAATAAAACTTTCTAGTAAAAATCTTTCTACAAACATTTTTCTTTAAAAAATTTCTATTGAAAATTTTTCTATAAAAATTTTCTATTGATAATTTTTCTATAAAAGTTTTTTACTGAAAATTTTTCTTTAAAAATTTTATATTAAAATTTTTTCTTTAAAAATTTTATATTAATAATTTTCTATTAAAAATTTTTCTATAAAAATTTTGCTAAAACTTTTCTAATAAAATTGTTTCTACAAATATTTTCTATTAAAAATTTTCTATAGAAAACTTTCTATTAAAAATTTATCGATAAAAATTTTCTATTAAAACTCTTTGTATACAAATTTTCTATTAAAATCTTTTTAAAAAAATCTGTTAAATATTTTTCTAGAAATAATTTCTACTGAAAATTTTTTTACAAAAATTTTCTATTAGAAATTTTTTTACAAAAATTTTCTATCGAAAATATTAATATTAAAAATTTTCATCGAAAATTTCAGTATAAAAATCGTTTATTTAAATTTTTTTCTATGAAAAAAATGTTATTTTTAAGTCTTCTATAAAAAATTCTATTGAAAATTTTTTAAATTAAAATTTATTCTAAAGATACTTCTTTTAAAATTTTCCACTGAAAATTTTTTTTTATAAAAATTTTTCTATAAAAATTTTCCATTGAAAATTTTTCTATGAAAATTTTCTATTGAAAATTTTTCTATAAAAATTTTCTATTGAAAAATTTTCTATAAAAATTTTATATTGAGAATTTTTCTATAAAAATTTTCAGTGAAAAATTTTTTTATAAAAAATTTTCTATTGAAAATTTTTCTATAAAAATTTTCTATTGAAAATTTTTCTATAAAAATTTTCTATTGAAAATTTTTCTATAAAAATTTTCTATTGAAAATTTTTCTATACAAATTTTCTATTAAAAATTTTTCTATAAAAATTTTCTATTGAAAATTTTTCTATAAAAATTTTTTATTGAAAATTTTTCTATAAAAATTTTTTATTGAAAATTTTTTTTATAAAAATGTTTGTATGAAAATTTCTATTGAAAATTTTTGTATTAAAATTTCTATTGAAAATCTTTGCATTAAAATTTCTATTAAAAATTTTTGTATTAAAATTTCTATTGAAAATTTTTGAATAAAAATTTTTCTATAGAAATTTTCTATTGAAAATTTTTCAGTAGAAAATACTTTTATAAAAATTTGATATTGAAAATTTTTTAATAAAAACTTTCTATTGAAAATATTTTAATAAAAATTTTCTATTGAAAATTTATCTATAGAATTTTTTCTCTTAATAATTTTTCTATGGAAGATAAAAAAAAAATAAAAATTTTCTATGAAAATTTTGCTAAAAAAATTTTCTATTGAAAATTTTTTCATAAAAATTTCTATTAAAAATTTTTCCATTAAAATTTCTATTGAACATTTTTTTTATAAAAGATTTATATCGAAAATTTTTCTACAAAAATTTTTATTGAACATTTTTCTGTTAAACATTTTTCCATAAAAATTTCTATTGAAAAATTTTCTATTAAAAAATTTTCTATTGAAAATTTTTCTACAGAAATTTTCTGTTGAAAATTTGTCTATCAAATTTGTCTATTGAAAATTTAAAAAAAAAACTTTCGATTGAAAATTTTTGTATAAAATTTTTTAATAAAAATTTTCTATTAAAAATTTTTGTATAAAAATTTTTGAATGAAAATTTGTTTATAAAAGTTTTATACAGAAAATTTTTGATAAAAATATTTTTTTCATTAGAAATTTTTCTATGAAAATTTCTATTGAAAAGATTTGTATAAAACTATAAAACTTTCTATTGAAAATATTTATATAAAAATTTCCATTGAAAATTTTTCTATTAAAAAATTTAAAATTCTTCTATAGAATTTTTTTTATAAAAATTTGTTTAAAAAATTTTCTATTGAAAAGTTTCCTATAAAAATTTTCTGTTTGAAATCATTCTATAAAAATTTGTCTGTAAAAATTGTCTATTTATAAAAATTTTTCTATTAAAAAATTGTCTATTAAAAATTTTTCTATATAAATTTTTTATTGAAAATTTTCTTTAAAAATTTTATATTGAAAATTTTTCTATTAAAATTTTCTATTGAAAATTTTTGTAAAAATTTTTTTTCGATAGAAATTTCTATTGAAAAAATTTGTATTAATATTTCTATTGAAAATATTTGTATAAAAACTTCCATTGAAAATTTTTCTATTAAAAATTGAAAATTTTGCTATAAAAATTGAAAATTTTGCTATAAAAATTATAAAAGTTTTCTATTGAAAATTATTCTTTAAGAAATTTCTATAAAAAATGTTTCTATAAAAATTTATATTGAACATTTTTAATCAAAATTTCGATTGGAAATTTTTCGATAAAAATTTCGATTGGAAATTTTTCGAAAAAAATTTCTATTAGGATTTATTTAAAATTTTGAAAATTTATCTTAAAAATTTTTTTGAAAATTTTCTATCCAAAATATAGGTATTAAAGTTTACTATTAAAATTTTTTATTTTCTTTTACTTTTCTATGAAAATTTTTTTAAAAACTTTTTTTGTTAAAGTTTTCTATAAAAACTATAAAAATTTTGCTATTAAAAATTTTGTTATTAATATTTTTTATGTTGAAAATGTAATTATATAAATTTTGCATTGAAAACTTTTCTGTACCTACAAATTTTTCTGTAAGTATTTTTTGTCACAGCTTTTTGTCCCTTGTTTTTAATGAAAAGCAATTCTTTATTTCCCCTAAATGTTTGTAATAAAACATTTTTCTAAATTGAGATAATATTTAGTTTTCATAAATTTTATTTCGTACACTATTTTTTAATTTAACAACAATTAGAGTTTAATTCTTTTTTAAAATAGAATAAATATTAATTTCTATTTAAAATAATATTTACGCAATTATTACGAAATCCAGCAGGATAATAAAAAAACAATTAAACAGTGATAAAAAATAAACAATTAACATCATTGTGAGTATTAAATTTTTAAATTGAAAAAACATAAACGGGCATAGATGAATGACAAAAGTGCTACAAATAAATTTTCTGATTGATTATAAAAATTGATGACACAAATATATTCATAATACTTACTTTACTGAGTAAATGATAATAACTTTTGTTATTCTAACAAAAACTAACTATTATTCTTTATTCCCAAGAATTTATGCTTAATTGTAGGGTATATTGACATTTTTTAAAGCAAACAATTTTTCAGAAAAATTTTATTTATTTCAACGTATGGAAACTTTCATACATAATTGCGGCATTTACGATTTGTGTTTAATTAAAATTAATTCATGTATTATTTTTAATGCTAGATTAACTTTTGGAAAATAAATTATAAAAAATAAATAGAAAAAACTATTGGGAATTTTTGATTGTAATTAAATATTTGTAATACTTAGTGAAATTAACAAAAATATATATTATTTAAATGTATGATAAAATTAAGTGAATGAGGTCTTTTGTAGTTGTTTGTTTTAAATTTGAATGTATTTTTTAATAATATCATAAATATCTTTATAAAGACATGCATGTAGTGGAGAGTATTAAAAGTTAAATTTATAAGCGTTAAACCTTCTCACTAATGCATGAAAACTCACACATACAAGCATCAAACACAACAAACAGCAAAGGAAGCAATGCTATTTGTTTTTGCAAAACAATAACAAACATTACGATTTACTGGGAGTGTAGTTCAAAGAGCATGAGAGAAATAGAAAAACTTATAATTTGTTGCATATTTTAGGGCACATATTTTTATTTTCGTAGTTATTATTTATACCAAGCATCAAAAAGAATGCTATGTATATTAAAACTGTCATTCCGTTTATAACTTCCAAAAGGGATATATTTCCTAAAACCTCATTAAATTGTAAGACGATTGAGCGATGACCGGCTGTCTGTCTGTCCGTCTGTTAATCCGTAAGTCTGTTCCGTCTGTTAATCCGTAAGTCTGTTAAAGGCACGATATCGCCTAAACAAAAGGAGCTAGGTCACTGAAACTTAGCAAAAATGTTATTTGTTTTTTAAAAAATTTTGGTATTGAAATTGGGCGAAATCAGATTACATTTGACCATAGCTCTCGTATAACCTCGTCTAGGCTTATCTCTTATTTGCTTATAAATGACAAATTATAACAGCTATGATGATAAGATTTGGTAACTAGAAGTTTTATATAAGCACTAGGCAGCAAATATAATTTCATCCAAGTCGGTTCACATTTAACCATAGCTTTCATACAAAATACTTAAAAAAAACCTAAATTCCACCTTAAATAGACATAAATGTCAATAAATGATAAACTGTAATAGCTATGGCTACCAAATTTAGCACAAGAAAGTCGTATATGAATACCAGCCAAATTTTGTTACAATCGGTCACCATTTGACCATAACATCCATATAAATAACTTATGGAAACACAAAAATACAAACAGAAAAGAGGATTTATGTCCGTATGTCCGTCAGATTTAAGCGCGATAGCTCCATAACGAAGAAAGTTAGAAGGACAGAATTCTATAAAAGTATTTTTGATATCTTCAGAAAGTTGTGTATAAAAAATGGGCCAAATCGATTCACATTTAGTTAGAGCTCCCATGCAACCCCGCCCAAAGAATCGCATTGATGGTGATAAATTAAATACAATTGTAATAGCTATGACGACTAAATTTAGAGTAGAGAAGTTTTATGCAACTATTGGTCATATAGAAAATTTTTCTATACAAAATTTTTCATACAAAATTTTTCTATAAAATTTTTCATATAAAATTTTTCTATAGAAAGTTTTTCATAGAAAATTTTTCTATAAAAAATTTTCATAGAAAATTTTTCTGTACAAAATTTTTTATATAAAAAAATTACCTATAGAAAATCTTTCGTATAAAATTTTCCTATATAAAATTTTTCATATAAAATTTTTCTATATAAAATTTTTCTATAGAAAATTTTTCTATACAAAATTTTTCATATAAAATTTTTCATATAAAATTTTTTATATAAAATTTTTTTTATAGAAATTTTTATAATAATACAATTTTTTTTATAAAAAAATTTTGTATAAAATTAAAAAAAAAAAATTTTTTCACATACAATTTTTCGATAGAAACTTTTTCATATAAAATTTTTCTATAGAAAATTTTTGGTAGAAAATTTTTCTGTAGTAATTTTTTCATAGAAAATTTTTCTGTAGAAAATTTTTCATAAAAAGTTTTTCTATAAAAAATTTTTTATTGAAAGTTTTTCTATAGAAATTTTTTTAGAGAATATTTATTTTTAGAAAATTTCTCATATAAAATTTTTCTAAAGAAAATTTTTCATAGAAAATTTTTCTATAAAAAATTTTTATATAAAAATGTTCCTATAGAAAATTTTTCATATAAAATTTTTCGATAAAAAATTTATCATATAAAATTTTTCGATAAAAAATTTTTCATATAAAATTTTTCTATATAAAATTTTTCATAAAAAATTTTTCTATATAAAATTTTTTATATATAATTTTTTCAAAAATATTTTACTAGAATATTATCTATAAAATTTATATTTATAGAGAAATGATTTTTTTTAATTTTTCTGTAGAAATAGGAAGTTATCGAAAACTTTTCTATTGAAATGGAAAGTTGTCGATAACATTTTTATAGATAATTATCGATAACTTTTCTATAGAAATAGATAATTTTTGATAACTTTTCTATAGGAATAAAAAGTTATCGATAACTTTTCTATAGAAATAAAAAGTTATGGATAACTTTTCTATAGAAATAAAAATGTATCGATAACTTTTCTATAGAAATACACTTGTAGATATGTTTTTATATTTAACACAATTCGATGGTGGGTATATAAGATTCGGCATAGCCGAATATAACACTCTTACTTGTTTTTGATTTTACATTGTTTAATTGATAACGTTCTAAAGCTGATCTTAGCTACAGTTGATCAATATTTGAAATTTATTTGTTGGACTATTTAAGTTGTTCTCATATCTTTAGTAGATGTAGTTCCAATGACAGCAGTTTCAGTTATATATTTTATATGATAATATTAAAACTAAAATAAGATTCACATTTAGAGTCCATTAAGTTCAAAATTGTTTCCATTCTTTGATTAAAAACACTACAAGAGCAGCCAGTTAGACAGACTAGGGAATTGTTAGCAAAGATGAGACCAATTTTGAACCTACTTGGACAGTCAATATTTCTATAGATCCAAAATGTTCATATATCTGATGAAAATTTAAATTGTAAGCTTAAAATTTATTAAATAAAGAAAATGGTAGTTTTAAGTAGCTTTTGGTTGTTTATTTAGACAAATTTTAGTATATGTTTTCAATAATTGTTGAAATTGAAAGGAATATCTCCAGATTTTCTAATTTAGACTTAGGGCAAACTGATTTTTCTAAAAGAATTTTCTCACTGATTTTGTATAAATTAATAAATTATTATTCTAAGTATTTCACTAGGTAACTAATTTTTGGTTTTACACATAAAGTCAATTGTATATTTATTTATTCGCATAAATTTTCAAAAAAGTATAGTTTATTAAAACAAACAAGAAACCTAAATATTTTAACACACACAAGCATAACTTTAGTCGCATACATGAAGATATGCTGGTATTTGTAAATACTTCAGTTACATACTCAAAACTAAAAAATTTTCAAATCTTAGCGTAAAGTAAAAGTTTGCCATAAAACAAATAGTTAACTCCCAAAAGCAACAATGATGTTCACACAAAAGAAACTCTATAAAATATGTATAATGTAGATTTTCAGGAAAAAAGTCATAAACTAAAAACAGCTTAAGGAAACAATTTTTATTGTTTTCCAATCGATTTTACAGAAATCGCAATTTGAGAAATTTTTGTATTTTGTAGTTCTTTTAATAAAATTCTTTAAATATTACAATGAATTCTGATTTAAAACCCTTTTCAAGTAAACGAACACTTTGAGTTTTAATTCTAAGACAAGACTTTAATAGCACCACCAACAACTACGCATTAAGTCAAGATGAAAAAGAAGAACAAAAACTTCAATAAATTTTCACAGAGACTACAAAGAAAAGTTTCTTTTTCATATTTTATTTTTGGTTGAATTTATAAATGTATAATGTAGGTGAGTGTACAAGTGTGTTAGTTAGTTTCTCGTTTTTTTTACACATGTGTATGTCTTTTATTGTATCTAACGAACACGAAGCTTACATTTATTTTTACACATCCGTTATGAAAGCTGCTAAAGAACCACAAAACTTTTTTGAAAAACTCTGTTAAAACAAATATGAGCTTATACACATACATAAACGCATACATACATTTATATAGACTTAGATACATTTAAACAAGAGGCTTACATAGATTTTAGTATATACTTAAACATTCGTAGAAAAATTAACTTTAAACTATATTTTCTAACACATGCTCAAGTGATTTGTAGTTATGGTTTAAGAAAAATATTTATTCACATACTTATTGAACGAGGGCAGGCGGATAAGTATCATTTAGAACTTCTTAAGACAAAAAGTTGTAGTTTTTATTATAAAAAAGCATTTCCTTTTACAGGCAAAACTTATCCATAGCTCAACTTGTATAGGGTGGGTTATTTTTTCGCTTTTGTATAGCTTACAGAGGCCATTGATATTTAACAAGTTAAAATTTTTGGTCTAAATTCGGTTGCAGTAGCTTTATAGTTAACATCTAAAAATATCTAAGTGGATTCCCTAGTATTTTCTTTGCACAAAATTTAGTCTCATAACCACGGGTCGGCACAAAGAGAACAGAACAAAAAAATAGTCGGCAGAGTTGCAGTTTTTTTTATACTTTTAACTAAAACAGATATTTCTTTTCTAACTCTTTAAAAAGAAAAAGTTTTCTACACCAATTTTTTTATATTTTTTATCAAAAATTTTTCTATAAAAAATTTTTTTATTAAAACTTTTCTATAGAAAATCATTTTACCAAAAATTTTTCTATAGAAAATTTGTTTACCTAAAATTTTTCTTTAGAAAATTTTTTTATCAAAAATTTTTCTATAGAAAATTTTTTTACCAAAAATTTTTCTATAGAAAATTTTTTTACCAAAAATTTTTCTATAGAAAATTTTTTTACCAAAAATTTTTTTATCAAAAGTTTTTCTATAGAAAATTTTTTTATCAAAAGTTTTTCTATAAAAATTTTTTTATAATTTTTTATAATTTTTTTTTATCAAAATTTTTCTATAGAAATTTTTTTATCAAAAATTTTTCTATAGAACATTTTTTATCAAAAATTTTTCTATAGAAAATTTTTTTATCAAAAATTTTTCTATAGAAAATTTTTTTATCAAAAATTTTTCTATAGAAAATTTTTTTTATTAAAATTTTTCTATAGCAAATTTAAAAAAAAAAAATTTTCTATAGAAATTTTTTTTTTAAATTTTTCTAATGAAACTTTTTTTTACCAAAAATTTTTCTATAGAAAATTTTTTACCAAAAATTTTTCTATAGAAAATTTTTTACCAAAAATTTTTCTATAGAAAATTTTTTATCAAAAATTTTTTTATAGAAAATTTTTTAAAAAAATTTTTTTAAAAAATTTTTCTATAGAAAATGTTTTATCAAAAATTTCTCTATAGAAAATTTTTTATCAACAATTTTTCTATAGAAATTTTTTTTTTTTATCAAAAATTTGTCTACAGAAAATTTTTTTATCAAAAATTTTTCTATAGTATCTTTTTTAACAAAATTTTTTTATAGAAATTTTTTTTTAAAAAAACACGTTGTATAGAAAATTTTTTATCAAAAATTTTTTTATAGAAAATTTTTTATCAAAAATTTTTCTATAGAACATTTTTTATCAAAATTTTTCTATAGAAGATTTTTTTATCACAAAATTTGTTTATAAACAATTTTTTTTTTTTCAAAAATTTTTCTACAGAAAATTTTTTTTATCAAAAATTTTTCATAAAAAATTTTTCTATAGAAATTTTTTTATCAAAAATTTTTTTATCAAAAATTTTTCTATAAAAAGATTTTTGGATCAAAAATATCTAAAAACAAGTAAGACTAGTCGGTTATGCCCGACCATACGATACCCTTCACCACTAAGGTCAAAGGTGTTCTCTTTCCTGTATAAAGACAAATATTATTTAGCTAAATTTTGCCATCATACAAACATATTCTCCAACTTATACATTTAAGCTGTTTCCGTCATGTCAATGTGGACCGATTATATCGAAATTTGGCAAATTGATTGCAGTTGTAACAGTTGTTATGAAAAAAAAAATAAACTTAAAATTCTCATTATCTTCGGATTTACAAGTTTTAGTGAATTTTGTCCCATTTAGTGCGTTTTGAGAAAAGAGTTTGTATGGGAGCTATGGTGGACCGATTTCAACGAAATTTGGTATAGTGATTTAAAGTTTAAATTTCATGAAAAAATATTGAATTTTGTGGCCAATATATTAATTCCGGGAAGTGGGGCCTATGGGAGGTACCATAAATAATGGACCGATTTTGACGAATTTCAGTAGCCATGATTTCATTATCAAAAAAATTATCTGTGCCAAATTTCATCAAATTATTTTTAGAATTGCTACCTGTAGTTTGATTACAAGGTTTACATGTGGGTTCAGCCAGCCAGACAGACGGACGGACGGACATAGCTAAATCGACTCAGAAAGTGATTCTAAGCTTATTGGTATACTAAAAGATGGGTCTAAGACAAATATTTCTATGCGTTACATACATCAGCACAAACTTATAATACCCTTTCCACCTATGGTGGTGAAGGTATTTATACCCCTTATTTCTAAAATTGTTTAATATTACAATTTATTTCTGTTTTAAAAAATTTTCCCAATATTTACAAAAATATTCCCAATGTTTAAAAAAAATAATAGTGTCGTGGCAGCAATGTTCGAGATTATATTTCTTTGTTTTCTCAAAACATATATTTTGTTGCTATAAATTGGATTTTGATTTGTTTCTTGCATATTTTGTTTTTGTCTTTTCTTTAACAAAGTGGCACCAACCAATTCTTTTAACATCCAAATTCCAACTGAATGATTTTGATACTCATTTTCACGAGTTTTAATAATGATCGTGGTATTTACGAAAATTAAAAAAATCATCGGCTACTGGTGGTATGGGCTGCTTTTATTAATAATTTGTTAAATACTTTTCGTTGAGCTTAATATGTAGTTAGTATAAACAAGTTGATAGTAATACGGCAGGTCCATATATTTTGTTTTGCATCTACCATATACAAAAATTGATTGATAGCTATTTATTTTAGTAGTAACAATCTTAAAATACTGAATGTACCTCCAAATTTTTTTGATTGTAGATATAAAAAGGGAATGTCATATATAAAAAAACTATAGCCAAATGCTGAGCGATTGTCACAAAATTGTATACACAGGCAGGCATTTATACATATAAAGCTAATTCTGGCTAATTAAATTAAGGGGCCATAGCTACCATAGTTTATAATTTAATAGCTTTTAATTGGCGTTTGTGGCATTTTAGTGGTTTCCGGTACCGGTTTTTAATGAAAGCTATGCTCAAAAAAACTTGAAAAACTGGTTAGTGGTTCCATAAACTTCTCTTTTCTGATTTAAGTCGTCATAGCTATTATAATTGTGTTCAATTTGTCAGCATGATTGATTCCCGAGGCGGTGTTATATGGGAGTTCTAACTAAATGTAAACCGATTTCGTCCATTTTCAATACACATTTTTTCTAACATATCAAAAATACTTTTGTAAAATTGTGTTGCTCTAGCTCTTATAGTTAATGTGCTATCGCGCTTTCATTTGACAGACAGGCAGACATAGGTTTTCTTTTTTCATTTTTGTGTTTCCATAAGTTTTTACATGGGTCAAATGGTGACCGATTGTAAAATTTTGCTATTTACATAAGACATTTTTGTGCTAAATTTAGTGACCATAGCCTTTACACTTTATCATTTATTGGCATTCAAGGTGGAATTTAGATTGTATGGGAGCTATGGTTAAATGTAAACCGATTTCGCTGAAATTTTATTTGCTGCCTGGTGCTTACATAAAACATTTGTATATCAAATTTTATCATCATAGCTACTATAATTTGTCATTTATTATCAAATAAGCGATTAGTCCAGACGAGGTTATAAGGGAGATATGGTCAAATGTGAACCGATTTTGCCAAATTTTAATACCAACATTATCTTTGCCAAATTTTAGTCAACTTGCTCCTTTCGTTTATGCGTTATTATGCTTTCAACAAACAAACGGATAGACAGGCATCATTCAATCGTCTTAGAATTTCATATGGATTCAGAATAAACATATATTCCTTTGGGTTTTTCAGCCAATATTAAGATTTCAGAAAAAGTAGAAATAATGATAAATAAAGTATACCCCTTAACATTTACTTCATCCATTTAGGGGCTATTTACGTATTACGCAACGCTCTTATGGAACTTTTGTCACGGTGGAGAAGTTTTGTATGCGTATTTCTATTAAAATGTGTTACATAGAAGGGGAGATGGGAGGTAAACATCCGCAAATATAACGTCACGTTATAAGTGAACAGCCCCTTACTAGTTTTTCTTAAACAAATTTCCAAATCACCCTCATATCTCAAAATGTTCTTACAAAGACACAATCCATATGTATAACTCTATGGATACGCAAGTTTTTCTTGCGTATCCATGTAATTGTAAGAGTTTATGTGTGTTCTTTGTACGTGGATTTCCTTTTTACTCTAACTTTTCTAACGGAAACCCATAATTAGTGAGTATCCTTGTAAAAGGAATGTATTTATGAGATTGTCTATGTTCCCCGAAACATACACATAACCAGTTGTTCAGATATTCACACATGTGTAATGTAAACTTATTGGTGTATGAAGAACTTAATAGATATAAATAAAATTTATTTGGGTGTGTGTATGTGTGTAATTTTTCGGAAATAATCTTTTGAAAAAAAAGTAAAGAAATAAAGAAATAAAAAGTTTCTTTTCACTAATTGTGCGCAAATATTGTTAAAGACAATATAAGTATTAGAAATTACATGATGATGTTATTCTTGCGCGTGATGAAGCAGATGATGCTATATCTTTTCGTTTGTTGTTACGAAGGGAAATTCGGGAAAAGGGGAAGAGAAATAAAACTTAAAATACATATGAAAATAAAACGTCTTAAATACATAATAATTTTTTTATGAAAATGCGAGGGTTGGCTATTTTTTTTTGCTAAATTTTGACTATAAGCCTTAAGATTGGTATGCAAATATTTTTTTTGATAAATATCTACCTAGGAAAACATTATAACTAAAACTTTTTGTTATTTCAAATATAAAATTTTCTTTTTATAGTTATATATATTTTTATAGTTATATATTTTCATATAAATAGCCACCCTCGTTTTTTAACTACTTAGAAGAACATTTTCAATAAAACTTAAATTTATATTTTTCAAGACAATTTTAGTTGTTTAATGAGTTACATTTATTATCCCTTAAGAAATATAAAATACGAGTACTTACTTTATAGTTAGAGATGAAATTTTAAAGGTACTGAACATTAAAAAGAGAAATAACTAGAACATATGTTTTTATTACAACTAAAAGCACTTAATGAATACATATGCATGTATGTATGTATGTATAGGCAAAGGATTTAGTATTGAGACTCGTATGTTTTAATTATCATTTTAATTGAACTATTCTTAAGATTTCTAGAGAAATAAACAAAGTATCATTAATTTTAATTAAATAATTTTGGATTTTTTTTATAAAAAATGTTGTCACGTAATCACAAATTAAGTAAATTTTAGGCTAAACTATTATAAAATAACACATTTCCTAGAGGAATGTTTCGAGAAGAATATGTGGTAAACGGAACTTAAGCATCTTATATTTCGAAGGACCATATTTAGACGGGTTAAAGGGTGCAATATTAGCAATAAAAAACACAATAGGTTTTTTCATAAAACTTTATAAATTTATTGTTTATTTTAAAGTCTATTTTAATAAATAATTCATGTGCAATATTAGAATAAGTTTAAGTTTAAGATTTTATATACAAGGGTTTTAATTAGGGGGTTTTAATTAGGGAATTTATTTAAGCTTTAGAATTTCACTTTTATTTGTATTCTATAGGGTTTAGATTTATGTTTAATTTTATGTTTATTTTAAATTCTTATTTATTTTAGTAATTAGTAATTAGATTTAATTTTAAAAATTTATGTTAGCTTTTATTCACACACGACTTCTGGGGGTTTTCGGGAATTATAATTATCTGTGTACGATCTTATTCTGCCGATGATGATATGACCTTATTTTATGTTGACACTTGCTTTAAACTTTTTGAGTTCAGGGTTGGAACTTTCTCATTGTTCACTGAAGTGAACACCCACCATCAAATTGTGTTTAGAAACATATCTCAAATATCTACGAGCGTGCAGCTAATTCAAAGTGTGGACCAAATTTGGACCAAATTTCCATAAGCTATGGTTAAATTTGAAACGATTTCGATGAAATTTTATATTCTGCCTAGTGCTTATGTAAAACCTCTAGATACCAAATTTTATTATCAAAGCGATTAGCCTAAACGAGGTTATACGGGAGCTACGGTCAAATGTGAATCGATTTTAACCAATTTCAATACCAAAATTTTCCCAGAAATGAAGAATATATTTCCCAAATTTCAATGACCTAGTTCTTTTCATTTAGGCGTAATCGTGCTTCCAACAGACAGACAGACAGACAGACAGACAGACAGACAGACAGACAGAGAGAGAGAGAGACAGACAGACAGACAGACAGACAGACAGACAGACAGACAGACAGACAGACAGACAGACAGACAGACAGACAGACAGACAGACAGACAGACAGACAGACAAACAGACAGACAGACAGACAGACAGACAGACAGACAGACAGACAGACAGACAGACAGACAGACAAACCGACAGACAGACAGACAGACAGACAGACAGACAGACAGACAGACAGACAGACAGACAGACAGACAGACAGACAGACTGACTGACTGACAGAATCAATGACCATAGCTCCCATACAAACTCTTCAGTCAAAAGTCACTAAAATGCTCGTAAATCTGAAGATAATGACAATTTTATGTCTATTTGTTGCACACATAATTCTTGTATAAGCTGTAAACAAATTATCAAATTTTGAGACAATTGGTTCACATTTGACCCATGCTCTCATATAAGGCCTTATGACAGAAATAGCTTAAATATATAAGTCTTAAGAAAATGTTTGTATGATGACAAAATTTAGCAGATATGGAAGAAAAAGAAATAAAATTTGACTTCAGTGATGATTTTGACCTTAATTGATTATCGCTAATTTTGGGCCAAAAAAACACATTTTGAGGAGAAGTCAAATAACCTTCTAGTTATAACAAAAAATACCTATAATAATTAATGACCAACCAGAAAAATTAAATAATCGTAATAAACAATTAAGATCTTAAACTCGTTTTTGCACCATGGCTAATATTCGAATAGATAATTGCCATGGAGACAACTAAACCTCCAACTAAACAGGACACAATACAATATAATTTGGATGAAATTTTCATTTCTGAGACTTATTTCAAACCCCTTCATTCTTATTTTTGTTTTTGTGAAATAACAATTAAATAAAAATGTTTAAAATAAAAATGATACATCTAACGTATTATTTAATAGACTTAAAGTTTAACGGAAACGCTACATAAAATTATTTTTTTTATATGACGTTGTTTTTGTAAAGCTATTTTAGAATATAGCACTTACACATTTTGTAATTTTCTCTCATTAGTGGGCCTAGTTCTAATTATTCATTTATTCGTTAAAAAATAATTTTCAAATATCTAAGCCTTTTTATGCTTATCGAAGGCATTAAATCCCTTTCTTGGCCACTTTACTCTGCAATTATCCTCTAAGATTTCCCATAATTTCTAAAAGATTATATAAACTTAAATTCCTATTATTTTCTTTGCAATTTTTTTTTCTGTTTCATAATAAATTCAGCTGGCCGTACAAAGGCAAACTAAATAAATAGCTTAACCTTATATTTAATGTCCTCCCACTTTGTTGGCTGCATAAATATAAAAAGGCATAGATGGCCTCTATCTAATATCTAATATCAATCCCTACATAAAACTCTTATTTATTTACTCTGAAACTGTAAACATAGATAATTTAAAATCTTTTTTCTACTCTAAGTAAAATGAAAAGATTATAAAGTTTTTCATATAAATTCTAGAAAACACTAAAGAAAAAGCAACAACAACAGCTACAAGAAAAAACAAAAACAGCAAAAGTAAAAAAGGAAAGAAATGTTCTCAGACTTAAAGTTAAGCCACAAATACATGAAGTGCTTAGATACTTACGATTTTCCTATTAAAGTATGCAAATGTCATATTAAACGAAAACGAAGTATAAAACTTCTTCATGCCATAAATTATGCTCTAAATTTCTTTTCTTTCTTTGCTTGTTTTTTCTTTTTGCCTCCGCCTCTATTAGTTTCATATACTTCAACTTTGCTTTCTTTCCGACTTTTTTTTCTTCTTTATTTTATTTTAAATAACTTTGTCATTTTCTTTTACTTTTAACAATTACGTGACATTGTCACCACATTATTATTATACTTTGAATACGAATGTAAATCGTAACTAGAATCAGAGGAACATTCATATTCCTGACAATATCAGCCAGTCAACGGAGCAGCAGCAACAGCGGCAGCAACGGCAGCTATAAAATAGTACAAGGCCAATATCATTATGGAACAAAAATGAAATGATTTTGAAATTTTCCTCAACTTGGCACAACTAATCGAATTAACAGAACTAAATCGTATTTTCTGCATCATTTCAAACTAATACAGCTTGGGATGTTTTTCATTATTATGATGATGATCATTATTATTATTACGAGCAAAAAAATTATTAAGGGTAACACTTGAGAATGGAAGGATACAATAATTTTATAAGAGTATTTGTTACAACTAATATAGGTACTGCATAGTTAAACTTTTTTAAGTAAAAAATTTTGATATTTATCAAATATTTAAAGAGAAAAACATTAGTTTAAAATTTTTTTTTTATAAAAAAAGTTTTATACGAAAAATTTAGTATAAAAAATTTTTTTGGAAAAATTTTGTATAATTTTTTTTTTTTTGGAAAATTTTATATGCTAAATTTTTTTCTATAGAAAAATTTTAAATAAAAAATTTTATATGGAGAAATTTTAGACGAAAAATTGTATATGAAAAATTAAAGAAAAAAAATTTTATTGGAAAAAATTTCTATGGAAAAATTTTATACGAAAAATTCTCTATATATATATATAATTTTACATGAACAATTTTTTATAGAAAAATTTTCTATAAAAAAGTTTTTTATGAGTTATTTCCTATAAAAAAATGTTCAAAAAAAAAAAAATTATATGAAAAATTGTGTATGGAAAAATTTTCTATAGAAAAATTTTCTGTAGTAAAATTTTATATTAAAAATTTTGTATAGAATTATTTTATATGAGAAATTTTCTATAGAAAACTTTTAAATGAAAAATATTATATGGAAAATTTTCTACAGAAAAATTTTAGTTGAAAAATTGTATATGAAAAATTAAAAAAAAATAAAAAAAAATTATAGGAAAAAATTTCTATGGAAAAATTTTATATGAAAAATTCTCTATAGAAAAGTTTTACATGAAAAATTTTGTATAGAAAAATTTTATATGAAAATTTTTTATAAAAAAATTTTGCATGAAAAATTTTCTATAGAAAAATTTTATATGAAAAAAATTCTATAGGAAAATTTTACCTGAAAAATTTTCTATAGAAAAACTTTACATATAAAATTTTCTATAGAAAGATTTCATATAAAAATTTTACATGAAAAATTTTCTATAGACAAATTTTATATGAAAAATTTTCTATAAAAAATTTAATGTGAAAAATTTTCTATAGATAAATTTTATTTGAAAAATTTTCTATAGATAAATTTTATTTGAAAAGTTTTCTATAGATAAATTTTATTTGAAAAATTTTCTATGAAAAATTTTTTTATTGAAAAATGTTATAGAAAAATATTGTGAAAAATTTTCTATGCAAAAATTTTACATGAAAAATTTTCTTTAGAAAAATTTTATATAAAAAATTTTCGTTAGAAGAATTTTACATGAAAAATTTTCTATGGAAAAATTTTATAAATACTAATTTTATGTGAAAAATTTTCTATGAAAAATTTTCTGAACAAAAACTTTATATGAAAAATTGTATGTGAAAAATTTTTTATAGAAAAAATGTATATGAAAAATTTTCTATAGAAAGATATTTTATGGAAAATTATTGTATAGAAATGTTTTATATGAAAAATTTTCTATAGAAATTTTCTAAAGAAAAATATAGAAATATTTTATATGAAAAATTTTATATGAAAAATTTTCTATAGTTAAATTTTATGTTAAAAATTTTCTATAGTTAAATTTTATGTAAAAAATTTTCTATAGATAAATTTTATTTGAAAAATTTTATATGAAAAATTTTCTATAGAAAATTTTATATAAAACATTTTGTACAGACAAATTTTAATGAAAAATTTTGTATAGAATAATTTCGTATGAAAAATATAAAAATTTTCTATAGAAACATTTCATGTGAAACATTTTATGTCAAAAATTTTCTATCGAAAAATTTTATAAGAAAAAGTTTTTAAATAAAATTATTTCTGTAGAAAACTTTTATTTAAAAATATTTCTATAGAAAAATTTTCTAATAATTTTTTTTGTATGAAAAATTATATATAGAAAATTTTGATTGAAAAATTTTCGATAAAAAATTTTATATGAAAAATTTTCGATATAAAAATTTTCTAGCAGAATAAAAGAAACAATTCTTTATTAAATATCTGTAAATAATTCCTAATTCGTGAACTTTTATCAACAAAACTAATTAAAATTTCTTCCAGTGTATTTGTATTGAGTTTTTTGCATGTGTTTGTATAATTTAACTAGTATTTTTGAAAATTTTTAGAAATCTCTAAAGTGCACAATTTTCATCTGTATATAAATGTTCAAGTATGCAGTTGAATATTTTCGGTTGTATTTTTCTTATTTCTATTCTAATATCAGTTCTATTCCTACTTTCGAGTAATTTTTTCTCGCGAATTTTTTGCAAATGATTTATGTGAAAACTTTAATGTGATATTTGTGCCCTTCGGCTTATGAGGAAGGTATTTAATTTTAAGAGATGTCTTTGTTAATATACATAAGTAATTCAAGACGTAATCCTTTTGTCAAAACTAAGCTTTTGCTTATTTAGTAGTTGTTAACTCAATATCAAGAAAGTTTTTAATATCATCTTAATATAAAAAATTAGTATCGATTACTTATAACTTGTAACTCTAAGGCTTTAAAATTTCGGCCTTGCTAGTTTATTTGTTACTATTACTTAATTTGAAAAATTCTTTTGAGTTTTTCTTTTGTTTCTGTCCTTTAATTTTTTTATTATGTCCTTTTTTGTGCTCCATCTACTAATACTTTTCTTTTTTGTTTGATTTGTTTCTTTATATTTTTCTTTTAAATACTCAACAATATGAGTGTTTCGTTAATTTTATATTTTTGGAAAAGTTTCTTTTTGTGTCTACTCCCAAATGCTATGAGTTGCGATGTTCTGTTACCTTCTAAGAGTATTCCCCACTATCATCAGCGGGAGCATAAGCAAAATTCTAGCTGGTAGTTAGAGAACATCTATGTAACTTTTGAGTTGTATGTGTATGATTATTGCCCTGAGGTTAAGATCGGAGTTTTTTAAGGCCTAATAAGAAATAGAAACCCTTTAACTAGTTTTCTTACTCGGAAGAGATTTTTATTTAACAGAAGTGATTTTAATTTAGCATACTTTTAGGCATTTTTAATGTTGGAATTAAAATGTTTGGTGTTCCTATTGCAGTAAATGGAACTAATGGATAAAGTATGAAAATGTGTCTTTACTATTTTTAAATTTTTGACAATTGTACATTTTAATATAAGTTTTCCCAATTTGATTCTTTAAAGTCGAATATATAGTAAAGGTGAATTTTATAGTATATAAAAATATTATAAAAACAAGTAAGAAAGTGCTATAGTTGGTCAAGCCCGACCATTCGATACCCTTCACCACTAAGGTCAAAGATGCTATTTTTCCTGTATAAAGACAAATATTTGCTAAATTTTGCCATCATACAAACATTTTCTCAAAACTTATATATTTAAGCTGATTCCGTTATTTGGACTTATATGTGAGCTAGGGTCAAATGTGGACCGATTATCTTGAAATTTGGCAAATTGATTACAGTTGTTACACAAATTATGTGTGCAAAAAATAAACTTCAAATTCTCATTATCTTTACGAGCGTTTTAGTGATTTTTGTCTCATTTAGTGCGTTTTTAAAGGAGAGTTTGTATGGGAGCTAGGTCAAATGTAAACCGATTTCAACGAAATTTGGTACAGCGATTTTAGTTTACATAAGCAGCATTTGTTTTAAATTTCATGAAAAATTTATATTTATGCCCAATATGTCAATTCCGGGAAGTGGGACCTATGGGAGGTACCATAAACAATGGACCGATTTTGACGAATTTCAGTAGCCATGGTCCCATTATTAAAAAAAAATGATCTGTGCCAAATTTCATCAAGTTATCTTTAGAATTGCCACCTGCAGTTTGATTACAAGGTTTATATGGGGGTCCAGCGAGACGGACGGACCGACATCGCTTAATCGACTCAGAAAGTGATTCTAAGCCTATTGGTATACTAAAAGGTGGCTTTAAGACAAATATTTCTATGCGTGACATACATCAGCTCAAACTTATAATACCCTTTCCACCTATGGTGGTGAAGGTTATAAATATGAGACTAGCAAAATTACTGGAAAAATGTTGGTTGCGGATTCTGTTGACTTTTGAGGAAATTAATATTATATCTCATTCAAAGGCCTTAATACATCTGGTTTTCCTCCTTTGCTATGATGATGTGGCATAGTGCTACTGCTGTTATTGCTCTATGGCGTTTGGTGGCATCATTAAAAGTTTATAATGCAGCTGTTGTTAAATTATGGTATTGTATTGAAAACTTTTTCTGACAAAAAAAAAAAAAAAAACAAAAATTATGTATTTGCTTGCAAAAAAAAAAAAAATGTCGAAATACATAGAAGACAGGGTACAACATTTTTTTTGTGTACTTGACTGTAACTTATTATTCTCTTTTTATTTTGCATTTCTTTTCTTTTTTTCACTGAACTAAAAACTGAACTTCAAATAAAGTAATTTAATAATAATGAAAAAGAAAAAAAAAGTCATGAACAACAAAAGAATCAATAGCAAAATTTTTTTCTTTTGTATTTAAAATTTTCATATCAAATAGGCTCTAAAGTAGGCTAAGAAGATGTACTTGAGCGAAATAAGCCTATAATTATGATTTAATATTGTTTGATTATTAGAGAAGATGAAGATGAAAAAAAAAGTTTTCCAAAGGGATTTAGTTATGAAAAAAGTTGTAGAAATTTTAATACCAGGACTTGTGGTATACTAAGTGCACAATTCAAAGTTTGAATTATAGTTTGGCTATTTTTCTTTTTGGTGAGGATGAAAAAGTTGTGATAGTCTTTATCTTTGATTGAAAATTTATAAATACATAGGATGGTTATTCTTTGTGTTGAGAGTTAAATATTGTATTAGCGGTCTTTTGATATATCTTTATAACCATCATCATCTCAATTTACATTATAGTTTAAAAAAGATTAATTCTGTTTTAAGGCTTTTGAGAAATTGACTTTATGTTAGGCTTAAATAATTACTATTTTAAGCAAAACTTATAAAAAAGATAGAAAAACATATACGCGCTATTTCAAATGGTATTAAGAGGTCCTAAACATTAAAAAAATAGATCAGGAGAAAAAAGGTTTCACAGACAATAATTGAAGTAAAAACACAACTATTATTTTTTATAAAAAGTTGTATATCGTCAGCTTAATATGAAGGCCTGCTAAGTCCAATTTTTAAGTAAATTGAGTGTTTGATGATGATAGTCCCGTCGACTAGCTTGTAAGTTTTCTTTTATTTGAATTATTTTAAATTAATTGCTTAATTAATGCAGTTCAAAAATTTGCATCTAAGTATTATTTGATCTATCCAAATTATTTTTTTTTAATTTGACACAAAAAACGAATAAAAAACATATTTAGTACACTTTCTTATCTTTTATAGTATAGAAGATATTTTACTTCAATTAAAATATTTTAATTTTTAGTCTTACTTTAAAAAATATCGAATTAAGCTTAAAAATTTTCTAAGTATTTGAGATGATATCTTTGTTTTTGAAATATGAAAAATTTAAAATATAATTTTGAAATATCCTCTGCCTCCCCTATAAAATTTGCTCAAAGTGATTTATCTATTTTGCATATAAAGCCGACGATTTATCTTCCAACAAGTTTAAAAATACGATAACAACTTTAATTTGTATTTTGAAACAATGAAACATTGTTATTTTTAAAAAAATGTTTTTTAAAGTTTTGATTTAAAAAAGTGTTTTTTTGTGAAAAACTTGAAATTTTCACGCAGAACTTTCCTTCAAGCGTAATAACATTTTTGTGTTATACAAGATGATTTAGTAGTAGGGAGTGACTCAGCAATTCCTGATCATTCTGCAGTTAAAATATGTATGATCAGTTTTAGGATGACTCATCTGTTTTGTGATGAGTCAGAAATTTTAGGATGACTCATAGTTTTGGTATAACATTTTGGTAGCAGATGACTCAACAGTGATTACAAATTATTCTGCAGTTTAAAGATGACGCAGCAATTTAAAAATGACTCTGCAGTTAAAAGATGAGTCAGCGGTTTTTGAATGACTCAGTAGTTTTTGGATGACTCAACAGTTTTATTGTGAACGAGTAGTTTTATAATGACTTTTTATATCAAACGAGATTACTTAGTTATCGGAGGTGCCTCAGCAGTTCGTGATTACCCTGCAGTTTTAAGATGACTCAGTTGTTTTAGGATGACTCAAAAGTTTTTTGTTTATCAGTGAGCAGTTTTAGTAGCATTGATTCTGCAGTTTTAAAATTACACAGCAGTTCGAGACTGACTCAAAAGTTTAGAGATGAGTCCGTAGTTTTAGGATGACTCATTAGTTTTTGGATTACTCAACAGTTTCAATATGAGTGACTAGTTTATAATATGACTATGTTATACTATAGTTTTCATGAGATGACTTAGTTATCGGAGGTGATTTAGAAGTTCCTGATTACTATGCTGCTTTAAGATGACTCAGTAGTTTTAGGATGACTCGAAAGTTTTATTAGGAGTAAGAGGTTTTAGTATGACTAGGAGTAAGAGGTTTAGTATGACTAATTTTGCAGTTTTAAGATGACACAGTGGTTTAAAGATGAGTCACCGGTTTTAGGATGACTCAGTAGTTTTTGGGTGACTCAACAGCTTTTTTATGAGTGAGTAGTTTTAGTATGACTTTTAATAATATACGAGATGACTTAGTTATTGGAGGTGACTCAGCATTTTGTGAACACTATTTAGCTTTAAGAAAGCTGAAAAATTTTTGGATGATCAGCAGTTTAAGGAAGCCAGCAACGGTTAAATTTTATATAAAATTGTTTTCGAAACCGGCGTATAGTACTAGAAACTCAAGCGATTATCTATGTTTTAAAAATTAAACTAGTATCAAGGAAACATCTGCTTCAAAATCTATTAAAAATCAGGATTTCGGTTTGACATGTCGAATAAACAGACGAAATAGCTCTTGACTGCGTCCCTTCATTAAATTGATTGAAATTGCAAGAACTGACGCATTTCTTAGCTTTGCTTTAAAATTTGAAATGATAATGACACAAAGGCTTGACTTTAGATTTAGAACAATAACGGTTACCTGATGTTTGTCTAGGGCTTCTTGATCTGCCAAATGATTCCATTTGAGAGCAAAAAAAAAAGGTAGTTGAAGTTCTATATTATCAGGTTTGTTGAAAAGTTCATGCACTCAGAATATTATGTAAGTAAAATTAACTTAAAATGTAATTTGAAATGAATGAATATTCATTTAAAAACCGGTCAACTGATTTTTCATTCAAATTCAATAAATATTTCATTTAAATTTAACTGACAAATATTTAAACTACATTTTCAGTTTTAAAAACGGAATATTCAGTTGTTTTCAAAAAAATTACTGACAAAAATTTAAACTACATTTTTAGTATAAAAAACGGAAATTTTCATGTATTTTTAAAAAATTGAATGGTAAAAAACTACGTAAAATTTCCGTAAAACGGACAATTTTCATTTGTTTTTGTAATTAACGTAACATAAAAGACGAAACCATAAAAAGGTTATATCCTTTAAGGCATCAAAAAACCAAACAGACAAAACAAAGTTTGTTGTTTGCTTAGGCCATACCCCGTGATAGGCGGCCAGTATTACAAAAAATTTCTTCAATAAGCAAACCTAAGATACTTAAGGAAAACCAATAATTAAACAAATACGAATTATATTTGATACAATAATTGAAAAAATTTATAAAAACTAAACAACTGGTATTTTTAAATGTTACGGATTTTCAGTATTTTTTTGTAGGTTGTTTTTTAAACAAATGTATAAATATGTTAAAAATCAATTTTCATATAAATTTAAATGAATATTCATTTGAAAACAACATAACCGAAAATTTCCTAAACAACATACAATCAGTTACTGTAATAATTTCCTGAGTGTGGAATGGAAATGGCTTTCATTGCCGAAGAAAGTCGCTAAATCCCAAAATGTTTCAAAATATCTTTAGAAATTCTACTTTGAGCTAAGGAACGTATTTGAATCGCTAAATCAAAGGTCTTTCTATCGAACAGTTCGACATGCGTCAGAAGTTTTCCTAAAATTATGCAATTTGCTTAGTCTTTAAAGTGTCGTACGCATTAGCTGTTGATGTATTAATGATTATGTCCTGAACTTTTTTGGATGTTGCTCTCATTCAATGCCGCAATTCTATTAAAAGTCCTAAGTACTAGCAGCCACTGTAATTCCATGTTTATTGTTTAAATCAAGGGAATTGAACCATATGTCAAAATTTTAGATCTTTAACTGCAAATCTTGAAATTTTCACATGCAGAGAATTTAATGGCAGATATGAAAAATCTACCTCTGAAGTCGACATTCTTTCTAATTAAAAATGGTAAAGTTTGGGGCCGGCAATTTAGTGGGATAAAATGAAGTTTTAAAAACCAACAGTTATTTTTATAAAAAGTTTTATTTATCTTCTAATGAAACGTAGTTTACTGGAAATGTTAATATCTTTAGGGTTTAGCATTTATGGAATAAGGCTCTATAAATACAGAAATTTAAATAATACAAAGAGTACAAAAACCATTTTGGATATAGCACAAAATACTAAATATTTCTTGCCCGATTTGCCACTATGACCCTAGGCTCTTAGATAGCATTCAGACAATACTTTCATTTTTATACGACGATAAGAAAAATCACCTAACTGCCCAGATTTTTTAATTTATCTTATTTAAAGATACTAAATAATTTTCCAATTTTCCATTTTAACAAAAACTGACGACATCTATTATAAATTTATCGTTTAATTGACTCAAATACCTACAAATCTTCTACTCATTGCCTTCAATTTGAAGATAATCTCTGGAGTTTTTTCTCCCATTTTCTATTTTTTCTTTTTTTTGTCATCATTACATATTCTATGCCATATTTATGACTATTCCTTCTATAACTGAAATAGATAAAAAAAATATTTCCAAAGATATTTTAGGTGTAAATTTTTTATCACTTTAAACCATCTACAGCTTTTTACATTCAAGAGTCAATGAAACCAACAATTGGTTTAGATGAGGTTTTTCTAAGTAGACATTCTATTGAAAAATATATATATATATTTCTATATATTTTTCTTTTTTTTGGAGACATACACACATTGATGATGATGATCTTGTAGGTGGAGTTTGTAGTCAGAGAAGAAGTTTGTAAGGAAAAACTTATTTCATTCAGAGATTTTTTTTCAGAGTTTTCCTTTTTTACTTTAATACTGAAGGATTTATAATTTTCCTATTACATTTTGGTGCAAAAACATAAAAATGTTGGAAGAAAAGCAATTTCTTTTTAACGAATGACTTTAGTTTCTTGTGTATGTGTGTGTGTAGGTGTATGTGTGAGGGTGTTTATTTATGAGTATCTGTGTTGGTGGTAGATAATATTCATTGAATCCGTTTGCCAAATCGTTGCTAGTTCTTAAGTTTAAATACATATATAGATATTGCATGTGCAATATCATGATTTGACTGTAATGACATGATAAATGCGATTTCTCTCTTTTTTTGTGCTAGAGCTATTGCTATTCCATTTTGATTCTTCAGCTGCTATTCTATATTACTTTATTTTCCTAGTCGTATAGTCGTTTGTAAAAATTAAGTGGATTCTAGTATTTTGTTTGTCATGAATATAAGTTTTTTTTTCATCACTCTCGTTGTTGTTATTTGATGTCATATAATTGAATAAGCTCATCATTGCTAGCAATTATCAGTATATTTGTAAGGATTATTGAGTAGATGAGTGAGTGTGTCTGTCTGTCTGTCTCCCTCTGAGCATAAGTTTTTAAATATAAAAAATGAAGTTGATAGAAAGAGTTTTGAAAAATATAAGTACTTATAAATTGGTTTGTAGAAGCTTTTCTTTATATGTATGTATGTAGTTAGTTGAAGGATTATAGCTACGTTTATTCCTTATATGTTCTTATGTATTTGAGTTTAAAACGAATGATGATTTAATTTAATTTTGTTTTTGCTGATTTTCTTTCTTTGCTCAACACATTTCCTTAAGTCATTCGGAAATAATTGTCTTGATTGTGCACACACAAGTGTTTTAATTTATTTTTAATGTGATTAGAGAGTTAAATGAAATAATATTTAAATTTGAATTCATTTGCTCAATTTTATGAATGACTGCAATGTTTAGAAAATTTTACCGTAATAAGATTAAAATATTGAAGGGTTTACTTTTGAAAGAAATTTTCATTTAAAATTACATTTAAATTAAAGGTCATAAATTATTTTCAAAATTTATGATATTTAAATTTGATTGTTAGGAATACTGACAAAACTATGTGACACATAGCGGTGTAGAATGCCACATTTTCTGTCCCGCTACTGACTTCATTAGTGCTCTGTGTCTCCCACTGTTGAATGTCAATAGTTAGGATAATTTATTTTATTGAACATTTAAGCGAAATTGAAAACGAGAATTATGTTGGCACTTGAAAAGTCATTTACATTAACCATGATCGGTTTAGTTAGACTATCTTATCCACCATAGTTTTTTTTATGTAAGTTTTTCTAACTGAACCAGTCATATGGTCATAGAAATAGTGAAATTTGAAAATTTTAAAAAATTTCGATATAAAAAATAGTGAAATTTTGAACATTTCCCTTTAATATAAAAAATTTTGACAATATACCAAAAAAAAAATGAACATTTCGTTAAATTTTGAAAAATTCTCTATAAAAATAGTGAAATTTTGAAAATTTTCCTATTAAAGATTCCCTATAAAAATAATAGATTTTGAAAATTTCTCTACAAAAATAGTCAACTTTTTAAAATTTCCCTAGAAAAATAATGAAATTTTTAAAATATTCCTATAAAAATAGTAAAATTTTAAAATGTCTTTATAAAAATAGTAAAATTTTTAATTTTTAAAATCTCCCCTTAAAAATAGTGAAATTTTGAAAACTTTCCTATAAAAATAGTGAAATTTTGAAAATTTATTTAAAAAATAGTAAAATTTTAATAATTTCCCTATAAAAATATTAAAATTTTAAAAATTTTCAATTAAAAATAGTGAAATTTTGAAAATTTCCCTATACAAATAGTGAAGTTTTGAAAATTTCCCTATAAAAATAGTGAAATTTTGAAAGTTTCCATATAAAAACAGTGAAATTTTGAAAATTTCCCTAAAAAATAATGAAATTTTGAAAATTTCCCAACATAAAAATAGTAAAATTTCTAAAATTTCCCTATAAAAATTGCCAAATATTAATAATTTTCCTGTAAAAATAGTGAAATTTTGAAAATTTCCTTAAAAAAATTGGGAAATTTTCTTATAGACAGAAAAATTTTTGTGAAAAATAATAAAATTTTGAAAATTTCCCTTTTCTATTTAAATTTTTGAAATTTTTTCCAGAAAATTGTGAAATTTTAAAGATTTCCCTACAAAAATAATAATTTTGAAAATTTTCTATAAAAGTAGTAAAACTTTTAAAATTTTCTTATGAAAAAAGAGAAAATTTCAAAATTTCCCTATAAAAATAGGGAAGTTTGGAAAATTTCCTTATAAAAATATTTAAATGTTGAAAATTTCCGTTTAAAAATAGTGAAAATTCGAAAATTTCAGTAAAAAAGGTGCATTTTTTTAAATTTCCCTATAAAAATATTGAAAATTTGAAAATTTCCTATTAAGATAATGAAATTTTGAAAATTTCCTTATAAAAATAGGAAGTTAGGAAAATTTCCTTATAAAAATATTGAAATATTGAAATTCCGTTTAAAAATAATAAAATTTTGAAAATTTTTCTATAAAAATAGTTAAGTTTGAAAAATTTTCCTATAAAAATAGCAAAATTTCCAAAATTTCCCTATAAATTAAAAAAAATTTCTTATAAAAATTTTGAAAATTTTCCTATAAAAATACTATAATTTTGAAAAATTCTTTATAAAAATTATGAATTACATATAAGCTCTACAAATTTACTAAATTTTCCTTTTATGTCGTCTTAAGAATCGGGGATTTTTTTCGAAACATAATTTTGAAATTTTAAATTCTACCAACAATTTTATGCGGTTTACTTTTTAACAAATGATGAAACAAATCAATTAAACAAAATACTTTAAGTATCGCAAACAAAAGAAATTCGATCACGTTTTATTCTGAGGTTTAAAATCCCGAATTTTCTCTTTCATTGTTTCTCATATCAATTTTTACGTCATTTTAATTAAAAATGTACATAATGATTATATTAATTAATTCCTTTTTAAGCTTAGAAATGACTTATATCTGGAATTTATTCTGATCATCATAAATTATGTGCAAAATTCTAAGAATTTAGAAAATATTAAGCGTTTTCAAGAGATCTTGTAGAAGTCTGTTTTTTTTTTAATTACACTGTGCTACACAAAAGGTTCATTTTTGTGTCAAGTGTCAACATAATTCTCGTATTCAATTTTACCTAAGTGTTAAGTTATCAACCTAAGCCCGACTCTACCTTCAGATTAGAGATTATTTTCAATTATATTTAAATTTACATTTATTTTTCTTGGAAAGTTTCTAATATTTTCAGGAAAGTTTCTAATATATAATTTTAAATATTTCAGCAGATTTTAGCGAATTTTATATTGCATAGCAGCACCATAAAGAAACTTCTTTTATTAATACACAACTTTTTAGTACAAATATTTTTATGTCTAACCCAAAAATTTACAGAATAAAAATGTATGTACACAGAAAAATTTAGTGTATGATAAAAACCAATTAATCTAAAGCCAACTTGTGAAGTGCATTCTAGTAAGGGCCTTCAGCAACGATAGAAACAAAGGAAGCCCATACCTCTAGAAGCCGAAGACTTTACAATTTTCGTATAGATCACGATCATTAATTAAACTCGTGGAAAAGATTTTTATATTTTTTTCTATTGAAAAATGTTCTCAAAAAAAAAAAAATTCTATAAGAATTTTCGATAAAAATTTTTTCTAAAGAAAAATTTTCGATAAAAATCTTTTCCTACAGAAAAAATTTCGATAGAAATATTTTTGGATAAAAAAAATTTTCTATACAAAAATTTTTGATAAAGAAATATTTTTATAGATAAATTTTCTATAGAAAAATTTTCTATAGAAAAATGTTTGATAAAAAATTTCTATAGAAAAATTTTTGATAAAAAAATTTTCTATAGAAAATTTTTAATATCGAAAAATTTTGGATATGAGATAAAATATTTATATATTAGACAATTTTATATAACAAAGATTAATAAATATAATTTCACACATTCTCCGCTATAAATTTTTATTGCAACTCCTGCATTATTAATGAAGCCATTACCTTTATTTGACACTAGATTTAAACCATAAATTTTAAATTACGTGAGATCCAAAAGCAATCACTTAAATAGCACAAAAATGTTTAATTCAAACTTTGTAAACCGTAACCGATAAAATTACTTGTTGAAGTTAAAATCATTATTCAAATACTTCATTATAATAAATTAAATTTTAAGTTAATTTAAAATTAATAATGCATTTAAAAGCCATTATTAAAACAGCAAAAGGCCTTCATTATTTTTCTCCACCATTTAAAGCGAGAAGCAATTATTCAAAGTTTTAGTGAAAGCAAACACTTTTACCTGTACACGGAAAAAACAAAGTACTTTTGATAAATATAAATATTTCAGCTTAAAGGAAAGAAAAAAGGCATTAAGAAAGTTGTTGGGAACAAAAACAAAAAAAAAACGATTCTAATAAAACTTTAAGCCATAAATGAAGGACGCCATTTAGATGAAAACGAATGAAAAATGAAAAAATTACTCTAGAATGGACACACTACTACTGTTCAGTGATTTATGAACATACTAAAAGTATTTCCGTGGGTGTAAACACTCATGGCCACGGGCACATAAATATACAAACAAATGTAGTTGTAATGAACTAACACACATTAGGAGGGGTCATTTAAAAAATTTTCTAAATAGGTTCTATAAATTGTATCATATACTTTAATTAGGTTAACATTTTAAAAGACTTTAATCCTAAAGGATAAATATTATATACCTTTATATAAAACTTTTAAAATTCCTTTTTGTGAGCCCTTCTATCTTATGTCCATTCAACGAAATAGACACACAAGTTAAGTGCAAAGAATGTTTAAGTAATTTTACATTTCGGCCAACAAAAACAAATCAACAGAAAAAAAATATTTACTGGCAAAAAGCATAAAATTTATATGAATAACATAAAAAAGTAAACTTTTAATAATCATTTGTAAATAAATAACACTAAAAACGTGTTGTTTTTTAATTTTCCTCACTCCCTATCTGACCCCCTCCTTTTTCACTCACTATCCCACTACCTTGCTTGCTGTATTGTATATGTGTATTGTAGAGTATGTTTGTGAATTAAAAAAAAAAACTTTTCTTTTTTTTAGGAAAAACACAGGGCGAGAGGGAGAGTCTGTTTTAACGTGAATTGTTTGCTAAACTTCCTGTGTGAATGATGGACAAATGGCTTTTTTGTTAATGTTTTTCCCAAATATTTTTTGTGTTCATTTAAAAACTCAAATGTTCTTTAGTTTACAGTTATATTAACGTTTTAAGTGTGTTTGTCCGTTTGGGTTGTAAATGTGTAGTGCTTGAGTTTTAATAAAAACCGGAAAACGGAAGTGTACGCGTGTAGGTGTTGTAAAATTTTTTATTGGTAGTTGGGATTTTTTTGGGTGAGTTGTTTCCGAATCTCGGTGTTGAAATGTCATTGTTAAACGTTAGTCTTAATCAATTATATGGTGGTAATTTTATTGTGGAAATTCTTCTAAAAAAATCGTAAGGGTATTTTTTGGAACTGTTAAGGTTGTTTGGTGTTATATGAAGTGAGTGGATGTTGTAGTATGGAGTGAGTTTGAAAAAATGATAAGTTTAATTTGCTACAGAGGAGCTTTACTAACTATAATCTGCTCATATTTTGTTCACAAATAAAATGACCACTGAAACTTTTAAGGTAAAACATTTATATAAATACAGGGTGACTGATAAAAGCTGCTACCAAATAAAAAAAAAGAACTATTTTTCTGTGAAAACAACCTATTTTTTTATTTTATAGGTTGATCTTTAGATTTAACGTAAACGCAGAATTAGGACAATGAAACAAGATTTGGATAGAGCGCCGCTTTCATAATTTGTAATAATATTTTTTCGATAAGATATCGCACATGAGACACTGAGACTGGAGGTAATCTAAATTTTACTATTTACAAAACTTTATGAAATACTTTTATAAAAATTATTCATTTTTCAAATGAATTTATGAAAAATAAATAATCAGGTATGTGTATGTGATTTCAGATATATTTTTGAGATAATTTTCGCTTATTTTTCCAAAAAATTCAAACCAAATGAAAGATAAAATATCAGTCAAAAGGATTAAAGCCAAAATTTTATTTTTTTTTGGGGAAATAACCGAAAATTAGCTAAAAAATATGTCTGAAATTGATCGATTTAAAAACGAAAAATGTCCATCACATACCTGAATATAAACATTACAAAAGTTATTTGAGATTTTCATATAACAAAAGTTTTTAGACACCCTGTACTTTAAATTGAAAATAAAAAAAAAAAAAATTCTTTTCTATAAAAAAATTTTGTATATCCAATTTTAGTACAAAAAATTTTGCTTAACAAAATTTTTTTCTACAAAAAAATTTTGTATATCCAATTTTAGTATAAAAAATTTTGCTATAAAAAATTTTTGTAAGAAAAAAATTTTTATAGAAAACTTTTCTTTATTAGATTTTTGTATAGAAAATGTTAAGACTTGCAATTTTCGTATAGAAAATTTTTTTAAGTAAAATTTTCGTACAGAAAATTTTTAAATGCAAAATTTTTGTATAGAAAATTTATATGTACAAAATTTCAAAATAAACGATTTCGAGTATAAAATTTTCATATAAAAAAAAAAATTTATATAAAATTTTCTTAAAGAAAAAAATTTCTGTATACAATTTTTGAATAGAAATATTTTTTAAGAAAATTTTATTAGATTTTGGGATGGAAAACTTTTCTATTTAAAATTTTCGTGTAATTTTTAATTTAATTTATTTAATTAATATAAAATTTTTTATAGAACTGTTTTTTTATATATAAAATTTTCATACAGAAAATATTTGTATAGAAAATTTTTTAGTATAAAATTTTTGTATAGAAAATTTTTCTATAAAAATTTTTTGTATCAAAATTTTTCCATACAAAATTTTGAATACAAAATTTTTTTTACAAAATTTTCGTATAGAAAAATTTTTTATTAAATCATTTCGTATAGGCAATTTTTTTTCGTATAAAAAATCCTTTTATTTAAAAGTTTCTTATAGAAAATTTTTATATACAAACTTATACAGAAAAAATTTATAAATTTCGCATAGAAAATTTTTCTTTACAAAATTTTCGTCTAGAAAAATTTTCTATTAAAATTTTTCGTGTCGAAAAATATTTTATAGCTTTTTTCGTAAAGAAAATTGTACTATAAAAAATTTTCGTACAAAAAATGTTTCAATATAAAATATTCGCCCAGAAAGTTTTGGTATAGATAATTTTTATAGACAAATTTTCGTATAGAAAATATTTTAAGAATTTTTAAATATAAACATTTTGTATAGAAACTTTTTCTATATATATATTATTCGTATAGAAAATTTTTGTATACAAAATTTTCGTAATGAAAAAATTTTAAAAATTTCGTAAAGAAAATTTTTCTTTACAAAACTTTCGTGTAGAAAAATTGTCTTATAGACAATTTTTCTATATAAAGGTTTGTATAGGAAATTCGTATTTAAAAAATTTTTAAGTATAAAATTTTAAGAATTTCGTTAAAAATATTTTTAAAAAATTTTCTTATTGTAAATTTTTCTATTAAAATTTTCGTATAGAAAAAAATCTTTTTTCGTAAAGAAAATTTTTCTATATAAAATTTTCGTATCGAAAATTTTTCGAAATAAAATATTCGTATAGAAAGTTTTTGTATAAAAATTTTCGTATAGAAAAAAATTTAAGAATTTCGTATAGAACAATTTTCTATTAAAATATTTCGTATAGAAAAATTTTCTATATCTTATTTCATAAAAAAAAAAATTGTTCTATATAAAATCTTCATATAGAAAATTTTTCTATTTAAAAGTTTCTCATAAAAAAATTTGCAAAATTTCGTATAGAAAATTCTTATAGAAAAAAATTGTAAGAATTTCGTATAGAAATTTATTTTAAAAAATTTTCGTATAAAAAATGTTCTATATAAAATTTTAGAATAGAAAATTGTTCTATAAAAAATTTCGTATAGAAAATTTTTGTGTACAAAATTTTCGTATAGAAAATTTTTCTATATAAATTATTCGTATAGAAAATTTTTGTGTACAAAATTTTTTCATAGCAAAAATTTTAAGAATTTCGTATAGAAAATTTTTCGTTACAAAATTTTAGTAGAAAAAAATTTTCTATTAAAATATTTTGTAAAGAAACATTTTGTATATCATATTTCATAAAGAAATTTGTTCTATATAAAATTTTTGTATAAAAAATTTTTCTATATAAAAGTTTAGCAAAGAAAAAAATTTTAAGAATTTCGTATAGAAAATTTTACTTTAAAAAATTTTCACATAAAAAATTGTTCTATATACAATTTTAGTACAGAAAATTGTTCTATACAAAATTTTTGTATATAAAGTTTTTTTATATAGTAGAAAATTTTTCTATATAAAAGTTTTGCATAGAAAATTTTTAAATATAAAAATTTCCTATAAAAATTTTGTATACAAAATTTTTGTATTGAAACAATTTTAAGAGTTTTAAATAAAAAAAATTTATTTAAAAGATTTTCGTCAAAAATTGTTCTTTATAAAATTTTCGTATAGAAAATTTTTCTATATCAAATTTTTCCATATAAATTATTCTTATAGAAAATTTGTGTGTACAAAATTTTCGTATAGAAAAAATTTTAAGAATTTCGTAGAGAAAAAATTTGTGTATAAAAATTTTGTATATTTCGTAAAGAAAATTGCTCTATACAAAATTTTTGTATAGAAAATTTTCCTATATAAAATTGTAGTAAAGAATATTTTTATATATAAAACTTCATATACAAAATTTTCAAAAAGAAAAAATTTTTAAGAATTTCATATAGAAAATTTTTCTTTGTAAAATTTTCAATTAATATATTTCAAATAGAAAAATTTTTTAAATCTTATTTTGTATAGAAAATTGTTCTAAATAACATTTTCGTATAGAAATTTTTTTATATAAAATTTTCTCATAGAAAATTTTTATATAAAAAGTTTTCGTTTAGAAAATTTTTATATAAAAAATTTTCGTTTAGAAAATTTTTATATACAAAATTTTTGTTTAAAAAAGTTTTATATATAAAATTTTCGTATAAAAAAATTTCTATATAAAATTTTCGTATCGAAAATTTTTCCATATAATATTTTTGTTAAAATTTTCGTATACAAAATTTTAGTATACACAAATTTTTTATTAAAGAATGTCGTGTAGAAAATTATTCTTAATAAAATTTTCGTATAGAAAATTTTTTTATTAAAATATTTCGTAAAAAAAAATTTTAAAATATAAATTTTTCGTATTGAAAATTTTTATATTTAAAATTTTTGTCTACAATTAGGGATAATCCTCCTGTTGAGATGGTCTAACCAACCATCGAAACGCGTCGAGGAAAGGTTTCCCCACCAACATTTTTTGGTTTTATCAAAAAACTATTTATTACAATAATAAATAATTGTAATAAATTGGGATTCTTAGTGCAATACACTACAGTAAAACTTTTTAATTAAATGTTTGATGTCCCAAATTTTGATAAACCTTTTTGAAAAAATTTTCTTTTAAAATTTTTCCATAGAAAATTTTTGTATAGAAAATGTTTCCGTATAAAATATTAGCACAGAAAATTTGTAAATATAAAATTTTCTTATAGAAAATTTAATTTATAAAATTTTTCTATATAAAATTTTTGTATACAAAATTTTCGTACAGAATTTTTTTCTAAAAAATGTTTATATAAAAAATTTTAGTATCGAAATTTTTTTTTTATATAAAATATTCATATAGAAAATTTTTCTACATTCAATTTTTGTAACAAAATTGTTTCTGTATAATAAATTTAGTTATAAAAAAATTATAAATAGAAATTTTCCTTTAAAAAAGTTTTATATGTAAACCTTTAACAACGAAATTGTAAAATTCTCATTTTGGAAAATAAAAAAATTGATAAACAGTTGAAAAAATATTAAACATTTTAAAATTTTTCATTATTGTTCCTTTTAATTTCTCTACGTTATAAATTACAAAACAAAGAAAAATGTAATTCAAACAAATTCTTAATTAAGTGTTTGCAAGGTTCGCCATGAAAATTATTAATCTCCCCCGCCTTTCTTTTACTGAAACAAGTTACCAAATGAAAAAAAAATATTTTCCTTTTTTCTGTTGCAGACACAATGTTCGTTTACAAATTAATTACAATACATTCTCGTACTTGACTTAAACTTTATTTCGTTTTACCTTTATTTGAGGGGCAATTTTTTTAATATCGTTAAGTATCTGCCAAGACGATTTATAACTATTTGGCCTCTATTAAAACATGAGGCTTCATTAACTTGAGAATACAACCAAAACCAATCACGATAGATTCTATCTTAACAGCATGTACGTACATAGCCGGAACATAGTTGTAGCGGTAATTTAACATTAATACACACACAGACAGATTTCGAGGTGTATTATACGTGTAAAGTTAAAAGCAATTGGGAAACAATACACAAATATACATAAATACATAGATACATTTAAACTCGCGTACTAATATTAACGATACACAAGAAAACACTTTGCATTGTAAGTAAGTAAGTGAGGATGTAAGTGTGGTTGCGATTATGTAAGTGAGTGTGTTAATATGTTTATAAAATTTTCCTTCTAGAACGAAGAAAGAGGAAGCCAGTAGCCATATCGAATTTAATGTTGTGTTAAAATTAATGTGCTTATATTTCACCAAAATGACCGCATAAACTCAGACTTTATTTTCACTTCGGTTTTAA
Organism: Stomorhina lunata; assembly: GCA_933228675.1. Taxonomy (NCBI): domain Eukaryota; kingdom Metazoa; phylum Arthropoda; class Insecta; order Diptera; family Rhiniidae; genus Stomorhina; species Stomorhina lunata. The sequence goes on along the minus strand of OW121740.1, from coordinate 167,426,229 downwards.
TTTATTCTGTTAAATTTTTGTGCCTTTTGTTTCTTTTTTTTTATTTATTTATATTATATTTTTTCGTTTCATTTCGTTTCGCATTGTATTCATGTTTTTGTTTTTATTTTTATTTGTTTATAATTCTGTTTATTTCATTTCGCCATTATAGCTCTTATTGTGGTAATGGTGGCCAGTATAACGTGGCATTATAATGGTCGTGGTGTTGATGCTACTGGTACTTGAACTTGCTCGAACACAACAAATAAGTTTAATTTCGACAATGGTCATTTATTTCAAAATTCTTATTTGCTTGGGGTCTGGGTAGAATGGGTACTTATTTGAATTGGAAAATGGAAATGAGTATTGACTTCGAATTCCATTTGGTATTTAGCTGTAAGTATAAAATTCTTGTTATGTTACCGTTTTCATTATTATGGAATTTTTACACGAAATTATTGAATTAATTTTAGCTTTAGCTTATATGGAAATGGGTTTTAAAGGAGTGTAATCTTTTAAGAAGAAAATGCGTGATATTATCAAAAATAAATAAAATCAACTGAATCTGGTCTTTGGTTTTCTTGTATATAAAAGAAAGCTCACTCTGACTCTGATCTTGCTATTAAAAATCAGATTTATAAAGATTTGATACTTCAATCTCAGATATCTTAAATTTAGTAACATAGAATTTTCCTTAGAAAGTTATTTGGCATACAAAATTTGTAGACAACAAAGCAACAACAAAAGTGTGGGAAATAAAGAAATGATAAAACTGAAAAATGTTTGTGTGTTTCTATTCGGATGATAATCTTCGCTTTATGTTGATATTTGTTGGACACAATAATAATAATTCGTATTTATTCAGTCCCTCAAATTATACATAATGTGAGATTTTCGCTTTGTCTAGAATTAGGGATAATCCTCCTGATGAGATGGTCTAACCAGCCATCGAAACGCGTCGAGGAAAGGTTTCCCCACCAACATTTTTTGTTTTTATCAAAAAACTATTTATTATAATAATAAATAATTGTAATCAATTGGAATTCTTAGTGAAATACACTACAGTAAAACTTTTTAATTAAATGTTTGATGTCCCAAAATTTTGATAAACCTTTTTAATGAAACTTTTTTTGATTTAGATTTTTTTCAGAAAATTTTTAAAAATTTTATTTTCTTATAAAAAATTTTCCGCTATAAAATTTATACAAATATAAAATATATAAAAGTTTCTTATAAAATTTTTTTTATAAAAAATTTTGGATAGAAAATTTACTATAAAATTTTTTTACTATTTTTGGTATTTAATTTTCTTAAAGAAAACTTCTCAACATAAATAAAATTTTTCGATACAATTTAAGTTTTCTTAGAAAAGTTGTTGATATAAAATTTTCTTAAAGAAAGTTTTTCAATATCAAATTTTTGTTCAAAAATTTTTGATATAAAATTTTCTTATGTTACATTTTTTATGGAAAATTTTCCCATATAAAAAAATTTATTTTAAAAAAATTTTTCGATATAAAAATTTTCTGTAAGATATTTTTTTGATATAAAAAAAATTTTCTTATCCAAAATTTTTGATATAAAATTTTCTTAAAGAAGTTTTTTCTAATTCTTAGATACAAATTAAGTTTTCTTATAGAAAAGTTTTCGATATAAAATTTTCTTAAAGAAAGTTTTTCAATATAAAATTTTTGTTTAAACAATTTTTGATATTGAATTTTTGTATAGAAAATTTTTCCGTATAAAAAAAATTTTCATATAAAAAATTTTCCGATATAAAATTTTCTATAACATATTTTTTTGTATAAATAAAATTTTCTTATCCAAAATTTTTGATATAAAGTTTTTTTATAGATATTTTTCTAATTTTTTACAATTTTATTTTCTTAGAAAAAAATTTTCTAATACAAAATTTTTCGATTAAAAATTTATTGAAATTTTTTCGGATTTTTTTAGATATAACATTTTCTTACATAAAATTTTTCAATATAAAATTTTCGTACAAGAAATAGTTTCATATAAAATGTTTTATAAAAAATTTGTTGATGAAAAATTTTCTTATAAAAATTTTTTTCACATAAAATTTTTTTATCGAAAATTTTGTATTAAAAATATTTCTATAAAATCTTTTTAGATAAAACGTTTCGGTATAAAATTGTCTTATAGAAAAATTTTTAATATAAACTGTTTTTGTATAAAATTTTTCGATATAAAATTTTTTTATAGAAAATTTTTCGATACAGATAAAATTTTCTTATAGACAATTTTTCGATAAAATATTTTCTTAAAAAAAAATTTTCGATATAATATTTTGTTATAGAAACCTTTTCGATGTAAAATTTTCTTAAAAAAAATTTGTCGACATAAAATTTTTTTATAGAACATTTTTTGATATAAAATTTTTTATGGTAAATTTTTCGATATAAATAAAATTTTCTTATCAAAAAATAACAAAATAGTCGGGATGTAAATATTATTCAAAAAGAAGTGTATTTGCATTTGATCCCAAATCTGTTACATTTATTTATTAATGTAACAGACCAATTTATTGATAAAAAGCCAAAAAATGTTTGCGGAGAAACCAAATTCCTCGACGCGTTTCGATGGTTGGTTAAGCCATCTCTTCAGGAGGATTATCCCCAATTTAGACAGATCGAAAACCTCGCACCTCCTGAAGAGATGGCTTAACCAACCATCGAAACGCGTCGAGGAATTTGGTTTCTCCGCAAACATTTTTTGGCTTTTTATCAATAAATTGGTCTGTTACATTAATAAATAAATGTAACAGATTTGGGATCAAATGCAAATACACTTCTTTTTGAATATTTTTCTTATAGAAAATTTTTTGATATATATTAAATTTTCTTACAGAAAATTTTTCACTAAAAAATTTTCTTTTAAATATTTTTCTATTTTAAATTTTCTTAACGTAAATATTTCTTTTTTTTTTCTAAAAAATTGTTTGATTAAAAATTTTTTTCAAAAAAATTTTGTATAAAAAATTTTTCGATAAATTTTTTTTTATAGAAAATGTTTAGTATTAAATTTTCTTATAAAAAATTTGTCAATGTAAATTAAGTTTCTTATAGAAAATTTTTTTATTTAGAATTTTGAAAGAAAATATTTCGGTATAAAATTTTCTAATAGAAAAAATTTTGATATAAAGTTTTCTCATATAAAATTTTTCGATACGAAAGAAAAAAAAAACTAAAATTGTAGATATTTTTTCGTTATAAAATGTTCTTAATGATAATTTTTCTTTAAAAATTTTCTTAATGAAAATTTTTCGATATTAAATTTTGTTATAGAAAACTTTTTGATGTAAAATTTTCTTAATAAAATTTCTCGATATGAAGTTTTGTTATAGAAAATTTGCCAATTTAAATTTTTTTTTAGATTTTTTTTTTGTCTTATAAAAAAGTTTTTTGTGTAAAATTTTTCGATATAAATAAAATTTTCTTATACAAAATTTTTGGATATAAATTAAATTTTCTTATAGAAAATTTTTCGATATAAAATTTTGTTATAGAAAATTTTCTTAATAAAATTTCTAGATATGAAGTTTTTTATAGAAAATTTGCCAATTTAAATTTTGTTTTAGAATTTTTTTTTGTCTTATAAAAAAGTTTTTTGTGTGAAATTTTTCGATATAAATAAAATTTTCTTGTACAAAATTTTTAGATATAAATTAAATTTTCTTATAGAGAATTTTTAATTGATGTAAAATTTTCTTAATAAAATTTCTCGATATGAAGTTTTGTTATAAAATTTGCCAATTTAAATTTTGTTTTAGAATTTTTTTTGTCTTATAAAAAAGTTTTTTTGTGTAAAATTTTTCGATATAAATAAAATTTTCTTATACAAAATTTTTAGATATAAATTAAATTTTCTTATAAAAAATTTTTCGATATAAAATTTTGTTATAGAAAATTTTTTGATTCTAATTTTGTTATAGAAATGTCTTTTGTCTTATACAAGATTTTTTTATAGAAAATTTTTAATATAATAAAATTTTCTTATAGAACATTTTTCAGCATAAAATTTTCTCATATATATTTTTCTATATTAAATTTTCTTAAAGTAAATTTTTCGTTACAAATTTTTTTTTTTAATATAATATTGTTCGATTTAAAATTTTCTTATAGAAACATTTTTGATTAAAAATTTCCTTGTAAAAAAACTTTTATAGAAATTTTTTTTGCAGAAATGGTTTTAATTTGAGACTTTGATATAAAGTTTTCTCATATAAAATTTTTCAAAAGAAAATTTTTTTAAGAAAATTTTTCATATCGAAAATTTTGCGATATATAATTTTTTTTATAGAAATTTTTTGATATAAAATTTTCTTCAAAAATTTTTTTATATATATTTTCTTATGGATAATTTTTTCATTTTTTGATAAAAAAATGCATTGACTTAAAATTTTCTTATAGAAAAGTTTTTAACAAACAATTTTCTTATAGTTTATTTTTCGTTATTAATTGTTTTAAGTGAAAATAATTGATATTAATATTATATAGAATTTTGCATTCTACAATTTTATATTTAATATATAACAGTCTTAATTGCTTTATTGGGATATATAAGTAAGTTTCTAATGTTTTCACTCCTTTACTGAACTTATCATGATGACAATATCCTCTTTTTAAGTCTTCTCATTTCTTTTCGAAAAACTTTGAACTTTGCCTTTGTACTCATATACTCGTATATTAGTGCAAATACTCTGGCCTTTGATAAACAATGTACATTAAATACCCATAATTTTTAAAAACCATTAATTTATATCTTCCATTCCCTAACTCATATTGATTTTAATGAAAAAATAAATGAAATACCTTAAAACAAATATAGCAGAACGAAAAAAGATAAAAAAAATTATTAAAATTGCAAAGCAAAATACATAAGAAGCAGTAAGAAACAGCCAAAACGAAGCTATAAAAAAATGACTAAAGATAGTAAATACTTAATAAACATGATGCGTACCAATGGAAAAATTCAATTAAATAAAATTACAATTAATAAGTGTTGTTTTGTTTTCTGATAGCACTTAAACACAGATGGATAAATGGATGCGGATATGCAGGGTTTTGTAAGGCATTCGGGTGCTGGCTGGTTCTTTTAAGTCGAATGTCTTTCAATCATTAATTTAATGTTTGTTAATGCCAGCAACAGCGGCTGTAAACAGACATGTAAAACATCTTGTCCGTTGCTGAGCTCTCCAAACGTGCTTGTAATTTTTTATTTGCCTTTCGAAAAAATGTTTTTTGTTTTTTTTTTGTTTAACGCTCAGTTACAGCCCATTAGGTTTGTTTAGTAATTAATTTTTTGTTTTATGTTTTGTTTAAAATTCTTCAAAGTTTAATACTTTATCAGAATTTAATTTGATCTTTTAATTTGGAGGGTTGTAAAATTAGGAAATTATTTTTGGGCTTATAAAATGTTGATTATAAAATTTAATGTTAAAAAATATTGCCTTATTATCGCAATATTTATTAATATTAAATTTTATAATCAACATATTAAAACCCTAAAAATAATTTTTAAATTTTACAATAAAAATAATGAAAATTATTAGTCATACGCAACCGAAATTTGATTAAGCCATAAAGTAGGCAATACTTTTGTAATAATAGCGATTTGTAAACTACCAAAGACACTATACGTATGAGTAATAAATATATAACTCATACTAGAATAATTATGAATGAAAATGGTATCAATTGTTCAAAGAACGGTGAAAGGTAATAAATTGTATGAAAATAACTAAATAGAATAAATATGAATATCAATTTTACTATATCGGTTTTGCTATTAAATACTATATTCAAATACATATGTGAATACATATTCTTATATTTAGACTATTATAGACTCAAGTAAAGGTCTTCATATCAAAATTCAAAATTGAATAAAGGAAACATTTTTTAAATTACTAGCTTTTACTGCACAAGAAACTCCCAAGAATATGGCAAACTTTATGGCCTATATAATTTCTCAGCCTTTTCAAAGCCATTAAATGTATGCGCCATGAAAAAGTAATACTGCCTCATTACAATTGTTATGCGAACAATTATGGGGCATTGAGTTAAACAAGCGTAATTAAAATGTAATTAATTGTAATGTAAGTCATTTGCGCGAATTATTGCAACATATTCATTGAAATTACTTATTCATACTTGAAGTCTCTGTACATGTGTTTGCCAGGTTAAGTGTTGGTATGAAGGCGTGTCTGCGCTTGAAAGCACCTCTTCCATGCTTTCATATCGAAATGTTTGAAAACAAATAAGGCTAGATGTTGTGTTGCTAACGCTGCAGCTGCTGCTGTTTGTTGTCATTTTATGTTTATAATTTAAGGCGAAGAAAATGCAATGTAATGACAGAAAGCAGTTGAATGCATAAGTATTAATAGCAGGTAGAGGAAATTGGGTGTTTTATTGGGGGCTATAATTTGTGAACATTTAACTATTAACAATATAAATCTAATTTAGGCAATCATTTTTTTTTAATTTTGTACTTTTCTTTTTTTAATACATTTTTTTTTTAAATTTCCTAATTTTATACACAAATTTTTCGAAAATTTCTATTTAAAGAAAATTTTCAAAAATTTTTTAGTTTTATAAGAAATTTTTTAAAATCTCAAATTTTCATAGAAAATTTTTCAAAAATTTCCAATTTTTATAGGAAATTTTAAAAAAATTTCCTATTTTTATGGGAAATTTTTTAAAAATTTCCTATAAAAACTTGAAATTCTTAAAAAATATCCTATTTTTATAGAAAATTTTTCAAAATATTTCTATGTTTATAAGAAGTTTATCAAATATTTGTAATTTTTATAGGATTTTTTCTAAAAAATTTTCCATTTTTATAGGAAATTTATCAAAAATTTCTCATTTTTATAGGAATTTTTTCTAATATTTAATATTTTTTAGGAAATTTTGATAAAAAAAATTTCAAAATTTCATATTTTTTTTAGTAAATTCTTTTCAAAAATTTCAGTAATTTCCTATTTTTATAGGAATTTTTTCAAAAATTTCCTATTTTTGTAGGAAATTTTTAAAAAATTTGCTATTTTTATTTTAAATTTTAATTTTTTTTTAATTTCCAACTTTTATAGGAAATTTTTCAAAAATTTCCTATTTTTATAGGAAATTTTTTCCTATTTTTATAGGAATTTTTTCAAAAATTTCCTATTTTTGTAGGAAATTTTTAAAAAATTTCCTATTTTTATTTTTTTTTTTAATTTCCAACTTTTATAGGAAATTTTTCAAAAATTTCCTATTTTTATAGGAAATTTTTAAAAATTTCCTAAACTTTTCAAAAATTTCCTATTTTGAAAGGAAATTTTTAAAAAATTTTCTATTTTTATACGGAAATTTTTCAAAAATATCCTATTTTTATAGGAAATTTTCAAAAATTTCCTATTTTTATACCATATTTTTCAAAAATTTCCTATTTTTATAGAAAATTTTTCAAAAATATCCTATTTTATAGGAAAATTTTCAAAAAATTTCCTATTTTGATAGGAAATTTTTCAAATATTTCTTATTTTTCAAAAATTACCTATTTTTATAGGAAATTTTTCAAAAATTACCTATTTTTATAGGAAATTTTTCAAAAATTACCTATTTTTGTAGGAAATTTTTCAAAAATTTTCTATTTTTATAGGAAATTTTTCAAAAATTACCTATTTTTATAGGAAATTTTTCACAAATTTCCTATTTTTATAGGAAAATTTTTAAAAATTTCCTATTTTTATAGGAACATTTTCAAAAATTTCCTATTTTTATAGGAAATTTTTCAAATATTTCCTATTTTGATAACAAATTTTTCAAAAAATTCCTATTATTATAGGAAATTTTTCAAAAACTTCCTATTTTTATAGGAAATTTTTCAAAAATTTCCTATTTATATAAGAAATTTTTTAAAAATTTTTATTTTTATAGGAAATTTTTAAAAAATTTTCTATTTTTATAGGAAATTTTTTAAAAACATTCTATTTTTATTGGAAATTTTTCAAAAATTTTTTAGTTTTGTTAAAAATTTTTCAAGAATTTCCTATTCTATAGAAAAATTTTCAAAAATTTCCTATTTTAAATATAAATTAAAAAATAAAAAACAAAAATAAAGTATTTTTAGGAGATTTTTAGAAAGAAAAATTTTCAGTATATCAATCACTTGTTTGCGATAAAACTTTGTATGAAACTTTCAGTAAAACAAATTTATATAAAACATTTTTAGGCATCACAGCTCAGTCTATCCTCATCTATTACTAGAACTTGAATTATTTATAAGTTTCTATTCCAGCATTGACATCAAAATATATTTTGTTTTTATTGTCAAACAAAATCCCGACAAATAGCATGTCCTTAAAAGTTCATCTTATTTATAACCAAACATGATTGGACATTGCAGTTGACAAACTTCATTTGTGTCATTTTCTTTTTAAAAAGAAATGAATCCCTTTCATTTGCCACGTGTTCTTGTTAGTTGTGATGAGGCTCATTTTCATTTTCACATTTACTTATACTTTTTTTTTACATTATTTGTCTGTCAACCGGAAATACGAACGGAATTGGTATTATGTGCGTGCATTAACATTAATGCCCTCCATATTTACAGAAAACTTTAGCAAAAATGTATTAAAAAAAGTTGACTTTTCACATGTAATGTATACACGATTGTTTCTTTGAGTTGTAAAAGAAAAAAAAAATAATGTTGATGTTATTTTAAATGGTTTTAATATTAAGAACAATTTTTTAAGTACTAGAAATTAGATTTAATACAAAAATAATTGATTTCTAAAAAAATGAATATTTTCCTGGAATATCTTAAAGTAATTTGGTTTAAAATTATTTATAAACATTTATCGAAACAAATATTTAACTTTTATTTTAAATTTCCTATCTTATTAATCTTTTGCCCTTAATGAAATTTTCTCTGGTGTTTATGTCATCTAGTGTGCATTGTCTGTATTTAAATATATAAGCTTACATTTGACTTAATATTGTTTGTAATGAAAAACTTTAACACCATTAATTTGTATACCCATGCACATACACACATACTCACATACTTTACATCTTTACATAATTTTTTTAATTTCTGATACCCTATACGATCATAAAGTAAAATATTTAAAAAATTGTTAACTCTAAAAAAATCATATAAAAAATAATATAATTTAATATAAAGCTTTAAATTTTTAAATAATTTCCTATAAAATTAGAAATTTTTGAAACATTTTCGATGAAGAAGTTTCTGAAAAATTTAATTTGAAAATAAGTGTTATTTTTGAATTCATTATGAAAAAAAAAAACAATTTTGCAATATTTTTCATTAAAAATATATACAATTTTTTTAATTCCTAGCAATATACGAAATTTTGGAGAATTAAAAATCTTCGAACATTTTTTTATAAAAATAACAGTAATAAAATGTTTTTCTATAAAAATTGATAAGTTGTCTATAAATATAGAAATTTTTTTTAATAAGAAATAACAATTTTATAAAATTTCCTATAAAAATAGAAAATTTTTGAAAAATTTCCTATAAAAATAGAAAATTTTTGAAAAACTTCCTAAAAAAATAGAAAATTTTTGAAAAATTTCCTATAAAAATAGAAAATTTTTGAAAAAATTCCTATAAAAATAGAAAATTTTTGAAAAATTTCCTATAAAAATAGAAAATTTTTGAAAAATTTCCTAAAAAAATAGAAAATTTTTGAAAAATTTCCTATAAAAATAGAAAATTTTTGAAAAATTTCCTATAAAAATAGAAAATTTTTAAAAAATTTCCTATAAAAATAGAAAATTTTTGAAAAATTTCCTATAAAAATAGAAAATTTTTGAAAAATTTCCTATAAAAATAGAAAATTTTTGAAAAATTTCCTATAAAAATAGAAAATTTTTGAAACAAATTTCTATAAAATAAGACAATTTTCAAAAAATTTCCTATAAAAATATAAAATTTTTGAAAAATTTCTTATAAAAATAGAAAATTTTTGAAAAATTTTCTAAAAAAAAATTGAAAATCTTTGAAAAATTTCCTAGAAAATTAAAAATTTTTTGAAAAATTTCCTATGGAAATATAAAATTATTTAAAAATTTCCTATAAAAATAGAAAATTTTTAAAAAATTTCCTATAAAAATAGAAAATTTTTGAAAAATTCCCTATAAAAAAAGAAATTTTTTGAAAAATTTCCTATAAAAATAGGAATTTTTGAAAAATTTCCTATAAAAATAGAAAATTTTTGAAAAATTTCCTATAAAAATAGAACATTTTTGAAAAATTTCCTATAAAAATAGAAAATTTTTGAAAAATTTCCTATAAAAATAGAAAATTATTGAAAAATTTTCTACAAAAATGGCTTTTGAAAAACTTTCTATAAAAATATAAATTTTTAAAAAATTTTCTATAAAAATTTAAAATTTTTGAAAAATTTCCTATAAAAATTAGAAATTTTTGAAAAATTTCCATGAAAATTAAATTTTTTTGTAAAATTGTTTATGACAATAAAAAATTTTTGAAAAACTTCCTATAAAAATAGAAAACTTTCGAAATTTGTCTATAAAATCGAAAATTTTTGAAAAATTTCCTAAAAAAATAGAAAATTTTTAAAAAGTTTTTGAAAAATTTCCTAAAAAGTAAAAAAAATTCTATAAAAATTGAAACATTTTTTTTTTGAAAAAATTTCTTTAAAAATAGTAAAAAAATAAATTTTTGAAAATTTTTCTATAAAAATAGAAAATGTTTGAAAAATTTTATATAAAAAAAGAATTTTTTTTTTAATTTTCTATAAAAATTAGAAATTTTTGAAAACTTTCCTTTAGCAATAAGAAATTTTTGAAAAACTTTCTATAACAAAAAACCTTTTTGAAATATTTGCTATAACAATAAAAAATTTTTGAAAAATTTCTTATAAAAATAAGAAATTTTAAAAAAAAATTCCTATAGAAATTTTGAAAAAATTTCCTATAGAAATTTTGAAAAAATTTCCGATAGAAATTTTGAAAAAATTTCCTATAAAAATAGAAAATTTTCTAAAAAAAATGGAAAATTTTTGAAAAATTTTCTATAAAAATTTAATTTTTTTTTTAAAAATAGAAAATTTTTGAAAAATTTCCAAAAAAATAAATAATTTTTAAAAAATTTTTTTAAAAATTAGAAATTTTTGAAATTTTTTTTTTAACAATAAGAAATTTTTTAAAAATTTCCTATAACAATAGAACCTTTGTGAAAAATTTCCTATAAAAATAAGAAATTTTTTAAAAATTTCTTGTAAAAATAGAAAATTTTCTTATAAAAGTAGAAACTTTTCGAAAAAATTTTGAAAAAATTCTCTATAAAAATGGAACATTTTTGAAAAATTTCGTATTAAATAGAAGATTTTTAAAAAATTTCCTATAAAAATAGAAAACGGTTAAAAAAATTTTCAATAAAGCTGTTTTTTTTTAATTTTCTATAAAAATATAAAATTTTTGTAGGGGTATCTTATGTTTTGCCTTAAACGGTTAGAACTATTATCCTATTTATTTTCGTTTTATCTTTGTTTTTCTTTTCACTTTTATGAGTGTATTTTTCTTATGCACATTTTGCTTAAATATGCACAAATGTGTGTGAATTTTGCACTTTGTAATTAATGTGCATTTTTTGCTAAGAGAAATCTCTTTTTATTTAATTTATAATTTTAAACGCTTCTTTTTTTCCCCTGAAATATAATGTGCTACACAAACAGATAAGTAAAAATAATAAAAGTTTGTTTTTTTTTTTGTAACAGCAGTATAATATTATCAGCATTACTGTTCGTTATATTCATGTTATTCTTGTAGTTGTTTTTAATGAAAATTACTTGTGAAATTGAGCGTAATTGAATATGAAACATTTACAGATATAGGGAGTATAACACATTTACATACATAAATACTGAGATTGTAGCAACAGTTTACTTACACACACATACATACTTATATAAGCACATGCATAAATGTACTCGTGCATAAACATTCCCAGTTTCCTGTTACTTCCAAGTATTCGTATCGTGAGTGTGTGAATGCCTGTAAGGAAAGCAGCAATTACAATATATTGTTAATAGGGTTTTAACGTTATTTGCAATGCATATTAATAACAATAATTTGTATTTTTTTATTATTAATTTATTATGATAATTAAATATATTGTCTTTTTATTGCCATTAATTAATGTTCAATAAAAGTTTGTGTATTTGTTTTTTTTTTTGATATCTTCTTTTCGAACCGAATTGTTAATGTTTAATTGTTTTTAATGAAAGTGTGAATACGCAAATGCTTTATTTTAAAATTAATTTCACAAATTGGTGTGTAATATATTCTTTTGATGCAAAAGAGTAGAAGTGGATAAAATATTTTTGTTAGAATTGTTTTTGTATTTAACTTAACTCACCTTAATTTTTTTCCGGAACACTATCACTAAATCTTACTTTATCCTGAAAGTCTTATGAAATTTTCTGCATGTGTAGCCAATAAAACACTAAAATGGCTCAATTATATAATATATTGCACTATTTTCAAATAAAAACAACTTCTCAATACTACCTTCTAAACGATTAATTTCCTTATTCTACCAATTTATATGGCCATTGACCAATAATAGCTTAATATCTTTTACTGTTTTCTATTTCCAACCAACACTTTTAATCATATTTTCTGTTCGATTAAGATTTAAAGCAAATTGCCTTTCTTTTTTACTGTATAACTAAATAAAAGTCAAATAAAAATAGCAAAATTTAACAGCTCATAAACAATAAAATAATACATAAATGACAATTGACCATATAGACTTCCATATATAGCCAAGGCAAATAAATTCTATAGCAGAACTTAACAAAAATGGCCAGAAAAGAAAATTGTTGGGTTGTGCTATAATAAAAAGGGAAAGAATTGTTTAAACTAAAACGTTAACATTAAATTGCTTTCAAAACTAATTGGCCGTAAAGAATTCAAATAAAAATCTAATAGGTAAGACATTTTAAGCTTGGGAAATATGTTGTTAGTTTGGAATTAGTAAAGATTTAGAAACTTGGGTTTATAATTTATGAGATATATTTATACATATAACTAAAATTTGTATATATTTTTTCTAATATAGAAACAATCTAGCCAAGTGTCGAAAAGGAAACAAATTCTCTTATATTCAAAGCAGAAAACTCAGGATTATTTTAAATAAATTAAGGGCATAGAATTCATATATTCACTTCAAATTTGAGGTATTAAATAAAATTACATTGAACATACATTTTAGTTGAGAATATAGTATTATTATATATCAATCTAAAGGAAATTTTTGTTCTTCGTACAAAAATATTAGACAAAGATGAAGAATTGAAAAACCCAATAACACTTTTGATTTTTTTAAGTCGAATATCTTTTAAACCGTTTTTTTTATCAAAAATTTTTCTATAGAGTATTTTCTTACAAAATTTTTTTTTTATCCAAAATGTTTCTATTTTTTTTGTCAACAATTTTTCTATAGAAAATTTTTTATCAACAATTTTTCTATAGCAAATTATTTTTAACAAAAATTTTTATATTTTATCAAAAATTTTTCTATAGAAAATTTTTTGTCAAAAAAGTTTCTATAGAAAATTTTTATCAAAATAGTTTCTATAGAAAATTTTTTATCAAAAATTTTTCTATAGAAAATTTTTTATCAAAAATTTTTCTATAGAAAATTTTTTATAAAAAATTTTTCTATAGAAAATTTTTTATCAAAAATTTTTCTATAGAAAATTTTTATCAAAATAGTTTCTATAGAAAATTTTTTATCAAAAATTTTTCTATAGAAAATCTTTTATCAAAAATGTTTCTATCGAAAATTTTTTATCAAAAATGTTTCTATCGAAAATTTTTTATCAAAAATTTTTCTATAGAAAATTTTTTATCAAAAATTTTCTATAGAAAATTTTTTATCAAAAATTTTCTATAGAAAATTTTTGATAAAAAATTTTTGATAAAAAATTTTCTATAGAAAAATTTTTGATAAAAAATTTTCTATAGAAAATTTTTTATCAAAAATTTTCTATAGAAAATTTTTTATCAAAAATTTTCTATAGAAAATTTTTTATCAAAAATTTTCTATAGAAAATTTTTTATCAAAAATTTTCTATAGAAAATTTTTTATCAAAAATTTTCTATAGAAAATTTTTTATCAAAAATTTTCTATAGAAAATTTTTTATCAAAAATTTTCTATAGAAAATTTTTTATCAAAAATTTTCTATAGAAAATTTTTTATCAAAAATTTTCTATAGAAAATTTTTTATCAAAAATTTTTCTATAGAAAATTTTTTATCAAAAATTTTTCTATAGAAAATTTTTTATCAAAAATTTTTCTATAGAAAATTTTTTATCAAAAATTTTTCTATAGAAAATTTTTTATCAAAAATTTTTCTATAGAAAATTTTTTATCAAAAATTTTTCTATAGAAAATTTTTTATCAAAAATTTTTCTATAGAAAATTTTTTATCAAAAATTTTTCTATAGAAAATTTTTTATCAAAAATTTTTCTATAGAAAATTTTTTATCAAAAATTTTTCTATAGAAAATTTTTTATCAAAAATTTTATAGATCTTGGGATCAAATGCAAATACACTTCTTTTTGAATAATATTTACATCCCGACTAATTTGTTATTTTTTGATAAAACTGCATGCATTCAGCTTATTTTTAAAATAAACTTGTTTATTTTAAAACATCTTACCCCCCCCCTTCTTCACAGCATTCTGCATATAGTAGCCGACGGCTACAGCAAGAATGTGGGAAGTGAAGGTAGATGAAAACTGAAAAATGTTTGTTTTTGTTCAGTCGATAATCTACGCTTTTACTTTTGGTTTATGAACATAATTCTTAATAGTTATGTTCGTAAATTTAGTAATAATGCGAGGTTTTCGATCTGTCTAAATTGGGGATAATCCTCCTGAAGAGATGGCTTAACCAACCATCGAAACGCGTCGAGGAATTTGGTTTCTCCGCAAACATTTTTTGGCTTTTTATCAATAAATTGATCTGTTACATTAATAAATAAATGTAACAGGTTTGGGATCAAATGCAAATACACTTCTTTTTGAATAATATTTACATCCCGACTAATTTGTTATTTTTTGAAAATTTTTTATCAAAAATTTTTCTATAGAAAATTTTTTATCAAAAATTTTTCTATAGAAAATTTTTTATCAAAAATTTTTCTATAGAAAATTTTTTAACAAAAATTTTTCTATAGAAAATTTTTTATCAAAAATTTTTCTATAGAAAATTTTTTATCAAAAATTTTTCTATAGAAAATTTTTTATCAAAAATTTTTCTATAGAAAATTTTTTATCAAAAAATTTTTTATCAAAAATTTTTCTATAGAAAATTTTTTATCAAAAATTTTTCTATAGAAAATTTTTTATCAAAATTTTTTCTATAGAAAATTTTTTATTAAAAATTTTTCGATAGAAAGTTTTTTATCAAAAATTTTTCTATAGAAAATTTTTTATTAAACATCTTCTATAGCATTTTATTTTTATCAAAAATTTTTAATTATTCGAACTTTTTTTTTCAAAAATTTTCTTATAAAAATTTTTTTATAGAAATATTTTTTTATCTAAATTTTATCTATAGAAAATTTTTTAATCAAAAATTTTCTACAGAAAATTTTTTTTATAGAAAATTTTGTTATCAAAACTTTTTCTATAGAAAATTTTTTAATTAAACATTTTTCTATTGAAAAAATTTTTTATCAAACATTTTTCTACGGAAAACTTTTTTATCAACAATTTTTCTATTGAAAATTTTTTTTATCAAATATTTTTCTATAGAAAATTTTTATCAACAATTTTTTTATAGAAATTTTTCTTACAAATTTTTTTTTCTACAGAAAATTTTTTTATCAACAATTTTTCTATAGAAAATTTTTTAACAAAAATTTTTTTTAAAAAGTTTTACTGTAGTGTATTGCACTAAGAATCCCAATTTATTACAATTATTTATTATTGGAATAAATAGTTTTTTGATAAAACCAAAAAATGTTGGTGGGGAAACCTTTTTTTATAAAACATTTTTTTAACAAAAATTTTTCTATAGAAAATTTTTTCATCAAGAATTTTCTGTAGAAAATTTTTTTATCAACAATTTTTTGATATACAAATATTTAATTAATTTTTCTATCGAAAACTTTTTGATAAAAATTGTTCTATAGAAATTTTTTTTTTATCAAAATATTTCTATTGAAAATTTTTTTATCAAAAATATTTCTATTGAAAATTTTTTTATCAAAAATCTTCCTATAGAAGATTTTTATAAAAATTTTTTTTATAGAAAATTTTCTTACAAAATTGTTTCTACAGAAAATTTTTTTATCAACAATTTTTCTATAGAAAATTTTCTAAAAATTTTTTTTTATAAAAAATTTTTCTATAAAAAATTTTTTATCAAAAATTTTTCTATAGAAAATTTTTTGTCTATAGAAAAAAATTTTTTCTACAAAAAATCTTTTTATCAACAATTTTTCTATAGAAAATTTTTATATCAAAAATTTTTCTATAGAAAATTTTTAAATAAAAAATTTTTTTATAGAAAGTTTTTAAACAAAAAATTTTTCTATAGAATTATTTTTAACAAAAATTTTTCTATAAAAGATTTAAAAAAAAAATTATAAAATTTTCTATAGAAAAATGTTCAATAAAAAAAATATTGAACATTTTTCTATAGAAAATTTTTTAACAAAAATTTTTCTATAGACAATTTTTTATCAAAAATTTTTCTATAGAAAATTTTTTTATCACAAATTTTTATATAAAAATTTTTTTTATCAAGAATGTTTCTATATAAAATTTTTTATCAAAAATTTTTCTATAGAAAATTTTTTATCAAAACTTTTTCTATAGAAAATTTTCTTATCAAAAATTTTTCTATAGAAAATTTTTTATCAAACATTTTTCTATAGAAATTTGTTTATATCGAAAAATTTTCTATAGAATATTTCTTTTATCAAAAATTTTTCTATAGAAAATTTTTTATCAAACATTTTTCTATAGAAATTTTTTTTTTATTGAAAAATTTTCTGTAGAAAATTTTTTTATCAAAAATTTTTATATAGAAAATTTTGTTATCAAAAATTTGTCTGTAAAAAATTTTTTTATAAAATATTTGTCTATAGAAATTTTTTTTATCGAAAATTTTTCTTTAGAATATTTTTTGTATATATCGTTACTTTAATATAGAAAGGCCCTAAGTCGTTTTTCATTCAAATCGCTTTTTAAAGTTTTATCTAATATAATTTTATACAAATCTTTTAATTTTTAAAAAAGTTATTATATCATTAATTTCTTAAGAGACTTTAGTAAAAAACTGCGTTTAAACATTTTCTGTATCTTCAAGACTTAAGATTTTGTTTAGTTTTTTTTCCCTCTCCTGTAGAGTAAGAAAATTATTAGTTAGGGCTTTTCTATATTAAAGTAACGATATTTTCTTTCATCAAAACACAAACATTTTTCCGTTAAGGACAGACAGACAGATGGACATCGCTTATAATTTCATAAGGATTTAGAATATACTTCAATTTTGGTTTTTGAGCCAATATTAAGGAAATTACAAACGGAATATCAATCTTAATATACAGCCCATTTTTTTTGATGGTGGGTATAAACAATAAATGAGTGATTATAAAGGGCCGACACTTTTTTTTCGGAAAGGCAGTACTATGGGAGGTACTCGAAATAATGTTCCGATTTGGTTCAAAAAGTTTAGTCAATATCGAAGTACCAAATGTGTGCTGATAATAAGATTATAATGAAGATTATATATGAAGGGACATATTACACCGACTAAGGAACTGATTCTGAATCAATCGGTATATATAAAGTGGTTGTCAGACTAATATCAGTACAAAAGCAGTATACGCTTTCCCACTCATGGTGTTGAAGCTTATAATTAATTAAAACAACTTGTTTGTTGGCAACATTTACTAAAACAATCAATAATTATGAGTTTACGAAAACAGAGATGGAGGAAGAAGAATGACCCCACCACAATAAAATTGCGAAAAATAATAAAAAAATTATTATAAATGTATAAAGCTATACAAAAATATTAAAATTAAGCATTAAACGTATAGAAAAAGGAAATAACTACTTACAGTTTTATTTATTTATATGATTGTATGTGTTTCTGTGTGTGTGAGTTTTACTAAGAAAGGCTAAAGACGTTGGTGAAATTAAAAATTCAAAAATTTGTTTAAAGAAAAATTTCATTTAAACATGCAAAGTCTTAAAGCATTTAAGAAAACAACAAAAAAGAAATAATGAATTTAAGTCAAATATGAATTGAGTAAAAAATGAAAACAAAGTACAGTAAAACAAAAGTGGATAGTTTCAGGGATATAAGTATACCTTTGTATATATATATATATAAATATATATATATATATATATATATATATATATATATATATATATATATATATATATAATTTGGATTAAGAAAAAATAGTCTAAGTAAATTTACGTATAGTAGTGGGACTTAAGTAGAACAATCTATAACCCATCCTAAATGGATTTTATTATTATTGCTAATTTTTTGGCTAGACCCACCTAATGTGGTAGTGCCGCTTTTATCATACTTTCCGATGTTCTACTAACTAAAACTAGTAAATAAAGAAATGAGCAACAAAAAAGAAAAACCTTGTAAATTATGTTTATGTCAGGCTCATAAACTATTTTTTGAATTTGCATATAATTTTAATTATAAGTCAGAAAGTTTAAAAAAAATAAAAATAATAGAAAGAAACGAACTAAAAGTACAAGAACAAAACAGCGTAGAGGAAAAAATAATGTTAAAGCAACAAAGTAAAATAAAAACAATAAAACTTTAGTTTAAGTGTTGAAATATTTACGAGCATTTGTCATTTTCATAACAATATTTAGTCAGGATATGGTAGTATACACTTAAACGGACACATATACAAACATATACTCGTTTACTCTTATATAGTGAGTGAGTGTGTAAAAACAAATGCAAATTTCCCAGCTGAACCAAAGAAGTTTGTGCTTAAAGCTTTACACCACTTCCAAGTCAATTTTAGATTTTGATTCTAGATTTGATAAATACGAACATTTTTATTTAAGAATATTATAAAAATTTTTAATTTTCCAAACTGGAAAATTGATATAAAGGCAATACGTATTGGAAAAAGTTTTGTTAAGAGGACATTTTTTTAATGTTATTGAATTCTTCGTCGTCATTAGACTATTCCCGCAGATACGTATATCCATCAGTTATTTTCCATTTGATCCCATACCCTTGCCGACGTGACGCCAAAGTTTCAGGTAGAAGTGAGTATGAAAACCACAGAATATTTAGACGCATTGTTGGGTCTTTTTGTTCCACAATCAATTTTATTTATTTTTCATTGATGGTGTGTTATTGCAGTAGGCTTACCGCCGATGTACAGTGGGATGGTTCAAAAATATAATGAAAATTAATCCGTGACTTCTAAACCATTAGGCGGATTTAAAAACAATTGTATGTGGAAATAGCAAAAGAGTTGGGGAGCTTAAGTTTTGAACCTGGAAAGCCTTAATTTTACTGGGGCGGCACAAATTTTAAGTTTTAAATTAAAATTACATTGTACATACATTTGCACGATTATTATATATCAATCTAAAGAAAATTGTATTCTTCGTACACAAATATTATAAAAAGATGAAGAATTGAAAAAGCATATTAACCTTTGGTAAGAAACATGAAAATAGTCTATTTTTGTTATCTGCATTAACATTAATAGATTTTGGATTAGAAAAATTATTTATAAATTTATTTGAATTAAGATTTGCGATGGTATAAAACTTTTTTTAAGAAAAAAAAAAAAAAAAACACAACAATTAAAACAAATATATTTTTAGTAACACAAATCCCTGAATTTTTAAAAAGATTTGAAAAATTTCCAAAAATTGGTATTTTTGTTTTTTTTTTGCTCTAGTTGCTGGGACACTTT
Organism: Stomorhina lunata; assembly: GCA_933228675.1. Taxonomy (NCBI): domain Eukaryota; kingdom Metazoa; phylum Arthropoda; class Insecta; order Diptera; family Rhiniidae; genus Stomorhina; species Stomorhina lunata. The sequence continues at coordinate 167,406,246 of OW121740.1, read as the reverse complement.
TATAGCGAAAAAGTACTTTTGCAATGTAATTATTTTTTTACAGCTTGCGTGCGTTGGAAGGAGTTATAGATCAAAATTGAAATTTCCTTAAACAATAGGCCTAATTCGAGAGACACTGGTACTAACACGGAATAAACAAGAAGTTATTTTTTAACTCTGGTACAAACTTTGTAAACTTTCTTTTAGAAACTTACAAATATATTATATATTTCTTAAGAAAATTTTTTAATAACTAAAAAACACTAAAAATATGTTTTACCACAAAAAAAAAAAAAAAAAACTTTAAGTACTTATAACTTTTTACATAGTAAAGCTTTTAATACACTTTAGCTTGTAAAATATTTAGAATTGTGTTCTTTTTTTTTAGAAAATTTAGAATCATCAATTTAGAATTATATATAGATCAGATATTAGAAAAAAATAAAATTTAAAATTTAATTTTTTCAAGTCAAGAATATCTTTTAAACCATAAGAGAAGCATATGCATGTAGCGATGTTTTTTCTAGATCTTGACCTAAATATTTGTTATATAGCATGATTTTTAAAATTAGTTTGAAAGGACAATTATATATCGTTTTCAGTGATTTATGAGTCTTTGGGTCCGGTTGAAATTGCTAAGTTTGCACCTATAAATTGTTGAAATATATTAGAAAATAGTAAAATATATAGAAGCTATTCCAAAGTTCTGAATTACAATAGGAAATGTTGTAGTTTTATAAAAAGTCGCAATGTATGTAAATATTTTTGTAACGAATTAATGTACAGTGGTTTTAATAGAAACTTTGGTCTGTATTTTCAGATGAAACAAAGTCTGAATTTAGTTTCCGTTCCTCCCAAATATCAATTTTTTTAATCATTTTTATATATTAATTAACTATTCTATAAAACCTATCTTTACACGATTTACATTATCATGCTTAGTTTATGTTCCACTTTATATTTGTTGACCACTACAACCACAGAATAGTATTTTTGAGCTAAGCTTTACTGGTTGTGTCTTGTCAAAACATGAATTTTTTTACTATCGGGGAACTTTTGACAAATAAGTTACAATGTAGTGAACCTTAAATGTTATATATTATTTAGATAATTCTAAAAGTATGCTACACAAATAGACAAATTGACAGAATTACCTTTATTATCATTGGTAGATCTTAGTACATATACGAGTATTCTATTTTGTTCAATTAGTATTCCAATAATTCCAAAAATAGTTTATATGCAAACTACTGTGTAACAGTGGTTGACTTCAGTGTTGGTGTTTGTGACGTTTATATAATTTTCTCTAAAAGTTAAAATGAAGTTAAACATGTTTGTGTGTGTGTTTGTTTTTCCCTTTTTTTTGTTGCCGTTTAAAGTTACACTTCATTTCTTTTTGATATTTTTTCTTCTTACACAAACATGCCACAAACATTCTAACAGTCAATGGCACGCATTCGCAACCTGTTAACATTCAGAAGATATTATTGTTAAGCAGCTTCTAGGATGTCACTACGAAGTGTTTTCTAGAAGAGAATGCCTTTAAAAATGTCATTTTCTAAAAAATGATTTTAGAAAATGTAAAGCTTGCTCTAAGCAAGGTATAAAAGTAAAGAAACTTGGAGCAATATCCAAGAATTTATTCTTCTTAAGGAGAGAAGAGAACCATGACAAGATAAAACACACTTCCGCATAGGAAATTGTTCATTGGTTTCTCTGCTTTTTTATAAAAGTAAAACAAATACTTTAATAGACGAAGTGCAATGCACCTTTGTCTTTGAAGAAGGTCCTTTTTCCTTCGTTTAATACTTTGTAGTAGACTGTCCCATTAGGGTGACAGGAACAATTTTTTTCCTTAATTTCAAATGTTTTTCAACGGAATATTATGACACTAGGTCTGAAAGCTTAGTTCTGAAAAATTGAGCCAAATCAGACAACGTTCTGTGCCCATTTGTATATTGAAAAGTGGGTAATTTTTTTTATTTTTGAGAAATTTTAACCAAAAATAAACAATTTTTACAAGAAAAAATAATGGAATATTAAAAAAACAGCTTTATTTTAAATAGTCAAAAACAAAAATCCATGAAGTAGTTTTGGAGTTATTCCATTTTTCCCTTGAAAATTCATGTCCCTGAAAACGCGCCTAAGGATATGCACCAAAAATTTTATGTTGTAAATAAAGAAATTTCTTGTAAAAATTGTTTATTTTTGGTTGAAATTTCTCAAAAATAAAAAAATAACCCATTTTACACCATACAAATTGGCTCTGAAACTTTGGACCCGATGCGCGCCCATAGAACGTTGTCCGATTTGGCTCAAATTTTTAGAACTAAACTTTTAGACCTATTGTCATAATATTCCGTTGAAAAAGTTATAAAATTCGAAAAAACATTTTCGAATTTTATAACTTTCATACAAAAAATTTTCAGTTTTTCCTTTTGGTCCCAATAGTTGAAATGTAAAATATATCCGCAATCAAATAACATTTGGACATTTCCAGGATAGCGAACGGGACATTCGTACGCACTCAACTTGAAAAAAAAATATGAAAACTTAATTTTTTTTTAACTTTTTATAAATATTTAATAGCATTTTAGTAGAACAATTTTTGAGAACAAAAAGAAAATTATCAGGTATGTGATGGAAAACGATCGTTTTCAAATCGATCGATTTCAGATATATTTTTAAGATATATTTTTGAGATTTTCGGTTATTTCCCCAAAAAACTCAAACCAAATGAAAGATAAAATATCAGTCAAAAGGATTAAAGCCAAAATTTTCATTATTTTTGGGGGAAATAACCGAAAATTAGCTAAAAAATATGTCTGAAATCGATCGATTTCAAAACGAAAATGTCCATCACATACCTGTATAAAATATGAACGTTCTCCAAATATTTTCGATAAACTTGCGATCGCGAACGGGACAAAAAATGTAAGTCATTTTTTTCGGTGTGTGGTTTTCTTTAAAAGTCTGCGAATTTTGTCAGTTTATTAAATGGAGATTATTTTTTAACTAAAGCAGAGATATAAAGCTTTTATTTAGCATTTTGTTTTTTAATTATCCTTACTATTATTTTTCTTTAAATCGCGAACGGGACATCGCGAACGGGCATCGCGAACGGGACAATGATTCCAAAGAATGAAGTATAAAGAATCTTTGAATTATACCGTTATTCGGAGTTTGCTTGATCTCTACTGTGGTGTTTTTAAAAAATTATTGTTGGTATATTTAGTCTATAAGAAAAGTGCAATCGACATGATTTGTAACACTCAGAAATAACTCATGGAAAAATGTCAATAAAAAACGCTAAAACCAAAAAAAAGCAAAGATGCTCTTTGCTGACCACTTTTCTTAAATTACAAATGGTAATATGTATTTAATTAGGTATATTCTTAAAATCCAATGCATTAACTAACTAAATTTTCTCAGAAAAGTCTTTTTTCTTCAACTTTAATATTTTGGTAGCGGTTGACCAGGAAATGCCCATTTACAAAATTGAACTAATTAGTATTTACAAGTCTTAAAATGGTAAATTATGGAAACTTTGTAATTTTTTTATAGCATTTTTTTGCTGCATATCCTAAGGCGTGTCGTCAAGGGTACAAGATTTCAGGGAGAAATTGCAATAACTTCAAAAACATTCCACGGTTTTTAGAATTTTATGACTTTTCAGAAAGCTTAAAGTTCTATACATATGAGTCCATTGTTAATTGCGATTAAGTAGGTAAGGGTTCTGTTGATCCTAGGCACATTAAAGGTATTTTTGACAACATTTAAAAAAAACTAGAGGGTATGAAAAAATATATTTTTTGGGACTCTCTAATATGCAGCTGTAGCATCTTTTTTCCTGTTCAGTTTGTCTTAAAGATTTTATTTTATTTGGTTGATTTTCTTAAGCATTAGAAGTTTTCGTATTAAAAGGAAATTGTTAGTATTTTCCCACTATTGTATTATTTTTTCATATTATTTTCCAGAACAATATTATTTCTACTAACAACTACATAAGGGTAGAGTTTCATCAATTGAATGAAGAAGTTAAAGGAATTGTAAAGTGTATTGTTAGGAAAAGAAAAAAAAAAAAATAGTTTTCAATACATTTAAATTTTACATGAAAAATATTTGAAAAGTAAATGACCCCTTTTCGAAATGACCTTGATTTGCTTTTAATACTAGGAATTCGAAATATATACACAACTCAATTATACCAATTAAAATATTTTGTTTGGATTAAAGAATTCATTGAAAATCTGCCTTTTTCAATATATACTTAAAGTATTAAATTTTTTAACTGGAATAAATATAAATTATTAAAAAAATACACAATTTTTCCTGCTAAGCAAATGATGCTTCATTTTATTATATACGAGCATTTTATTTTTCTTCTTCTTCTTTTTTTGTTCCGTTGTATCCTTTCATTTTGATTTTTACAATACTCTAGAGTCATTTGAGTAGCAGAGTGTATTGGATATTACCAAGGCAACATTTTCAGTTGGTAAAAGAATGTGTCCGTCTGTCTTCAAGAGTTGGAATGTGTATTTATACATTTTACATGCTCCATTGATGCAATTGTACTCAGCTATAGAAAAAAATTGAAAAAATGGAAAAATCCTTGATTTTTATCTACTTTTTTTCTTTTGTATTTTTTTTATATATATTATATGTATTAACATTGTGTAGGGTAGTTAGTTTATACAACTTATTCTCTTGTTTTTTTATATATATTATTTTCTATTTTATAAACTATAAGTATATAGAGATTATATTTGGCTTTGGCTTTTCCACAAGGATTTTTCCCAGAAACTTTAAGTCAAAAGTACTAAAGCTAACAAACCCCTTTTTTATTTCTATTAACCCCCAAACACATTTGCCAACTTATCGAAGTCATAGAATACTATGGAGAGGGTTTAATTGACTGTAGTGTAAATAAGTGTTTATAAATACGAATATGTATTTGTGTACTTCGGAATACACCTACCTACAAACACACATAAGCTTAGGTTTTTATAAAGTTTAGCTATATTTACCTAGAAATGTTTTAAAAAGTTTTTTAAATTAAATTCTTTATAAAACGAAATTTTTCTGTTTTTCCTACAGTTTAAATCGGAAAACCATATTTTTATACATAAACGTTTATCTTAAGGGATAGTTTTCTATGGTTGGCAACCACAATTGAGAGAAATTGTAAAATAAATAGTTTAATGTTCATTCAACTTAAAAATTTATTAACAATAAAATAAACTAAAACAGGTGATAACTAATTCCTCTGCAACATAATGACTAGGGCCCAAATTACCGCACTCGATATCGAACGAAATCTTAGATATCAAATCATTTGTAAAGCATACTTTAAGGTAATCAGTTAACTATATTTTTTTGAAGTTATTTGCCACAAGATGTACAATAGAAAAAGAGTTTTAATTGAACTATTTGTTTTTAACAACGAAACAAAATAGATACCCAATTTCAATAAACTTTTTGCATCGAAGTAACTTTGAACATCCCTAAAGTATACATCACAATATTTGCTTAAAAGTCTGAGTTTTCGACAGATATCGAAAGCGGTAATTTGGCCCCTGATCAGGGCCCAAATTACCGCATCGATATCAATCGAAATCTTAGATATTTTTGCATAGCATACTTTAAGGATATTCAAAATTCTTTAAAAGATGCTCAGTTTACTTTATTTTTTGTAGTTATTTGCCAAAAGATAACCGATAGTAAAAGAGTTTTTAAATTGAACTATATATTTTTAAAAACGAATCAAAATGCATACCAAATTTCAATAAACTTTTTGCATCGAAGTAACTTTGAACATCCCTAAAGTATACTTCACAATATTTGCTTAAGAGTCTGGGCTTTTATGGCACTGTCCTTTAACATTTTTCTTTAGTTTACTTGTAAAACATCTGTGTTATATTTGTTGCTGGACTACACTGATCACTAAATAGTCAAATTGGCAACAGCTAGACACCGAACTTTACATTGCAAAAGACAATATTATATTAATTCTTCGATTTTGAAAAATCAGATGATGCACTTCTATAGAGAGGAGTCTAGATATTAAGGATCAATAATTGTTTTCAAGAAAAAGTGTTATTAAAATGTGCTTTATGTTCTAAAATGAATAGTGATTAAATTTTTCATCCAACTCAGTAGTCCATGCATCGAATAAAGTTTCATGGCTTTAACCTTGATATCAATTTAATAAAGAACCTTGGTTTAAGTCTGCAAAAGAAAACAACTTAATCTCGGATATAGTTTAGAAGATATAATTAAATAAAAAAAAGCTCTAAAAAATTTCGTGTTTTAGTTTTGCTTTGGACAGAAACTAAGTTCACTCGGTTTTGCACGGTGCTCTAACCATAACCATGGGAAAGATGAAATCTCTTCTGTGGACTGAGCGAAAAAAATTCACCGAAATTCACCGATCGTAAAACAAAATTCAATATTTTCTGAAAAAAGTTACATACATTTGTTACGAATAATTTGAGCAAAAACTGTTGCAGTCGTTTAGGCGTAACTTTTTAATCAAATTGAATTTAATAGCCTGTTTCATGATTTCGAAAGAAAATCTACTATTTCGAAGCCTTTCGTTCGTTTCTCTTCGAAAGCAAAATATCAAGTGACTCATTTTGACATTTTCGAAATAGCGAAACAGAAATTTGTATGAAAAAACTTACGTTTTCTTTCGACTTTTCTTTCACACAAAATAAAGTAATTGAAACGAAAAACTAATTTCTTTCGTATAGGATAAGAAAGAAAGCATTCTTTGGAGATCGTGGAACTGGCCATCTATTGAAAATTGCGGATTGTACATTAAAAAGAATCATATATCAAAAATGGGAGTCCAAGACAGGTATCCCAAGGGGAGGTCAAATTTTAATTTCGATGTATGAAGAAATACCACTGTGTGGCGGATCTGTTTCGAATGAACTTCTGCAACGTATGTGGGTTAAGATCTAATTTTTTCTCTGTATACGCTCATATTTTTTTCCATAGGCCGCTAATCTACAGGGTTTTCACATTCCTGGGTATCACTTTCTATCCGCCATAAAGTTGCGTACCAGTGTCAGCAACCATTAGGCACTCATGATGAAGATTTTAGCTGTCTTTGAGTTAAGTTCAGAATCAGTTCACATCTTTTACATTTCGAGTTTCTTTGAAGAGGCCCAAAAGCGAAAAGGGATAAAATTTTATCTGGCTTCAACGGCCTTTCCGATCCTGGAGGATATCCCGTACAGTGAAATCGTACAGGAGAATGTTCTGTAGAGTCAAATCGTTATTGCTAGTGATTTTAATGTTCACATCTCATCCTGGCTTTGCCATTCGAACAATTCAACTACATATATACATAACTCCCACGACTTTCCAATTGGAACAAGGGGTACTTTACTCAGACAATGAGCTGCATCCGATACTATTTTAAGACTCATTAAAAGGAACCTAAATTTTAGCTACGGCTCCGAACGACAAATGCATTAGTTAGAGAAGTTTTACATAGCCTAATACTCAACAACCTGTGATAACTGATTAGGTGGCGTTTTTAAAAATATATTTTTTCAAGTGGGTCTGGCCGGGTATCAACCTTGGGACCTCTTATATACTAAGCGAATGACTAACCTGCTATACCATCGCGCTTCGCAATACAACTACTAAAAACCAATATAAAGGCAAATTGGCAACTTGTAAATGAACCAACACACATTTCGTGTGTTGATCAGCACCAACTTAACACACTCGATCATTTCCTTAGCTTACACCTTGAAAAGTATGAGGTTAAAGTTTTGGCACCTTTCGGCATCATTTTTGTTCTTTAGGCCTCGAGACGACACACAATTAGCCAGGAAGCGTAAAATTTTTATTTAGATGGAGTGTCACGGTGGCACGGTGCACTTTTAACAAAACTTGTTGCTTTAGTTGTAGGTAATACATCTCTAGATTTTTATCGAGCTTTCTCAGGGATCGCACTATAAGAGTTAAGTCAAACGAGCTCAATATCAATTCAGGGGTACTGCAAGGCTATGTTTTTTCTTACTCTATTTTTATACACATTCATGACCTTTAATGTCAAAACTTCCAATCCTATCTATTCCTATTCCTTTGTAGATGACGGTAACATTTATCATTCGTATTCATTAAATCATAGACCGGATCTTCTACAGATTATAGCTACGAGATAAAACATGAATGAATCGCGATCTCGAAGCCGTTTCCAAATGGAGTTGTGTGAATAGAGTCAACTTTAATGCACGTAAGACTCACCATTAATGCGCGCCAGATCATGTTACTTCATGTGTATCCATGGATAGTGTAATTGTAAAGGAATCAGATACTCTTGATGTTCTGGGCATAAGAACTCAATGTGATGTCCGCTGTACTAAGCACATCTTTCATTTATCGAAAGAAGCATTTAAGTGCCTAGGTTTTCTAAAACGGTGTAAGAGATACCTCAATCCAACTGATCTCCTTCAAATTTATGCCACCTATATCTGACCAAAATGACCAAAACTCTCATGTATAGGCTGGACATTCAAAGTCTATTTTGGAGCTTCTCGATGGCGTATAGGGGAGAGCGAAAGAGCCTATTGGTGACAGTAGGGTATCGAACTCTGTTGACTTAATATAGAATCACCACAATGTGGGTTGCTTAACACTGTTCTATTGGTACTACTCTAGAATATGTTCTAACTATATCAGGAACCTTGTTCCCGAGACCAGAAGGTTCTTACGCAACACAAGTCAATCCATTAGATCACATACATTTGTGGTTGATTGGCCAGTAGATCGAACAACATACTCGTACTATATGGAAAATTTATTCTATAGGAAATATTCGTTCTTTAGAAGTGCAGTATATATATATATATACTAATATTTACATATATTCAGGTGTATAAACAACTGCCGCCGATACAAATAAAAATAAACATATATTTATTTCATACCCATAGAGTTATAATAAAATTATTTTTGGGTATTATAAATTTAGCTTTTCTCTATATAAAACAAAAATAAAATTTACACCCAAAATAAAAATATTTAATTTAAAATTAAAATGAAATTTTCTAAACGTGACTGGAAATTTTTATATTACGTACCAAAAAAAGTAATCAAACACTAAAATACAGACAAACACAAATGAATGAATGATTGTAAAAATAAATGAATGAATGATATAAAATCATAATGTATTTAAATGGCCCTTTAGTGAATTGCGTGTGATTGTATTTATTTTAAAATGTTGGTGCTATTGTAATAATATGAGTATGTATTCAAAACTCATATTCGGAATGACTCTAGACATGAAGTGTAAAAAAAGGAAGAACAAAATAAAAATCTAATTAATCACGTACTGGAGTAATCATCAATGAAATTTAAACTATAATTTAAATTGCTTTATTTTGAAATTTTTAATTTTTATGTCTAATGAACAAACACCACTGACCAATAAGTTCATGATGTGTTTATCGATGGGGCGGGTTTGGAAGTTAAGTTGAAATATTAGGGCAAAACTTTAAAAGTTAGAGAAAAAACAGCAAAAAAATTGTATTAAAAATTTTTCGATACCACGTCAAATAAAACCATTATTTCACTTTCATCTATATTTGCTCTTTCTAATCTTTCTTTTATCTCTATCTATAGAAAAAAATTTTTAATGAAAATTTTTCTATAGAAAAAAAATTTTAACGAAATTTTTTCAATAGAAAAAATTTTTGTATAGAAAAAATTTTTTAACGAAAATTTTTGTATAGAAAAAATTGTTTAACGAAAATTTTTGCATAGAAAAAATTTTTTAACGAAAATTTTTCTATAGAAAAAATTTTTTAACGAAAATTTTTCTATAGAAACAATTTTTTAACGAAAATTTTTCTATAGAAACAATTTTTTAACGAAAATTTTTCTATAGAAAAAATTTTTTAACGAAAATTTTTCTATAGAAAAAATTTTTTAACAAAAATTTTTCTATAGAAAAAATTTTTTAACGAAAATTTTTCTATAGAAAAAATTTTTTAACGAAAATTTTTCTATAGAAAAAAACTTTTAACTAAAATTTTTCTATAGAAAAAATTTTTTAACGAAAATTCTCCTATAGAAAAAATTTTTTAACGAAAATTTTTTTATAGAAAAAATTGTTTAACGAAAATTTTTCTATAGAAAAAATTTTTTAACGAAAATTTTTCTATAGAAAAAATTTTTTAATGAAAATTTTTCTATAGAAAAAATTTTTTAACGAAAATTTTTCTATAGAAAAAATTTTTTAACGAAAATTTTTCCATAGAAAAAATTTTTTAACGAAAATTTTTCTATAGAAAAAATTTTTTAACGAAAATTTTTCTATAGAAAAAATTTTTTAACGAAAATTTTTCTATAGAAAAAATTTTTTAACGAAAATTTTTCTATAGAAAAAATTTTTTAACGAAAATTTTTCTATAGAAAAAATTTTTTAACGAAAATTTTTCTATAGAAAAAATTTTTTAACGAAAATTTTTCTATAGAAAAAATTTTTTAACGAAAATTTTTCTATAGAAAAAATTTTTTAACGAAAATTTTTCTATAGAAAAAATTTTTTAACGAAAATTTTTCTATAGAAAAAATTTTTTAACGAAAATTTTTCTATAGAAAAAATTTTTTAACGAAAATTTTTCTATAGAAAAAATTTTTTAACGAAAATTTTTCTATAGAAAAAATTTTTTAACGAAAATTTTTCTATAGAAAAATTTTTTTAACGAAAATTTTTCTATAGAAAAAATTTTTTAACTAAAATTTTTCTATAGAAAAAATTTTTTAACGAAAATTTTTCTATAGAAAAAATTTTTTAACGAAAATTTTTCCATAGAAAAAAATTTTTCTATAAAAAAAATTTTTTAACGAAAATTTTTCTATAGAAAAAATTTTTTAACGAAAACTTTTCTATAGAAAAAATTTTTTAACGAAAATTTTTCTATAGAAAAAATTTTTTAACGAAAATTTTTCTATAGAAAAAATTTTTTAACGAAAATTTTTCTATAGAAAAAAATTTTTAACGAAAATTTTTCTATAGAAAAAATTTTTTAACGAAAATTTTTCTATAGAAAAAATTTTTTAACGAAAATTTGTCCATAGAAAAAATTTTTTAACGAAAATTTTTTTATAGAAAAAATTTTTTAACGAAAATTTTTCTATAGAAAAAATTTTTTAACGAAAACTTTTCTATTGAAAAAATTTTTTAACAAAAATTTTTCTATAGAAAAATTTTTTTTAAAAAAAATATTTTTTAACGAAAATTTTTCTATTAAAAAAATTTTTAACAAAGATTTTCCTCTAGAAAAAAAATTTTTTTAACGAAAAATTATCTCTAGAAAAAATTTTTTAACGAAATTTTTCTCTAGAAATTTTTTTTTATCGTAAACATATGTAAATAATATCTATATCGATTTTACACTAATAGCCAAATTTACTATTCAAAACAATGGTTTACCTCCTTATTTTTACTACTTTACACATACTTATATGTAGACACGTATGTATGTAAGTAGGTCCCAGTAATTCATTGACATCACTTACTTCAAGTACGCCTAATCTATTCCTGTTAGTAGTGCAAGGACTCCTCATCCCCCCATTTTGACTATAAATTATTTGAATTTTAAATTAGTCAATGACTAAAATAGATTTTCAAGTGTATTCCCCCGTTTAGATGGAAATGACTGGAATACATAAATTTTCATATAAACGGAGTTTCAAGCATACAGAGCAAATAGTCCAGAAAAGAAATTCAAATGAAAACGTTGAAAAATTCCCAAAGGATTTTCATTTATTGTACTCAATACAATTCAATTGTAAAGTGGAGGTCTTCCATTATTTCTACGTTACTTCCTGTGGAAGTTTCAGTCTTTTTTTAAAGTTAATTGGATATGCTGCTGTTTGAGGGCATAAATTTGATTTTTATGATTTTAATTACATTAAATCTAAGTCATGCAGAAAACATACTAATGATCACAATGGGTGGTACAAAATCACATAAAATACCATTTTGGGCATTAGCCAAAGGACTTATAAAAAGGTAGAGGAATTTTTATTATAATTTCTAAGAATTACTTGATTTGACTGCATAAATATTAAAACAAATAGAGGTCATCAAATAACTTTTGTAAGTGGTTTCAAGCCAGATTTTGATATCAAAGGCTTAAAGGAAGTAACACCAAATCGTTTGATGTCTTATATAGAGAACTATACCAACTGGGATTTAGTAGGAGCAAGATTATCACAACAGGCACCAGTAACAATTTGGGATGCTTTGCGTTATCCAGCTGAGGTAAATCGAAATATGCAAATTAAAAATTTATTCTTTAAAATGCTTTAATCTCCTATAAATGACAATAATTGCAATAACATACATCCCATATGTTCATATATATGTATTTACAGTCATGCAACAGTTTGTTGGAATCTGATACTGATGCCGGTGTCGCCTTGCTTGATGAATTACTATTGACAAACAAATTCCATTTAGCCATTGTTGATGGTGCATTTCCGGAGTGTGCACTTGGTATCGTACATCGTTTAAGTCTGCCATTCATGTTTATCAATACGGTCGGTTTCTATACAGGAAGTCTAGCAATTGCCGGAAATCCAATTGCGTATGCTGTGACGCCTCATGTCTTTACAGCATTAACTCAAACAATGGATCTTAGGCAACGTGTACGGAATTATGTAACACATATATTGGCCGATTTATTACACATGGTATGTATGTGCAATGTAAATGTGTAAAGTTTGTGCATATGTATCTATGTATATTTGTGTGTATGTCAATATCAATTTATTGTATTTCTTCGTATGTATGTAAGTTAGCAGGACTTCCTATTTGTGTTTGCAGGACACAAAGAAATTTAATCAAAATTTTGCATAGAATTATTAACACAAAGGGACTTGCATATCACGAGCGGAGCTAGAAAAAATTTTTGAGTTGAAATGAACATTTTTCTCTGGAAAAAAAAATTTTCTATATAAAAAAAATACTAACGAATATTTTTAATAACAAACTTTTGGTACAAAATTTTTCAGTAGAATTTGAAAAGAAATTTTAGAAAAATTAGAAAAAAATTTTTATATAAAATGTTTCTATACAATTTTTTTTATACGAAAAATTTTCTATAGAAAAAATTTTTTGCCGAAACTTTTTCTATAGAAAAAATTTGTTGGCGAAAATTTTTCTACAGAAAAAATTTTTTGGTGAAAATTTTTCTATAGAAAAAATTTTTGACGAAAATTTTTCTATAGAAAAAATTTTTGACGAAAGTTTTTCTATAGAAAAGTTTTCGATGAACATTTTTCTATAGAAAAAATTTTTTGACGAAAATTTTTGTATAAAAAAATTTCTCTATTGAAAAAATTATTTGAGGAAAATTTTTCTATAGAAAAATTTTCTAGATGATAAGTTTTCTATAGAAAAAATTTTTACACGAAAATTTTTCTATAGAAAAAATTTTAAACGAAAATTTTTCTGTAGCAAAAATTATTAGACGAACATTTTTCACTAGTAAAAAAAATTTTTTTTGAAGAAAATTTTTCAAGAGAAAAAATTTTTGAAGAAAAATTTTCTAGAGAAAAATTTCTGGACTAAAATGTTTCAATTGGAGAAAATTTTTTAAAGAATTTTATAACAAACATTTTTTTTTAGAAAAAATTTTATAGAAAAATTTTGTTGGCGAAAATTTTTCTACAGAAAAAATTTTTTGGTGAAAATTTTTCTATAGAAAAAATTTTTGACGAAAATTTTTCTATAGAAAAAATTTTCACCAAAAAATTTTTTCTGTAGAAAAAATTTTTGACGAAAATTTTTCTATAGAAAAAATTTTTGACGAAAATTTTTCTATAGAAAAGTTTTCGATGAACATTTTTCTATAGAAAAAATTTGTTGACGAACATTTTTGTATAAAAAAATTTCTCTATTGAAAAAATTATTTGACGAAAATTTTTCTATAGAAAAATTTTCTAGATGATAAGTTTTCTATAGAAAAAATTTTTACACGAAAATTTTTCTATAGAAAAAAATTTTAAACGAAAATTTTTCTATAGCAAAAATTATTAAACGAACATTTTTCAATAGTAAAAAAATTTTTTTTTGAAGAAAATTTTTCTGGAGAAAAAATTTTTGAAGAAAAATTTTCTAGAGAAAAATTTCTGGACTAAAATTTTTCAGTTGGAGAAAATTTTTTAAAGAATTTTATAACAAACATTTTTTTTTAGAGAAAATTTTAAAACGAAAATTTTTCTGTAGAAACAAATTTTAGTATAGAAAAAAGTTTTACAGCCTGTTTTTCGAAAATGAAAATATTGTTTCGTTCGTAAAAATAACGAAACGTAAATCAATTTGGTTTTTGTAAAATGAAATAAATTCTAGTGTGTGACAACTTAAAAGTTTTCGTGTCTTAAGCTTTTTTTGGGTTTTTTTTAAACAAATTCATTCATATAAAGCGAATGAAAACGTTAAAATTTCTCGATAACCAAAGGTCTTTCGTGTATGAAATAAAAACTAAGGGCCTGATAAATTTATTTGTGCAAAGTTTTAGTAAACAAATGCATTTATCTTTAGATTTATAAACGTTTTTGTGCATTCATGATTATTTTAGCTACTTTTGAGAATTTGGTATGGTCAAATATGGGTCGATTCCTAAAAAATTAGGTACACTGATTAAGGTTATTATAAGTAATATTTGTGCTGCATATTATTGAAATAGAACTAAATTAGTGGCTGTAAAGGACCTAAAACTCTATTTGGGGAAGGCATTCCTATGGAAGGTACCCGAAATAGTAAACCGATTCTGACCAAAAAGTACAGGGATCGTTCTTGGACCAAAATATAAGCCTGTGTCAAAACAACTCAGGAAGTGATTCTGGGTCGATTGGTATAATTAAAGGTGGGTCTCAAAATATAAGCCTGTGTCAAAACAACAATAGGAAGTGATTCTGAGTCGATTGGTATACTTAAAGGTGTGTCTCAGAGCAATATTTCTATGCGTTACAAATATCAGCACAAACCCAATATACCCTTTCCACCTAATTTAATCGGGAACTGAGGCCGTTTAAAAACTTTAAAACAACTTGAGTTGCAAATATATCAAATATACCATCTATCATCGGCAACTGCTCCAAAAGTTGCAGTGCATGGTTTGCCTAAACCTGTTATTATAAGTAAATTGTCCCCACGTGAACACAGTAAGAAGAACCCGTTCGAACGATGAAGTTATATTTGAGAAGGTTTCCTCATTTTCTTCACATTTATTAGTGGCCGCGAATGCCTCCCATCTATTTAGGCATCAACACCACAACCTATATCAACCAAAAAAGAAAAGAAAACAAAATAGCCAGGTAATGAAAAAATTGGTACTATTGAGGAAACAAGTAGCCCCACAGGAGGCAATTTTAGGTGTGATGCAGTCTCAGGATGTATGTATCTGTGAAATTTTCAAAGCTGCAAAAACTATAGCTGATTTCATTAAATATTTAAAATAGATTTTAATTTGGTAATTGTGAATTTTTAAAATTAAAATTTAATTTTATTTTTTTTTATTTTTATAAACAAAGGCAATTGACTGACAGGGTTGCCACCGACAAGCTACATGTTACATATAAAAAAGCTTGGATATTTCAAAATACATATATTGGCAATAATGTTTCCTTACGAAAGAAAAAAGCTCTTTTTATGTCAAAATTATATTGACGAAAGCTTTTAAACGTTTTAGAAAAACCTAAATTTGAGCTTAATCGTAAGCAAACGAAAACAAATGTGACAAGACTTTTGTTTTCGAAAAACAGGCTGTTAGATGAAAATTTTTTTATTGAAAAAATTTTTAGAATTATTGAAAATTTTTAGACGAAAATTTTTCTATAATAAAAAAAATTTTTCTAGAGAAGAAGTTTTTGGACGAAAATTTTTCTATAGATCAAAATATTCTACAGAAAAAATTTTTACACAAAAATTTGTCGATTGAAAAATTTTTCGATAGAAAAAATTTTATAACAAAAATTTTTTATAGAAAAAATTTTATAACAAAAATTTTTTATAGAAAAAATTTTATAACAAAAATGTTCTATTGAAAAAATGTTATACTGAAAATTTTTATAGAAAAAATTTTTAGACGAAAATTTTTCTATAGAAACAATTTATAGGAAGAATTTTTAAACGAAAATTTTTTTATAGAAAAAATTTTTAGACAAAAACTTTTCAATAAAAAAATGTTTATACTGAAAATTTTTAGAAAAAATTTTAAGACGAAAATTTGTCTATAGAAAAATGTTTTAGACGACATTTTTTTTTTGTAAAAAAAAATTTTAGACGAAAATTTTTCTATACAAAAATTTGTAGACAAACATTTTTCTATAGAAAAAAGTTTCTTAAGTTATTATTTTACAGAAATTTTTAATTATAAAACAACAACGTTTTACAAAGAATTTTTTTTTATAAAAAAAACTAACTTATCTTAAGTCTTTTATCCAGATTTAACCCTTAAACTGGTACTCTTGTCTTGTATTTTACTTAAGTCTTTTACTCAGGCCAAGATTTTAGACTATCACTAAATTCTAAGGCACTTACTTCTTGGTTAGGCTTAGTTCACCCCTGAAGAGTCTGTTATGCTCATAAAACTCTTATGCTGGTGCAAATTAGCACTATCCTTTATTGAAGTTGTATATAAATCTGCACAGTGTGAGATAAAACTTATTAACTTTTTCTTTGTAGAAGTCTTACATTATTTTCTTTAGTAATTTATGAAAAAAAATTAATCTTAATATGAAAGTAGTAGTAAAAATATAATAATTTTTGTCTCTACTGAAAATTGTTAAACTGACAAATTACCTAACGCTATTTTTACAGATTTTTACCTCTACCTCCTATGTAACATATTTTAACAGAAATACTCATACGAAATTCCTCCACCATAACAAAAGTCATAATATCTAGGATCCATTGTTCTTGAATATAACGTCATCATTATTTTAGGGAACACTGTTCCTTAAATCTTTGGCATAGTTTTAGGAGTTTCCAATGTTTAATAAAAAAGTATATTTTCTTTTTTTTTTTTTGTGAATATAAGTTCAACAGCTTCTATGTCTGTAATAAACTTTTTTATTCATTTAGAATTTTTGTCATAATTTGATTACATGTCCAAAATTTTTCCTACACTAATCTTACAAATGCCCATTTTCTGCACATGACCACAACTGTTTCACTTTACGAAATTGTCCAACGATAATAAAGCTTAAGACTTCGATTACATGTACGAGTAAGTATTTAGTCATTTAGTTAGTTCAAGTGAATGTACTGGAGGAACAACAAATCGAATGTAGTTTGTGGTAAATTTAAAACACTAGAGACAGACGGACGGACGGACAGGAGGACGAACGAAAGTAGCGTACATCAACATTTTAGGATAACAAAATGTTTTGTGTATTTTACGAGTGTACTTGGGGTCTTTCTAAGAAGCTCAACGTATTATGGCTTTTGGGTAAATGTAAATTAGTTACTTTCATTATTGGCTATGAAAGAGAACTGACTGACTTTGGCTAACTTTAAAGTTATGGTATAATACTCACAAACATAACCACATACTTACATATGGATGTGTGTGGATGATTCTATTGAAATTGTAATAAGAACACAGCGGCATACCTTGTTTCAAATAACAAAATGTCTATAATAGTTATATGTGATGATGATGATGGTGGTTATGATGATGATGGTTTAAGCAATGCCTTGATATAATTATTTGTGTTGCTGCTGCCATGTGCCAGAACAAGAAGTTAAACAAAAAATCATTTACTAAATGATTGTCCAATGTGTGTTCAAAACTTTTGTGAAAATAACTAATGGTCATAAAATATAGTTTTGTTTATTTCAAAAACGAAATATGCCATGTTTGGCCATTGTTAAAACAAATATGCAGTCAGTCTGTCAGTAGAGCAGCTACTCACTTCCATCATTTAATTTGTATAACTTACACCTCAATACCTAAATATGTATGTAAGCAAGGCTTTTTGTATTTCAACATATAGATTACCTGATCCAAATCCCATCTTTAAGCTTCTAAAATCTTAGAGCATCGTTTGTGGTCTTTAAGAAAAACTGACATAAATTTAAAAATCTGTTGTCATATTTTTAGATTTTCAGTTGAAATTTATGGTAGGGTATTATAGTTTTGGATATGACTGACTTATCTTTTCTTTGTTGTTACTCTTGATAGAAATACTAATTCTATTCTATTTTCATTCATTGATATGTTTCAATATGTGGCTGATACATTTTGTAATTCTAAAAATCCATTTTTATGGTTATACCTTTCACAGAATTTTAAATTAGTAATTCTTTTAATTGAACACAATAAGTAGATGCACAGTCAGTCGTTAATTAATGTTTGAGCTCGATACATTTCATTTTGTGAAATGACTCTAAAAATATAAAATTATTTTTTTATCTACATGAGGTTTTTAGTATACAAATTTTTCGAAGAACTTTTCAGTTTAAAAATCTATAAAATTAAAAAAAAAAAATTTCGGATAAAATTTTTTAAAAATCTTAGGCACTAAAATTTTTTTTATATAAATTTTAATATAACAATTTTTCTACAGAAAAATTTATGAAAATTTCAATACAATATATGAAAAAATTCATTCCAAAAAGTTTTAAAAACTTTGCTTGTTTTCAATAGGATGAAATCTTTATGGAATTTTTTATTTAAGTAACTTTTGTTAAAATTTTTCATATGAAAATTTTTTTTAAAAAATTTCATATTAACAATTTTTTATTTTTTTAATTTATAACAAGTTAAATGAAATTTTGTTTAGAGAAAAATTTCATAAAAACAAATTTTGATTAAATTTGTCTATGAAAATTTTGTAAATAAATTCTTCATATAAATAAATGCTTAATAAAATTTAAAGATTTTGATAATTTTTTATACTTAAAAAATTATACATTAATCATCTTTTGATAAAGTTTTTCATATAAACAAATTTTATTATATAACATTTAAATGAAAATCTTTTTAAATTTTCCATAGTTTTTACGAACATTTGTAAGAAAATTTTTCATAAAGGCAATTCTGGTAAATTTTTTCATATGAAAATTTTGTGGAGAAATTTTTCTTATAAACAAATTTTCAATGAAATTTTACATTTAAGAAAATTTTAATAAATTTTTGTAACATAAAAATTTAACACCAATAATTTTTCCATTAAAATTGTATACAGCGATTTTATCAATAAAAATTTTATACCGAAAATTTTTCTATAAAAATTTTATATCGAAAATATTCTATAAAAATTTTATACCGAAAATTTTTCTATAAAAATTTTATACCGAGAATTTTTCTATAAAAATTTTATACCGAAAATTTTTCTATAAAAATTTTATACCGAAAATTTTTCTATAAAAATTTTATACCGAAAAATATTCTATAAAAATTTTATACCGAAAATTTTTCTATAAAAATTTTATACAGAAAATTTTTCTATAAAAAATTTATACAGAAAATTTATCTATAAAAATTTTATACCAAAACTGTTCTATAAAAATGTTATACCGAAAATTTTGCTATAAAAATTTTATGCCGAAAATTTTTCTATAAAAATTTTATAAAAAAAAATTTATACCGAAAATTTTTCTACAAAAATTTTATACCAAAAATTTTGTCTATAAAAATTTTAAGCAGAAAATTTTTCTATAAAAATTTTAAGCAGAAAATTTTTCTATAAAAATTTTATACCGAAAATTTTTCTATAAAAATTTTAAACCGAAAATTTTTCTATAAAAATTTTAAACCGAAAATTTTTCCATAAAAATTTGAAACCGAAAATTTTTCTATACAAATTTTAAACCGAAAATTTTTCTATAAAAATTTTAAATCGAAAATTTTTCTATAAAAAATTTAAACCGAAAATTTTTCTATAAAAATTTTAAACCAAAAATTTTTCTCTAAAAATTTTAAACCGAAAAATTTTGTACCGAATATTTTGTACCAAAAATTTTTCTATAAAAATTTTGTACCGAAAATTTTTGAATACAAATTTTATACCGAAAATTTATCTATAAAATTTTATATCAAACATTTTTCAATAAAAATTTTATACTGAAAATTTTTCTATAAAAATTTTATACTGAAAATTTTTTTATAAAAATTTTATATTGAAAATTTTTCTATAAAAATTTTATAACGAAAATTTTTCTATCAAAATTTTATATCGAAAATTTTTCTATAACATTTTTATAGAGAAATTTTCCGTATTAAATTTGTATAAAAAATGTACGGTATAAAATTTTTACAAAAAATAATCGGTATAAAATTTTTATACAAAAATTTTTGGAATAAAATATTTATAGAAAAATTTTTGGTATAAAATTTTTATAGAAAAATTTTCGGTATAAAATTTTTATAGAAAAATTTTCGGTATAAAATTTTTATAGAAAAATTTTCGGTATAAAATTTTTATAGAAAAATTTTCGGTATAAAATTTTTATAGAAAAATTTTCGGTATAAAATTTTTATAGAAAAATTTTCGGTATAACATTTTTATAGAAAAATTTTCGGTATAAAACTTTTATAGAAAAATTTTCGGTATAAAATTTTTATCTAAAAATTTTCGGTATAACATTTTTATAGAAAAATTTTCGGTATAAAATTTTTATAGAAAAATTTTCGGTATAAAATTTTTATAGAAAAATTTTCGGTATAAAATTTTTATAGAAAAATTTTCGGTATAAAATTTTTATAGAAAAAATTTCGGTATAAAATTTTTATAGAAAAATTTTCGGTATAAAATTTTTATAGAAAAATTTTCGGTATAAAATTTTTATAGAAAAATTTTCGGTATAAAATTTTTATAGAAAAATTTTCGGTATAAAATTTTTATAGAAAAATTTTCGGTATAAAATTTTTATAGAAAAATTTTCGGTATAAAATTTTTATAGAAAAATTTTCGGTATAAAAATTTTATTGAAAAATTTTCGTTATAAAATTTTTATAGAAAAATTTTAGGTATAAAATTTTTATTGAAAAATTTCGTTATAAAATTTTTATAGAAAAATTTTAGGTATAAAATTTTTATAGAAAAATTTTAGGTATAAAATTTTTATAGAAACATTTTCATTATAAAATTTTTATAGAAACATTTTCGGTATAAAATTTTTATAGAAAAATTTTCGGTATGACATTTTTATAGAAAAGTTATTAGTATTAGACATAGAATTTCATAAGGATTCTCAATATATGTATGTATATATTTTTTTGGTTTTTGGAGCTAATATTATGAGAATTATAAATATAGTGAAAATAATATTATTCATTTTGATAGTGGTGGTGTCATAAAAGGATAAACAATCTCTTGATGAATTTCTGGTATAAACATTTCTAAAAAAAATGTTTTTTTTTTGTGAAACAATTTTTATATATTAATAAAACATATATTTTAACTTAAAAAAAAATCTATTTATCATTTACATAATAAATTACCTAAAAACTTTCATTTTGTTCTCTAAAAATTTAAGAAAGCTTCCATTTTCAAAACTCACCTCAACAATCACATACAGACACAAAAATCTGCTTTCGTTTACCAAACCGTATTCTTCATTTTCCTTCCAGTATTATACAAATCAAGTACATAATGTACTTATCGACCACCTTGGCACCAGTATTCCACATCCCAATACAATGGCACGTAATGTATCATTTATATTACAAAATGGTCATGGAATTGTAACAAATCCTCGACCATTTTATCCGAATGTAGTAGAAGTTGCTTGCATACATTGTCGCCCAGCCGTTAAATTGTCACATGAACTGGAAGATTTTGTGGAAACGGCACCAGCGGGTGTGATATTTTTCTCCATGGGTTCATCAGTGAAACCTTCAAATATGCCCGAAAAATTTCGTAAATTGTTGCTAAATGTTTTTGGACGTCTGTCAAACTATCACATATTTTGGAAGGGGGATGAACGTATGACAATGACGACTACGATGACTTCACCAGCAGCATTACAGTCAATGAGAAATTCATCTAGACCAGCAACAATAATAAAAACAACAACTAAATCAACGCATTTTATGAGTGATATACCAAAGAACGTTTATTTGAGTGGTTGGTTGCCACAACAGGACATATTAGGTCAACGGAAGTTGAAAGCCTTTATTACACATGGTGGTTTGTTGAGCATGTACGAGGCCATTTATCATGGCGTTCCAATGGTAATGTTACCAGTTTTTTGCGATCATGACATAAATGCTGCCAAAGCACAACAAGATGGTTATGCAATACGTTTATCACTCGAAAACATAAACGCAGATAAACTATATCATGCGATATTAGCAATTATAAACAATGATAAATATAAAAGAAAAATTAACGAGAAAAGACAATTAATGTTAGATCAAATGAACACACCACTCGATGCGGCTGTTTTTTGGACAGAATATGCTTTGAGGCATCCGGATGTTGAGCATTTACAATCACCAGTACGGGATATGAGGTAATAATTATCAACAAATTGAAGTATACAAATGGTGAGAACAAATATAGTTTGTTATAAAGTAATTAAAATGAAATACAGCTGGCGGTCCACGCAGTTGATTAATATTATTTTTGTATAAGCCTGAAAGTATGCTTTAATTTTTGCAAAGTCTTTCTTAGGTTTATTTTGAGAAATTCAATATTTATTTGAATTTTTTCTTTATTTCAGTTTCTTCATATTCTATTCTCTGGATGTTATTGTTTATCTTATTTTGTTTCTTGGAAGCATTCTCATAATTTTGAAAAAAATATTGATTTATGCTATAAAAACTAAACAAAATCATGTTAGGGTTACAAAAACACATCTAGTTAAACAAAGCCGATTTTAATAAAACATTTTACATTTTATATAAAATATTTAATTACTTACAATTTTCATTTAAGAATACATTTTTCTAATAAAGAACTTATGAACAATAGAGATCTTTTTATTCACATAAACCACGACGGTTTATTAATGCTAACCTAAAGGTTTTTCTAAAGACAAATTTTCGTTAAAAAATTCTTTCTATAGAAAAATTTTAGTTAAAAAATTTTATCTATAAAAAATTTTCGTTAAAAAATTTTTTCTATAGAAAAAATTTCGTTAAAAAAATTTTTTCTATAGAAAAATTTCCGTTAAAAAAATTTTTTCTATAGAAAAATTTTCGTTAAAAAAATTTTTTCTATAGAAAAATTTTCGTTAAAAATTTTTTCTATAGAAAAATTTTCGTTAAAAAAATTTTTTCTATAGAAAAATTTTCGTTAAAAAAATTTTTTCTATAGAAAAATTTTCGTTAAAAAATTTTTTCTATAGAAAAATTTTCGTTAAAAAATTTTTTCCATAGAAAAATTTTCGTTAAGAAATTTTTTCTATAGAAAAATTTTCGTTAAAAAATTTTTTCTATAGAAAAATTTTCGTTAAAAAATTTTTTCTATAGAAAAATTTTCGTTAAAAAATTTTTTCTATAGAAAAATTTTCGTTAAAAAATTTTTTCTATAGAAAAATTTTCGTTAAAAAATTTTTTCTATAGAAAAATTTTCGTTAAAAAATTTTTTCTATAGAAAAATTTTCGTTAAAAAATTTTTTCTATAGAAAAATTTTCGTTAAAAAATTTTTTCTATAGAAAAATTTTCGTTAAAAAATTTTTTCTATAGAAAAATTTTCGTTAAAAAATTTTTTCTATAGAAAAATTTTCGTTAAAAAATTTTTTCTATAGAAAAATTTTCGTTAAAAAATTTTTTCTATAGAAAAATTTTCGTTAAAAAATTTTTTCTATAGAAAAATTTTCGTTAAAAAATTTTTTCTGTAGAAAAATTTTCGTTAAAAAATTTTTTCTATAGAAAAATTTTCGTTAAAAAATTTTTTCTATAGAAAAATTTTCGTTAAAAAATTTTTTCTATAGAAAAATTTTCGTTAAAAAATTTTTTCTATAGAAAAATTTTCGTTAAAAAATTTTTTCTATAGAAAAATTTTCGTTAAAAAATTTTTTCTATAGAAAAATTTTCGTTAAAAAATTTTTTCTATAGAAAAATTTTCGTTAAAAAATTTTTTCTATAGAAAAATTTTCGTTAAACAATTTTTTCTATAGAAAAATTTTCGTTAAAAAAATTTTTCTATAGAAAAATTTTCGTTAAAAAAATTTTTTCTATAGAAAAATTTTTTCTATAGAAAAATTTGCGGTAAAAAAATTTTTTCCATAGAAAAATTTTCGTTAAAAGAATGTTTTCAATAGAAAAATTTTCGTTAAAAAATTTTTTCTATAGAAAAATTTTTGTTAAAAAATTTTTTCTATAGAAAAATTTTTGTTAAAAAAATTTTTTCTGTAGAAAAATTTTCGTTAATAAAATTTTTTCTATAGAAAAATGTTCGTTAAAAAATTGTTTTCTATAAACAGGCAAAAAAAATATGTTGTTAAAAAATTTTTCAAAAATATTTGAAATTGAATGATAGAATTTCTTAGGTATTGGATTTTATCTTCTTATTCTTTGATTTGAAAGAAGAACTATTTAATATATAATACTTATTCAGTGTATATAAAGTAGTACGTGTGAGTTCAGTTCTTATGACAAAAATTTGGTTGTATTTCATACAACTGTCATAAGTTTATATGACTTGTCAAAAGCATTAGACAGAAAAGATGCTGCAACATTTTCACAGCTTTTATGAATATGTCAAAAAGTATAAAGGAAGTTTTAGTTGCTTTTTCGTATTCGTACATAATTTAAAGGATATTTTATATAATATTTGGATGAATCAATAGTATAGAATACATACAGTCCGGATAGTGATAAAATTCTTTGTTCGAGTTATTTTTTAAAGCATGAAGAGTGTTACGAATAAAATATGTATTTACTATTTTAGGCAAAAATTATGTTCATATTGTGAAGCAAATAATATGTTTTATACTAATAAATGGTATAAGGAAAATCTCTGTAAATAATAACAATCTGGATCGGAAAGTCAAAAATGGGTTTTCGGAATATATAGACTCCTCCAAAAAGGCAACAAGAGCAACTAAATTTTCATCACTTTCTCTAAAGACGATAAATTTACAATCTCAGATGAGTTTGAACAGTATTTCAATAAACATTAAAGATTAACTTCAATCTTCTTTAAAATATTGCGTATTTTTTGATTGTTCTTACAAAATATTAAGAAAATATTGTAGTATTTAAGATATTTATTTCCTTTTGAAAAGAGTAAGAATTTACAAGTAAACCGGAAGTTAAGAATATTTAAAAGTAATATTTACAATTTTCAATATAAATATTTCATATTCATATTTTTCGAAATATTTAAAACTTACAAAATAAAATTATAAGATTTTCATTGTTTTGTACTTATAACTATTTTCATTTCATATTTAAAAGGATTTCTGCACATTTTTGTATATTATTTAAAAATTGCATCATCACAAGTTTTGAAATAAAACACAACGGAAACGAAAGTTAAAGGAAAGACAATTTTTTTTTATTTGTTTATAAATGTCACAATGAAATGTTACATATTTAATGCAGTTGCAACATTTAAAATGTGAATCAACAAAAAATCACAAAAAAGAGGAAATAAATCAAATTTCTAAGAAAGCAGGAAAAATAAAAATAAAACTAAAAATATACTTGTGCAAATATTGCTCTTAATGTAGCAAAACCTGTCGACAAAAACTAAAGTTCTTTGAAATATACTATTTGTAGAAAACAAAAATACTATTAAAAATTTAAAAATGTACTTTATACTAGTAGTTTTACAAGAAAAGTCTTTACATCCTTTTAACCGCCATCTTGTTAAAGTCATTTTCATGTTTCTTTTTTTTTTTTGTATGTGTTTGTGTATCAATAACAACAATTCAATCAAAATGGCAATACAATTCATTCCAAGAGACATAGCGGTATACTTTTATGTAAAACACTTGAAAAAATATCTTCGAAAAAATTTTAAACGCAAATTTTTCTTCAGAGAAAATTTTTTAACGAAAATTTTTCTATGCAAAAAGTTTTTTAACTAAAATTTTTCTAAAGAAAAAACTTTTTAACTAACATTTTTTTTATAGAAAAATTTTTCTATAGAAACCATTTTTTAACGAAAATTTTTCTATAAAAAAATTTTTTTCAACAAAAATTTTTCTATAGAAAAAATTTTTTCAACGAAAATTTTTCAATAGAAAACATTTTTTTAACGAAAATTTTTCTATAGAAAAAATTTTTTTAACGAAAATTTTTCTATAGAAAAAATTTTTTAACGAAAATTTTTCTATATTAAAAATTTTTTAACGAAAATTTTTCTATAGTAAAAATTTTTTCACGAAAATTTTTCTATAGAAAAAATTTTTTAACGAAAATTTTTCTATACAAAAATTTTTTAATGAAAATTTTTCTATAGAAAAAATTTTTTAACAAAAATTTTTCTATAGAAAAAATTTTTTAACGAAAATTTTTCTATAGAAAAAATTTTTTAACGAAAATTTTTCTATAGAAAAAATTTTTTTAACGAAAAATTTTTCTATAGAAAAAAATTTTTTAACGAAAATTTTTCTATAAAAAAATTTTTTAACAAAAATTTTTCTATAGAAAAAATTTTTTAACGAAAATTTTTCTAATTTTTCTATAGTAAAAATTTTTTACCGAAAATTTTTCTATAGAAAAATTTTTTAACGAAAATTTTTCTATGGAAAAAATTTTTTAACGAAAATTTTTCTATAGAATAAATTTTTTAACGAAAATTTTTCTATAGAAAAAAATTTTTTAACGAAAATTTCTCTATAGAAAAAAATTTTTTAACGAAAATTTTTCTATAAAAAAAAATTTTTAACGAAAATTTTTCTATAGAAAACATTTTTTAACGAAAATTTTTCTATAAAAAAAATTTTTAACGAAAATTTTTCTATAGAAAAAAATTTTTTAACGAAAATTTTTCTATAGAAAAAAATTAACGAAAATTTTTCTATAGAAAAAAATTTTTTAACGAAAATTTTTCTATAGAAAAAAATTTTTTGACAAAAATTTTTCTATAGAAAAAATTTTTACGAAAATTTTTCTATGGAAAAAATTTTTTAACAAAAATTTTTCTACAGAAAAAATTTTTTATCGAAAATTTTTCTATAGAAAACATTTTTTAACGAACATTTTTCTGTAAAAAAATTGTTTAACACTAGTTTTCCAATAAAAATTTTTCTATAAAAAAATTTTAACGAAAATTTTTTCTAATGGTCGTGAGTTCGAGTCGGGCTCAGGTTCATGTCATAAATTATTTTTTTTAATTTATGATTTTTAAATTAGATGAATAAATTTTTAGGAATACTGAAAAAACTATGTGACACTTAGCAGTGTGGAATGCTGCATTTTCTGTCCCGCTACGGACTTCATCAGCACACTGTGTCACCAACTGTTAGATGCCAGTAGTTAAGATCATCTATTTAACTGAATTCTTAAGCGAAATTGAAAACGAGAATTCGTCTAACTGAATCGATCATATGGTCATAGGTAAAATAGAAATGAGTGTTAACATAATTCTCGTTTTCAATTTCGCTTAAGAATTCAGTTAAATAGATGATCTTAACTACTGGCATCTAACAGTTGGTGACACAGTGTGCTGATGAAGTCCGTAGCGGGACAGAAAATGCAGCATTCTACACTGCTAAGTGTCACATAGTTTTTTCAGTATTCCTAAAAATTTATTCATCTAATTTAAAAATCATAAATTAAAAAAAATAATTTATGACATGAACCTGAGCCCGACTCGAACCCACGACCATCAACATAAATTTCTGGTTCAACTAAAATTAATTTTCTTCGAAAATTTTTTCTTACAAAAAATTTTTTAACGAAAATTATTCTATAGAAAAAAATTTTTTAACAAAAATTTTTGAATAGAAAAAGTTTTTTAATTAAATATTTTCTATAGAGAAAATTTTTTAACGATTTTTTTTTAAATATAACTATTTTTGTGGAATATCAGGAATATTAAACTTTCCTTTTAGTGTAAATTTTCGTATTCCAATAATTTTATGAACATCCAGTTGTATTCGTTTGTGTATTTTTGTTGTCGCTCTTTGTATTGGTATACGACTTGCATGTATGTGTGTTTGTTCTGATGACGATAGTGTATTGTAAAATTTTATGTTGTGAATCAATCCCATTTTTTATGTGAGACAATAAATTTTCGTCTTTATTCACTCAATAAACTATTGCAGCAGCAATTGCAACTTCTGCTGCGGCAGCTGAAGCAGCGACAACAATAAAAGGAAGCGAATGTCATTGTGCACTTAACAGAATAGACTACAATATGAAAATAAAATAATATATTGGGGAAGGAAACAATTTCGATAACATTTTTAAATTGCTGAAATTTCCATATTTGTTTAGTTTTCATGTAATGAATCGTTATTATGATCAGTGGAGATCATATTGTGATTCGATGTAATCAAATCTATATTTTGGTTTTAGAGTTTAAGGAGTGAAAAAATCGTACTAATATGAGTTGTAAACTTTCAAAGATCAGAACATGAGAAGGCGAAATAAAGGCTTAAAAAGGAATCAAATTATTATTGAGAGAATCATACTTATAATTTTTAGTGTTCAAATTTTGATCATTAGAGACAATTTTTTATCATCATGATTATCATACTACGGTATGATGAAAAAATTGTATCATCCTATTCATACATTCGTTCTGTCTATATAGTAGAAATGAACCTGATGCAAATTGTTGTGCATTTTGTTTAACTATTTTTATATCTTTTCTCTGCAAGATCCTTCAAACCTTACTTTTCCCTTCACACAATAGTATTATTATTGTGGTTATAAAGTTATATGATTGCGATAAATATAAGAGTGAATTTATATGTTGTGGTGAATCGTTTTAACCAACTGAAACCATTCAATCATATGTTTGTCTTGTACATAAAAACACATACATATGTGAGTATATAATGTTATGTATATAAAAATTTCACAATATCACTATCAAACAATAAAATGACAGCAAAAACAACATTAAAATCAACAACATCATAATCGTCTTTAGAAATGTTCGAGTATGGTTTTTGTAATAAAGATAAGCGGAAGGCCAAATTTGGAAGATATTAATTCGGAAAATGAAATTTACAATAAGAAAAGGTAGAAAAACTTTTTCACATAAAATTATTTTAACAAAAACTTTTTTCCATTGAAAAAATTTTAATGAAACTATGTAACATATATCAGTATTGTAATGGCTCATTTTCTGTCCCGCTACGGGCTTCGTAGTAAAGATCATCTATTTAATGAAACATTTAAGCGAAATAACAAACGAGAATCATAATTGATATTAAAAATTGAATTATGATCTTTTAATTGTCTCAGTAAGATGAGCTCTACCAACATAGTTTTTTGTACATAAGGTTTTATCTATACAATAGTTTTTTTTTATTTTTTTTTAATTTTATATGTCTTTATAAAAAAGATGTCTTTTAAAACTGCTTTATTTAGAAAAAAGTTTTATTAAACTTTTTGACAAAAAATCTTCTGATATACAAAAATTAATGCTACTTTTCGTTGTAATTTCATAACTCAAGAACCGGCTCACCTATTCAAACCAAATGCTTAGGCTTTATTCCGACTATTAAGTAGATGGTTTATGTGAAGTTTGTTAAAAATCGGTTGAGCGGTTCTTCATTTATCACATTTTTTGTAACAAATCATTTACAGAGTTTTTAAAATCTATGGAAATTTTTTATATTTACATATTGTATAATATAGTTTCCATATATTGCATAAACTCTATAAATTCAAAATTACTCAAAATGAATTAAATCGTGAACTGTGTATCCTATCATGAGTTGGTATGATACATTTCCGACAGGTGGCGCCACTATATTTATCAAATTTTTTGTAGCAAATTAGTTAGTTTATTTTTTAAGTTTATAAAATCTATGGAAATTTTTTACATTAACATATTGTATGACATGGTTTCCATATATTGCATAAACTCTATAAATTGAAAGTCA
The DNA here is from genome assembly GCA_933228675.1 of Stomorhina lunata. Lineage (NCBI taxonomy): Eukaryota > Metazoa > Arthropoda > Insecta > Diptera > Rhiniidae > Stomorhina > Stomorhina lunata. The sequence continues at coordinate 167,376,259 of OW121740.1, read as the reverse complement.
CTCAAATTGATATAAATCGTAAACTGTGCATTTGATCATGCTATGATCTTTAACAAAGTTATTTATATATGAGTCGGCGAAGTGTTCTAAATTGGTGCGATTAATTTCCTATAGATGGCGTCACCGAAAATGCTTCAAATTGAATTGAATCGTAAACTATGCTTTTGATCAAGTGTTGGTTAAACAAAATTAATAAAACTAAGTCAAAATTAATTGGATATTTGTGTAACGTCTTTTCATCAAATTTATTAAAGTTAGGGGAGAGGCAATGCGCGTATACAACAGCTAGTATTCAATATAAAAGTTTGCATATGAAGAAATTTTCAATACTAGAAACTTCTGATCCCTGTTCAGAGCATTACCTTGCAATTATGGATATAAGGCTTTGAGGTAGATTTGGCTGGTTAGCTTTATATATTCTTATTTCACTTGAGGTTATAGTTATTATAACCAGTTATAATTCAATGACTTTTTTGTATATATATTTAGTCCTTTAATTCCTGGTGGAACATAGGGCCTTATGACTTTTTTGTAGCGTTTAAATATTATTTGCGATATGCAGAATCATCTTTGAACGTTTCTCGGTTTTAATTTTTATGGCATCCAATTTCCTTCCTTTTGAATAAATCCTAATGATTTAAATGCAGGGAAGTTGCTATTGTGTGACTCCAAATAATAATGCAAGTTCTCTTTTCTGGTCTTCTGTGTCAAAATCACCATTTTCAAAGTTGGTGTATATTGTTAAGCTTCAACCAAATATTGATCTCAATACCTTTTTTCTACCAAAAGTGAAATTATAAAGAACAATGAAAACACACAAACAAACACGTGTGTGTGCCTTAGAATTCTCTCATTAAATAATCAAATTTTTATATATTAACATTTAAAAATTTTTATTGAAAATTTTGCAAAAAAATATGTTTTGACATTGAAGAATTTTCTATGGAAAAATAAGAAAATATTTTGTTGAACTAAATAAGAAATAAAGGTACAAGGCCAATACATGCGGCATGCGGGCGATCGTAGTATTGCCAGTACATAAAATGTGCGTTTGTTTACAAAAAATATTCATATGAAAAAATATTTGAGTAGAATTAATTAAAACTGGCAGAAAGAAAGTAGATCAAAGTTCTACTTTTTTCCATTGCCACTTTAAATTTGACAAATCTAAAAACAGCTGATTGCCGCCCGCAGCCGCTATCAGCGTGCATTGGCCTTCTACCTTAAAAAAAATCAAATTTTTTTTAATTTGTATCAAAAATATTCTCATTTATTTATTTTGTATATAACATTTTGGGATTCTTAGTGCAATACACTACAGTAAAACTTTTTAATTAAATGTTTGATGTCCCAAAATTTTGATAACCCTTTTTAAGAACATTTTTTTTTTTTTAAGTATTTGTAGAAAATCTTCATTGTCTATTGAAAAACATTTATTTAAGAATTTTTTCAAAACAAAATTCTTTAAAATAGGAAATTATTCTATCTTAAAATTTTTTTAAAAATCCCTAGCAACTGTTTACTGAGACTTGTGGAGCATAGGCATCATAAGACTATATTTTTTTGAAAATGATGATGGCGATACTTATCAGTTTTTTATGTGCCCACATTGCATGGTATTGATTGATTGGTTCCGACAGGATGATGCTAAAATCGATTCATTGCACCAAACGTTTGATGGGCATTTAATTAGTCGAAATGATGATGTCAATTGTCTACCAAGAGCTGCAATTTGACATCATTCGACAATTATCTATTGGGGGCCGTTAAAGACAAGTTTCATGTCGACAAACCAGAAACAATTGAGCATCTGAAGGCCAAAAATCGTGATGGCATTGTCGAGATGTAATACCCCAACCATCAAAAATCTGCAAGAAATTTAGTCCGAGGCCTTAAGCATCTACTTTATTAATTGCAAAAATTAAAAAGAATTAATTTATATAACCTCTTCTGATAGTTGTTTTTTTAGTTATCAAATTTTTACTTTTAATTTGTTAAAACTAAAATTCCAATAAACCTGGCCACCTTACCAAAATCGTTTCTATATTTTTATTGCTTTACTCATTCGATTCCTTTATAACATTTTTTATAACAAAAATTATTTTTATTTTTTAAATGCATGTACCTGTCATTCATAAAAGAAGTTTTCCATCATTTCCTTTTTGCAGTTAGTAACTGCAAAAAAAAACTAACAAGAAATGAAATAAAATGCTGTTCATTTTATATGAAGCAATAGTGTTTGTCAATAAACTTAAATGTATAAGTATTGGTATGTACAAATGCCCAGTAGGTTCGAAATGGAAAGCCCTCAGCGAAATTATTGCAACAAGAACAAACTGTCTGCCTCCTATGGTAAAACATGTTACTACTACTAACTACTTCTCTAACTTGGGAGCTTAGTTTATAATTCAAAACTACTGGTTATATAAATAAGACTTTATACAGGTGCTTTATATGTGAGTATGTGTGAGGCTGTATATATTAATATGACATGGCATTTGTGCTGCAGATGGAATTACTTTCTTTAGAAAAGAATCAATCAATATGTGCAAATGTATGCAATTGTTAAGAAATAAAATATATAATTTTAAATGTACATTTTAAAATATTGTACAATATATTCTTGGATACATGAAGACTCATGTCATACTTAGTTATAAACGTCTATGGAAAAAATACATAGTAATATACACTCATACAACTGGCATTTGCAATTTATGTTTATTGCAATAGAAAAAAAAGGTAAAAATTAAAACTAAGATTAAAATTGTGCATGTTTAAGCACAAAAATAAAATAGAATCTTGTTAAAGCTCTTGAATTAAGTAAATTGTATTTTCGATTAAGGTAAATTTCCAAGTAAGCTGATTTTAATAGAATTTTTGCATTTGTTGGGTAGGATTTTGGAAATCAAGGGATTATATGATTTTTTATTTATGAAGTATACACTACTACTACTAAATGTGTTAAAGGTATTATAAATTTGTCATTTCGTTTTAAATTCTATAGCATTTGCATTGGATCTCAAATTACTAATACAGTGGGCAAATATATTAGTTTACTTACGCCAAAGATAATATTTTGAAGGTATGACTTAGTTTGTACAGCTGCATCGAATTTCAATTCAAATTTTGAGATATGATTCTTTTTTTCCAAATTTATAACTTTTAAAAATACATCTCCAAATTTATAGACGAATTATTATATTATAATCACTTTACCAGATTTCGTTGAAATCAGTCAACAGTTGACCATAGCTTCCATACAAACTCTTCTCTTAAAACGCACTAAATGAGAAAAAATCACTAAAACGCTTTAAGAAAATAAGAATATAATGTTGGTAAAAACTGCTAAATTTCTATAACACAGGGCAACAGCAAAAATATGCTTGAGTAACCACTATATACATTTGATGTATCATGGCTACCTTAGTACAAAAATGGTAAAATTTTTAAATTCTATGGATAGTTTTTTTTTTTAATTTTTTTGTGAAACTGCAATTTTTTTTAGACACTTTTTCACATAATTAATGATAACTCAGAAATTAATAATCGGATATTATTCAAACAAAATCAGAAAAATTAAAATTTTTATAGCCTTTGATTCGTCTATATATCGCGTTTCAATCGGATCAATAGTATCAGAATTATAATAAAAAATTTAAGAAAAAATTATATTTTTTACATAAATATGGCAAAAATTTTTGTTTTAAAAAAATCATGAAAAATAGAAAACGGCAAAAAATGTTCAGATTCATTATTCTGTCGCAAAGCCATAATAGTAGCAACAAAGCGAGATATCGACCATAAAAATCGATTGATTATTTTCGAATTTATTCACAATTAAGTGAATTCACTCATTTTCACAAAATTTTATATTATTGCTTGTATACGTATATAGGGTTTTTCAAATGTGTGAAAAAAATAGAAAAAATAGAATATCCAGGTACTGCCAGGATATTGTATAGTGGCTTCAAAAGCATCTAATTTTTTTATTTTGTTGCGTTGTGTAATAGGAAGATATCAGTCAGTTTTAGCGAAATTTTATATTTTATTGTTTACATGTATATTGTAAGTTAAAAAAGAAAAAAATAAAAAAATGTAAACTAAGTAAAATGTTTTTGTAAATTGTCTTCGGCAAGTCCTCAAGGACATGTAATGGCCAGTGAAAATTGTAATAACTCGAAAACTGTTTAACCGATTTTAAAGACATGTAGCTTATTGGAAAAATCATTGCGTTTGCACTAAGAACCAGAATCAACTTTTTTGCAAAAGGGAGAATAAATAGCTTTAATTTTGCAAAAACTGAAAATTTGTAAATTTTTTTCGATGTAAACGCTATTTTTCAGATTTGGGGCCTATGCGCTACGTGTTAACGTTGTCCAATTCGACAAAAATTTTGTGGGTGGAAGTTTCTCACCAAATCTCACAATAATCCGACATGTACCGCTTGAAATTGGAAAATTTATTTTTTTCATACATTTGAAAACCCGCTATAATGCGTATATCAAGCAAAAAACTAAAATTTTGTGAAAATGAGCGAATTCACTAAATTGTAAATAAATTCGAAAAAAGTCAATCGATTTTTATGGTCGATATCTCATTTTGTTGCTATTATATGTCGCTATGCTATAAAATAATAAATCTGGAAGTTTTTTGCCGTTTTATATTTTTGATGATTTTTTTAAAACGAACATTTTTGTCATTTTTACATAAAAAATATATTTTTTTTTCTTAAGTTTTTTTATTATAACTCCGATACTATTGATTCGATTGAAACGCAATATATAGACGAAATAAAGGCTATGTAAATCTTAATTTTTCTGATTTTATTTTAATAATATCGAACTAGTAGTTTTTGAGTTATCATTAATTATTTGAAGAAACGTCTAAAAAAAATTGCAATTTAAAAAAACAAAATTTAAAGAAAATCTATCCATAGAATTTAAAAATGTTACCATTTTTGTACGAAGGTAGTCATGATACATCAAAATTGTATAGTGGTTTTAAGAGCACATGAATTTTTTTTATTTTGTTGTGCTGTATAATCGGTCCACATTTGACCCTAGTTCTCATATTAGTCCAACGGGAACAGCTTAAATATATTAGTTTTGAGAAAATGTTTGTATGATGGCAAAATTTAGCAAATACTTGTCTTTATACAGGAAAAAGAACACCTTTGACCTTAGTGGTAAATGGTATCGTATGGTCGGGCTTGATCGATTATAGTATTAACCCTCTTACTTGTTTTATAAAAAGTCAATTATTTTTCGATCCCCTCATGGCCATTTTTTTTTTGGTTTTTATATTTTGATGTCAACAGTGTAATCCATATTTTGGGAGAAGAATAAAGAAACTTTAAGATATGCTTTTTGAGATGGTCTTGAGTCAAGGGCATAATTGATCTTGCTTGCTCTCCAATACATGATTTAATTTGTTAATCAAAAGAACTTGAAGGTTATATGCTGAAATACTAGCTTAGTTTTACAAAAATCTGTTCAAGAAGTCGAAAAATTGGTTCACTACGTGCTCGAAAATTTTTGATTTGACTAAATCATTATTAGCAAATATATATATTGTGACGAATTTTAAACTTATCCGTCCCATTGTGCAAAGTTCACTGCTTATAATTCTTGCCTTCGTCTGTAAGCAGAGCAGCATGTTTCTCTTATTTACTGTAAAGAGTATAGCAACATTTTTCTCTTTTATCTACATTCTCTCTATCTCTGTTACTGTTAATTTCATATAATCTGTTTGTACCAGTGTTGCCACCAACCGAATGTTAAATTACACATGTATCATACCAAAATTACACATGAAATTAGGAATTGCACATGCTTTTTTTTTGGCAAAATAATATACTTACTTACTTGGCCTATATTTGCAACCTGTTAAGGTCAAAGGCCGAGCAAATTTTAACTTTCTATGCGTTTCAATCTTGTGCGCATATTCTCAAATTTCGTAGGCCAAGTTTTGAAAGACTTTCCTCTATATGGTCTTTTCATCAATATTTCCGACGACCCCTTGTAACATATGTGAGAACTCTCGGCACATGATAGCTCATTACATTAACAAGAGTTAAAGTAGTTCCCTGGTAGCAGCGTCCAAATTAAAATAAAGTTAATAACTTTTTGCAAAGTAGGAAACAATCTGTCTTCCAAGGTATTCTTTAAATCAGAAACCTTTATCCAATAATCTTCTGGCTCCAAATTGCTGTGAAGCCCAAAATTTCAAAATCAAGGAAGTGCAGTTGCTATTTTGGGATCACAATATCCACAATTGTATAAATATCTTCACTAAAATTAAATGTTTTTTTTTTTAATTTGACGAATTGACTCGATATAAAACTCTCGGCTATCTTGAAGCATATTTTTTTCCAAGTAGTATTAGGATTTTAAGACATCCATTTTTATGAATATAGTAGCATTAAAAAGTTTGCATTATATTAATTATTTCGATTTCGAAAGGGACATACAAATATTTACTTATTAAAATGCATGTGTTGAAAACTGTTAAAAAAATATTACGATAGCTAGCACCCAAAAACGACAAAAATTTAAATTACACATGAGTTACATATCGTCTACGCATGAAAATAAAAATTACAAATGATATGTGTAATTACACCTAAAGTGGCAACACTGGTTTGTACAACGTGAGTGAGAGTGTTCTTGATCACGTGAAAATGTATTGGAACATGCATGAACTTTCGTAAGCCACATTGTTAGTGTAATCAACGACAGCAGATCTTTGTTTACGTCTGCAGAAATTGCTAGAAACTCTCTTCTCTACTATATAAGGCCGATGAACGAGTATTGGGGGAACAGTTTTATTTGAAACGCGTATAAGAGAACAGTGACTAAGTGACTAAGAATATTAAAGCAGTTTTGTAAAGTTTGTTTACAGTTTTGTGAAAGTGTGTTTAAAGTGATTAACTGTAAAGTTAATAAAAATATAACTTTGGAAAACTACATAAATTGTTTTAATTAATTTGACTACGGTTGTTTGCAAAAAGAATTTCTTCCGCGTTTTTTAAAGGAAAAACGTAACAATATATATAGACTAAACTAGACCTATAGTCAAATGTAAACCGATTTCGCCCAAGTTTAATACCAAAATATGTTTGTAGGACAGACAGACAGACAGACAAACTTAAAATTTCATAAAGATTCGACAATATGTATCTTCTAAGGAAGTTACAAATGAAATGAAAATTTCAATATACCCTCCATTCGTTTTGATGGTGGGTATAAAAACAGAATAAAAGAATTTTTATTGGCCAAAATTAAGTTTTATTAAAGTTTTCTAGTCGTTACATTTGATTGTTTCATTTTCAAATAAATATGCTAATAACTAAATAAATAAGCAAATGAATAAATAAATAAATTATGTAATAAATAAATAAGTTAGATAATAAATTATGTATGGTTCGTTTCAATAAATTAACTTAAACTCTAAAAAAGAAAAAAGCACTCGCCTTTTAGGCGCAGATTTGGAAAGCCTGTTACAAAGGCGCTGCTAGCAAAAAAAGTATTGAAAAAATAAAAAAAAAACGCACAATGAGTATATCAAGTATTAGGGATCTGGTGTGATCAATAAATTACTTAAATTTAAAATAAATAAATAAATATTTTAATGATACAAAAAGTTTTTATTTTTTTTAATAAATAAGGCAAAATAATTTAAATAAATAAATTGAATAAATAAATTAATAAATATTTAGGCACAGAGCAATGTTTTGAAATTGCAAAACAATTATAAAAATATATACAAGTTCTTATTTTAAATTTCTATTAAACAATTTTTAACTTATTTAAAGCAAATAAAAATATATTTTAATAAAGTTTCAAATTATAGCTCAAATAATATAAATATTAAAATTATTCTAATGTTTCCTGATAACAAACACTTCAGACTACTTGAAAATATCATCGTAAATTACTTAATCGTCTGTTACTTTTGTAATCTAGAAACAAAAGATAAGTGGCAATTTTAGCTCTAAATGCACTTTTTTCTAAAATTTTTTTTTAATAAATATTTTAAATAAAATCTTTTAAAATATTAATTGACAAACTTTTCAAAAACTTGCTTATTGTTGTTTCTTAAAAGCTATTAAATAATTAATAAATAAATTAAACCCCATTTTTTTCCTATAAATTTCTTTGATTTCTTCAAACAAATAGCCAACACCAATTTTTTAAAGTAGATTAAGATAAAATAAATAAATTTTTAAATTATTACAATTATATTTTTTCATAACATAAATTATATATATTACAATTAGTTACAAGTTTAAAATTGATAATAATTTTTCTAAAATAGCTCAAATAAGAAAAATATTTACTAAAATAACAAAGTTTTGCTCAAAATTTTTATAATTTCTTTGAAAAAGGTAATTCGTAATTTTAGTAAAAGATTTCTTTATATCATTAGCTATAACAAATTTTTTATAAACTAAAAATATTTATCTGAAAAAAGTTTTCATACATATTTTTTTCAAATTAAAATGACATGTTCTTTTGCATACCCTTCATTTTATAAATAGATACAATTTATAGTTTAAAAAAAACGAGACACTTGAATGTTTCTTTCGACACATGAAAATTACAGACATGACACTCTATCTTCATTATCAGGACATCAATTTAGGTTCTTGTCTAGGATATAAACTTTGAACTGATTTTACATAAAATGCATTTTATCATATCTTTGTTGTTTATACAGGCATTTAAAGTGCCTCAGATTCTTTTGTGATAACAAAAATTCATTGAAAATTTTTCCATTTTTTCCTCATTGGAGCTAATCTAGAAAAATTAATATGACGATTTAATTACACTGTCAATGAAAAAGCCTTATTTCATATCAACTTAAATAAATTTATGGCAAAGACAAGTTTTTCCATAAAACGAGTAATATTTTGTGAAGTTTAGAATAAATAAATATTAATAGTTTATAATTTTCGTTAATCATTAATGTTCACAGAACTTTAATTTATTAATATTACAAAATTATTTTTATAATTATAAAATTTTTTGTATATTATGGATATATAAATTTTTGTAAAGAAGTTGTTTTAGTCTTACAATATTTTTCAAAATATTGTGCAATTATGTATATCTTTTAATCTTACAAATGCATATCTTTTACATTTGCAACATCAAAAATTGTTGTATTTTTATGTGCTATAAATAGATTTTAGTTAAATTAAGGACACTTGTATTGATAATTTTATGAGAATTCAAGAAGAATGTATAAACTAAATTTCATCGAAATATAATAAAGTTTAGTAGTGTTCGAAAATTTTTGATTTGACTTCAAATTAATATAATTATTTCTTTCTAATCGCAATATCACAAATATTAAGAAATTTTAATGCATCAAAAATTTAATCATAAAATGATCTCATATAAATGACATTAAACTAATTTAAATACATAAAAAATTTTATCATAAAATGATCTCATATGAATCATACTAATCCATGTTATAATTAAATAAAACACTCCATTACCCATGTACAGGACTAAGCAACCCATACCACCAGTAGCCGATGTATATTTTTAATTTTGGTTGGTGCCACTTTGTAAAAGAAACGACAAAATAGGCACGAACCATAACAAAATCCAATTTAACAACAACAACACAGAGAGTGTCTGTTATTTTGGGTATTTTATTCCCAAAAGCTTTAATTTGATTTAATATATTAAAAAATAATATAGTTTGGTTAACAAAATTTATGGTTCGAGAGAATAAAAAATATAATCTAGAACATTGTTGGCACGACACTATTATTTTTGTGAATATTGGGAATGTTTTTGTAAATATTGAAAATATTTTTAAAAACAGAAATAAATTCTAATATTAAACAATTTTACATTTTTATATTTTTTTTACATATTTTCGATCCAAAAGTTTTTAATAAAAATATATTTTTCTTTGGAAAATTGTTCGATAAGAAAATTTTTTGCTAAAAATAGTTTTCTGTAAAAATTTTTGACAAAAAATTTTCTATAGAAAAATTTTTTACAAATAATTTTTCATAAAAAAATTTTCTATAGAAAGATTTCTGATACAAATTTTGTATAGAAAAATTTTTGTAAGAAAATTTTCTAAAGAAAAATTTTTCTTTGGAAAATTTTCTAAAGAAAAATTTTTCTTTGGAAAATTTTCTTACAAAAATTTTTTTACAGAAAATTTTTATCAAAAATTTTTCTACATAAAAAAATTTTTATCAAAAATTTTTCTATAAAAATTTTTTTTATCTAAAATTTTTTTTTATTAAAAATTTTTTAAAATGTTCTATAGAAACATTTTTGATAAAAAAATTTTCTGTAGAAAAATTTTTGATAAAAAAATTTTCTATAAAAAAATTTTTGTGAAAAAAAATTTTCTATTAAAAAATTTTTGATGAAAAAATTTTGTATTGAAAAATGTTTGATAAAAAAATTTTCTATAGAAAAATTTTTGATAAAAAAATTTCCTATTGAAAAATTTTTGATAAAAAAATTTTCTATTGAAAAATTTTTGATAAAAAAATTTTATATAGAAAAATTTTGATAAAAAAATGTTCTATAGAAAAATTTTTGATAAAAAAAATTCTCTGTAGAAAATTTTTGATAAAAAAATTTTGTATTGAAAAATTTTTAATAAAAAAATTTTTGATAAAAAAATTTTCTACACAAAAATTTTTGATAAAAAAATTTTGTAAGGAAAAATTTTTGAAAAAAAAATTTTCTTTAAAAAAATTTTTGATAAAACAATTTTCTATAGAAATATTTTTGATAAAAAAATTCTATAGAAAATTTTTTTATCAAAAAATTTTCTGTAGAAAAATTTTTGATAAAAAAATTTTCTATTGAAAAATTTTTGATAAAACAATTTTCTATAGAAATATTTTTGATAAAAAAATTTTCTATAGAAAAATTTTTGGTAAAAAAATTTCCTATTGAAAAATTTTTGATAAAACAATTTTCTATAGAAAAATTTTTATAAAAAAATTTTTGGTAAAAAAAATTCTATAGAAAAATTTTTTTATCAAAAAATTTTCTGTTTTTGATGAAAAAATTTTCTATCGAAAAATTTTTGATAAAAAAATTTTCTATTGAAAAATTTTTGAGAAAACAATTTTCTATAGAAATATTTTTGATAAAAAAATTTTCTATAGAAAAATTTTTGGTAAAAAAATTTTCTATTGAAAAATTTTTGATAAAACAATTTTCTATAGAAATATTTTTATAAAAAAATTTTCTATAGAAAAATTTTTGGTAAAAAAAATTCTATAGAAAAATTTTTTTATCAAAAAATTTTCTGTAGAAAAATTTTTGATAAAGAAATTTTCTATAGAAAAATTTTGATAATAAAATTTTCTATAGAAATATTTTTGATAAAAAAATTATCTATAGAAAAATTTTTGGTAAAAAAAATTTCTATAGAAAAATTTTTGATAAAAAAATGTTGATAGAAAAATTTTGGTTAAAAAAAATTTCTATAGAAAAATTTTTAAGAAAACAGTTTGCTATTGAAAAATTTTTCATAAAAAAAGTGTCTATACAAAAAATTTTGATAAAACAATTACTTTTTATTAAAAAATTTCTGTAGAAAAATATTTTATAAAAAAATTTTCTATAGAAAAATTTTTGATAATTAAATTTTTTTATAGAAAAATTTTTGATAATAAAATTTTCTATAAAAAAATTTTTTCATAAAAATATTGTTCATAAAAATATTGTTGATAAAAATTTTTCCATAGAAAATATTATGGAAAAATTTGAAATAGAAAAATTTTTGATAAAAAAGTTTTCTGTAGAAAAATTTTTGATAAAAAAATTTTCTGTAGAAAAATTTTTGATAAAAAAATTTTTTTTATCAAAAATTTTTCTATAAAAATTTTTTTTATCTAAAATTTTTTTTTATTAAAAATTTTTTAAAATGTTCTTTAGAAACATTTTTGATAAAAAAATTTTCTGTAGAAAAATTTTTGATAAAAAAATTTTCTATAAAAAAATTTTTGTGAAAAAAAATTTTCTATTAAAAAATTTTTGATGAAAAAATTTTGTATTGAAAAATGTTTGATAAAAAAATTTTCTATAGAAAAATTTTTGATAAAAAAATTTCCTATTGAAAAATTTTTGATAAAAAAATTTTCTATTGAAAAATTTTTGATAAAAAAATTTTATATAGAAAAATTTTGATAAAAAAATGTTCTATAGAAAAATTTTTGATAAAAAAAATTCTCTGTAGAAAATTTTTGATAAAAAAATTTTGTATTGAAAAATTTTTAATAAAAAAATTTTTGATAAAAAAATTTTCTACACAAAAATTTTTGATAAAAAAATTTTGTAAGGAAAAATTTTTGAAAAAAAAATTTTCTTTAAAAAAATTTTTGATAAAACAATTTTCTATAGAAATATTTTTGATAAAAAAATTCTATAGAAAATTTTTTTATCAAAAAATTTTCTGTAGAAAAATTTTTGATAAAAAAATTTTCTATTGAAAAATTGTTGATAAAACAATTTTCTATAGAAATATTTTTGATAAAAAAATTTTCTATAGAAAAATTTTTGGTAAAAAAATTTCCTATTGAAAAATTTTTGATAAAACAATTTTCTATAGAAAAATTTTTATAAAAAAATTTTTGGTAAAAAAAATTCTATAGAAAAATTTTTTTATCAAAAAATTTTCTGTTTTTGATGAAAAAATTTTCTATCGAAAAATTTTTGATAAAAAAATTTTCTATTGAAAAATTTTTGAGAAAACAATTTTCTATAGAAATATTTTTGATAAAAAAATTTTCTATAGAAAAATTTTTGGTAAAAAAATTTTCTATTGAAAAATTTTTGATAAAACAATTTTCTATAGAAATATTTTTATAAAAAAATTTTCTATAGAAAAATTTTTGGTAAAAAAAATTCTATAGAAAAATTTTTTTATCAAAAAATTTTCTGTAGAAAAATTTTTGATAAAGAAATTTTCTATAGAAAAATTTTGATAATAAAATTTTCTATAGAAATATTTTTGATAAAAAAATTATCTATAGAAAAATTTTTGGTAAAAAAAATTTCTATAGAAAAATTTTTGATAAAAAAATGTTGATAGAAAAATTTTGGTTAAAAAAAATTTCTATAGAAAAATTTTTAAGAAAACAGTTTGCTATTGAAAAATTTTTCATAAAAAAAGTGTCTATACAAAAAATTTTGATAAAACAATTACTTTTTATTAAAAAATTTCTGTAGAAAAATATTTTATAAAAAAATTTTCTATAGAAAAATTTTTGATAATTAAATTTTTTTATAGAAAAATTTTTGATAATAAAATTTTCTATAAAAAAATTTTTTCATAAAAATATTGTTCATAAAAATATTGTTGATAAAAATTTTTCCATAGAAAATATTATGGAAAAATTTGAAATAGAAAAATTTTTGATAAAAAAGTTTTCTGTAGAAAAATTTTTGATAAAAAAATTTTCTGTAGAAAAATTTTTGATAAAAAAATTTTCTGTAGAAAAATTTTAGATAAAAAAATTTTCTATAGAAAATTTTTGTTAAACAAAATGTTTCGATAAAAAAATTGTCTATAGAAAAATTTTTGTTAAAAAAATTTTTTATAGAAAAATTTTGAATAAAATAATGTTTGATTAAAAAATTGAAAAAAATACCTATTTTAGTTAAATGTATCAAAAACTGCAACTCTGCCGACAATTTTTTGGTTCTGTTCTCTTTTGCCGACCCGTGGACATAAGTTTCCAAATCAAACGTAAAATCATATTTGCCAACAGATGGGCTGAGATAAGAAATAAAGCTCTCTCTGTAAGAACTAAAATTACAGAACGTTTATACTACCAGTGCAATGGTGCTGAACCGTGGGCACTTGCACAGGCAGATAAAGCTATCCTTGGAGTTTTTTAGAGAAAGATTCTACAAAAAATGAATATCCACATCGAATGAACATTGAGCTGTATGAGTTATACACTGAACTCGACATAGTAAAACGCATCAAATAGCAGCGGCTGCGTTGTCTGGGACATGTACGAATGGATAAAAATACACTAGCAAGAAAAGTACTCGAAAACAATCCCAAGGGAACACGAAAAAGATTACGTCCGAAAATTCGATGGAAGGACCAAGTTGAGGAAAATTTTTCAAAGCTTCGCCTACGAAATTGTAAAATATATGCAGAGGATTGAAGCTCATTGAATTCTAAAATATGCTAGGCATTGTGAATATAGGCCACTTATATGATGCTTATAACTATTTAAGCTTAATAACAATTTTTGGGTGTAATGATGAGATTTTTTGCATTCTTTCCCACAAAATTTGACTATAGCTTGAAGAAAAATTTGTGTCAATTAGTAGCAAGAAATGATCAAATGTTATGATCTCTGTTCTTCAAAAAATGTTTATCTATGATAATGTCTATGATTTTTTTTAATAAATTGTACCTAATACACGAACCTTGAGAGCAACGTAAAAGGATAAATTCTGATTGGTAGTTTGCTTGCCAAAAGTCATTGGCTAAGTAAGTAAGTAATCATGACGGCGTCAAATTTAGCTAGCACATATCGGCTTTGACTATATACTTTTGAGCACTTAAAGCTCTTTATAGTCCTAAATATAATGATGAGTCGATGTGCAAACATGGGTAAGAGTCAAAAGTCCGGATTCATAAGTTTTTATTCGATCAAACAAGACTTTTTATACAAAAAAGTCGAGAAGTCGTTATTAAGATAAAAATTTCATAAAAAACTAAATTCTCAAAAATAATAGACTGGTAAAAAAATGCATATGTGTGCTTTCATTTGAGGGTTCAAGATCATTTATATAAAATTTCAAAATTTTTGATATATTGTTTTATTCTTAGTAGGTTTTCAAAATAATTTATTAGAAATCTAGGGTTAATAATTATAAGGCAAAATTTGGCTCTAAAATTTTTTAAAATCAAAATCAACATCGAAAAATCATGGAGAAAATATTCTATAATTTCAAATTAGCAGATCATATTTATAGCACATTTTTAAATATAAAAAGTAAAAAAAGTTTCGGTTTTTAATAAATATTTTAAATAAAATAAATAAATTAAAAGGTTAAAAAGTATTGGATTGTGCGGAGAATAATTTCCTTTTTTTGAAGACAAAGTATTTAACTGTTAAATTGTATTTCTCCCAAAAAATTCAATTGCTTTCCGGCTAACCCAATAATTTTCAATAAATAAAATTTTAAAACTAATATTCGCACATTTGTAATTATTTATATCGCCAGGAAATAAATAAGTTTTTGAATAAATAAATAAATAAATATTTTAATAAATAAACATTTGAATAAATAAGATTTTAATTAAATAAATAAATATTTAAATAAATAATTGTTTAATATTTAATATTAAATAAGTAAAACTTTTAAAAAATAAGTTTTTCAATAAATTAGTAAATACGAGTGTCGGTCAATAAGTGGGTCACAAAGCTCAGTGGCTTAAATTTTTACTGATCAATTACAACCGTTTGAAAGTTTCAAAGGAATGTTTGGAGATGTTCAGGAGCAAAACGGTATCTAATGGCCTGCACGTCAGTCGCGGAGGGTTAACAGACAGAAATTTTAACATATATGACCTTATTGACCATCCCCCGTATTTTAATAAATAAATAAATACAAATTTAATAGTTGTTTTCTTTTTAAATTATGTTCAATAAATTAAATAAATATATTTTTAATGTTTAATAAATTAAATAAATAGATAAATATAATAAATTAATTAAAAAAAATAATCAATTAAATAAATAAAGTTTCAAAAAATAATAAAAATTTTAATAAATTAAATTTTTATAATAAATAAATATTTGTTGTTTTATAAATAAATAAATAAATTAGTCAAATAAATAAATATTTGTAATAAATTAATATTTTTAATATATAAATAAATATTTTAAATAAATTAATATTTTTTATAAATAAATATTTTTAATAAATAAATAAATTATTTAAATAAATAAATAAATATTTTAAATAAATAAATATTTTAAATAAATAAATAATTCTTTCTTTTACATTATTTTTAACATTAAACCCCTCATACTCTTGTTTACCCCTTAATCCTATCCTTTTTCATTTTTTTAATTGGTTATAATTTCAGCTCACATATGATATGGCTGACAGAACTGATATACCAATCTCTGGGAACGTTCTGTCTTCTTCATAATGCCCTTCTTATAGTATTGACGTATAGAACGTGACAGTTTATCATAATTCATGGCTGGACGATTTTTGCGTTTACCCCACAACTTCGCCACTCTCACGGAATCCTCTATCTTAAAAATGCCCTTGCTGCGATCAATCCAACGTATGGCTGTGCCATTGATGTGGGGTGCCGCTAAAAGTTCTTTCAAAAATTGCCACAAATGTATGTGAGATCCACCGGTGCGGGTGCCAGTCCTTCTTACAGGCGGCGTTATGGTATTAGCTTCATTGTTATTGTTATTGTTGTTATTGCTAATATTATTGCTATTCATACCATTCGAATTTGTATTGATCATTTCGGTATTGTTTTGATTATACTGATCATTGATTTGTTGTTGTTGGTGTTGAGCTGAATGGGAGATTGTTGGTTTGGTAAGAAAATCATCTTCATCTGTTATTGGAGGTAAGAATTTTATTGTTTACATGTTTTTTTAAATTAAATGGAATTTTTGGTTTTACCTTCGGTATCTTCTTCCATGTCATTATTATATGTTTGTATTATATTGCCAGTCCACATATTGGGCGTTTGTTGTATTTGATTTTGTATTGTAGTTTTGGTATATTTCCAAATTTCCAACTGGGCATATAAAGTACAGCCGCACTAAAATTATGATAGTAAATAAGAATAATGCAATTTTAAAATAAATACGTTTGTTTAAATTACGAAAATAATAAATAAAAATAATGAATTAACTTTAAATTGAAGAAACTTATTAATCATTCTTCACGACTTCCCTCACCTCGTTTGGCTGTCTTTCTTTCAAGTCAAAACAAAACTAATTAAATTATTTTTTCTAATATTAGTCGTCGCCTAAGTCTCAGTCTATGTCTTAATCTATGTCTTAGTCTATGTCTTAGTCTATGTCTTAGTCTATGTCTTAGTCTATGTCTTAGTCTATGTCTTAGTCTATGTCTTAGTCTATGTCTTAGTCTATGTCTTAGTCTATGTCTTAGTCTATGTCTTAGTCTATGTCTTAGTCTATGTCTTAGTCTATGTCTTAGTCTATGTCTTAGTCTATGTCTTAGTCTATGTCTTAGTCTATGTCTTAGTCTATGTCTTAGTCTATGTCTTAGTCTATGTCTTAGTCTATGTCTTAGTCTATGTCTTAGTCTATGTCTTAGTCTATGTCTTAGTCTATGTCTTAGTCTATGTCTTAGTCTATGTCTTAGTCTATGTCTTAGTCTATGTCTTAGTCTATGTCTTAGTCTATGTCTTAGTCTATGTCTTAGTCTATGTCTTAGTCTATGTCTTAGTCTATGTCTTAGTCTATGTCTTAGTCTATGTCTTAGTCTATGTCTTAGTCTATGTCTTATTCTATGCCTTAATCTATACTTTGTATAATGTTTGTAAACTTATAATAATTATATACATATACAGTATTTCTGCTTCCATTTTGAGAATAAAAATGTTTCTATTAAATCTGACCTGAATTGCTATTAATTAGAATTTTAAATTAATGACTTTCAGAAGCAAAACTAAAAAAGAAAAACTTCCTCCTATACAACAAATTTCTCACATATATTCTCTTCAAACAATCGTCTTAAGATGAAAACAATGGAAACGAAAAAATTGCAATAAAATAAACAGAAACAGCAAAAAATCAAATTATAAAATTCATTAAGTCATTAAAATATAAATTTTATATTTTCCATTATAACCAACAGAAAAAAGCAAACAAACAAAATCATAAATTTAAAGTGATCATAAAACAGGCAGAAATGAAAAATACTTATACTTGTACTCATATGCATTGCAATTAACTGATATAGATTTTTTTGTCTTTATTTCTTAAATTTTGTTCGTAATTTATTTTCATTTCAGCACAAGTGAATTTCTGGTCTGTTACAAGTTATTTTTAGTTTTGGTTACTCTTTTTTTGTTTTTTGTTTTGGTTAACTGTTTATACTGGCTGTTATACTTGTAAAATGAAGATCATTAAGATGATCATCAAGCTGATGATCGTTAGTATGTTGTGAGTGTGTTTAATGATCATTGTTACACTTTTATCATTATGACGACTCACTTTCACCTTGCAATGTCGTTGCTGGTCGTTGCCTTAGATTTATTTTGTAGTTTTAAATTTGTTTTTTTTTCTTATAATTTTTTTTCCTATTTCTAACTTGTCTAGCCATGAGTACTTAAAGGTTTCTTTACCTGCTGCCATGATGGTATTCAATTAAACCTTCTATTTTGCTACTTCTACGTCATGCTGTTTAAGCACAGTCACTCGCATTCGATTAAAGAAGTAACAGCAACAAAGTAAGAGGGGTATTGTTTAGTTTGTTTTGTTGAACATTTTTTGGTTTCTTTGTTTGTTTATTAAAAACAAAGTTAGGAACAGTGGGGTATTTTAATGAAATTGAGCGCTGTTGACTCTAAATAACATTAGCGCTTAATTTTCTTTTCAAAAAAAAAAAAAATATTGAAAAAATTTCAGAGTAAAAACAAATTATGTTCAATCTTTGATATCAAACATTTTTTTTTAAATTTTGAAGTTTAAGAATGAACAATTTGTATATCTAAATTTTTTTTTTAATTTTGATATTCAAAAATTTTAAATTTTGATATCGGAAACTTGTTACAAAAATTTTAATATCGTACATTTTAGAGAATAATGATATCGAAAAATCTTTTAAAAAAATTTTGACATTGAAATTTTTTTCTTAAAAAATATTTGATACTAAAAAATTTTCAAAAAACGCTCTCAAAGAAAAATTTAATTTTAATAAATTTTCTATATAAAACTTTGATATCGAAAATTTTTTATAAAAAAATATTTATATCAAAGATTATTCTATAAAAAAATTGATATCGAAAATTTCCTTTAAAAATTGTGGTATCAAAAACATTCTATAAAAAATTTTGATACAGAAAAATTTTTTATAAAAAATTTTGATATCAAAAATTTTCTATCGAAAATATTTAAAACATTTTTTTTAAAAAGATTTGCTATAAAAAATTTTGATATCGACAAATTTTATATAAAATATTTTGATATCAAAAAATTTTCTTAAAAAATTTTGAAATCGAAATTGTGATATAAAAAAAAATTTTATTAAAAATTTTGACATCAAAAATTTTTTATAAAAAATTTTGATATCGAAACTTTCCATTAAAATTTTTGATTTCTTTAAAAAATTTTTATATGGTAAAATTTTCTAAAAAAATTTTGATGTAGAAAATTTTTATAAAAAATTTTATTAAAAAAAATTGGTCTAATAATAAATAAATGTAACAGATTTGGGATCAAATGCGAATAGTCATTCTTTTAAAAAAAAAATTTGATATAAAAAATGTTGATATCGAAAAATTTTCTAAAATAATTTTGATATAGAAAATTTTTTATCGAAAATTTTTTATAAAAATTTTATTAAAAAAAATTGCCTATAAAAAATTTTGATACCGAAAAGTTTTCTATAAAAAACTTTAATATCAAAAAATTTTCAATTAAAAATTTGTTTATCGAAAATTTCCTACAAAAATTTTGATATCGAAAACTATTTATAAAAAATTTTGATATAGAAAAATTTTCTAAAATAATTTTGATATAGAAAATTTTTTATCGAAAATTTTTTATAAAAATTTTATTAAAAAAATGCCTATAAAAAATTTTGATATCGAAAAATTTTCTATAAAAAATTTTAATATCAAAAAATTTTCTATTTAAAATTTTGATATCGAAAATTTCCTACACAAATTTTAATATCTAGAACTTTCTATAACAAATTTTGATATAGAAAAATTTTCTTAAATAATTTTGATTTAGAAAATTTGTTATCGAAATTTTTTTTAAAAAAAGTTATTAAAAAAAATTGCCTATAAAAAATTTTGATATCGAAAAATTTTCTATAAAAAATTTTAATATCAAAAAACTTTCTATTAAAAATTTTGATATCGAAAAGTTGTTAAAAAAAATTTTTATATCAAAGATTTTTTTTTAAATTTTGATATAAAAAAAATTGGATATCGAAAATTTTCTATTAAAATTTGGATATCGAAAATTTTCCATTAAAATTTGGATATCGAAAATTTTCTATTAAAATTTGGTATCGAAATCTTCTTATAAAAATGTTGATATTAAAAAAATTTTATAAAAAAAATTTGATATCAAAAATTTTCTATAAAAGATTTGATATTGAATATGTTCTACTTAAATTTTGATATCAAAAATTTTATATAAAAATTTTGATATCAAACATTTTCTATATAAAATTTTGAGATAGAAAAATTTTCTATAAAAAATTTTGATGTCGAAAAATTTTCTATAAAAAATTTTGATGTCGAAAAATTTTCTATATCAAAATTTCTAAAAAACATTTTCTATAAAAAGTTTTGATATCGAAAATTTTCTATAAGAAATTTTGATATCAAAAATTTTCTATTAAAAATTTGATATCGAATATGTTCTACTTAAATTTTGATATCAAAAATTTTATATAAAAATTTTGATATCAAAAATTTTCTATATAAAATTTTGAGATAGAAAAATTTTCTATAAAAAATTTTGATGTCGTAAAATTTTCTATATCAAAATTTCTACAAAACATTTCTTTAAAAAATTTTGATATACAAAAATTTTGTACAAAAAATTTTTATATACAAAATTTTGATATCAATATATTTTCTTTAAATAATTTTGGTTTGGAAAAATTTTCTATTTTGATATCGAAAATTTTCTATAAAAAAATTTTTATCTAAAAATTTTCTATAAAAAAATGTTGTATCGAGAAATTTTCTATAAAAAAATTTGATTTCAAAAATTTTCTATTAAGACATTGTATATTAAAAAAAAAAATTTCTTTAAAAGATTTTGGTAATAAAGATTTTTCTATGAAAAATTTGATGTAAAAAAAAACTATATTTAAAATTTTTATATCGAAAATTTTCTAAAAAAAAATGTACATTATTAACACATTTTCTAAAAAAACTTTATTATTAATAATTTTTTTTCTAAACAAATATTTGATCTTAAAAAATTTTTAAAAATAAATAACTTATATCGAAATGTTTTCATATCGAACAAATTTCTTTAAAACGTTTTATATTAAAAAAATTCTATTTGAAAATTTTATAACGAAAATATTTCTATAAAAATATTGCAATTTAAAATTTTTACACAAAAAAAATTATAAAAATACTATTTTTCCGAAATTTTATTAAAACCACCCACTGTGCCCAAAACGCAACTGTTACTAAGTCCAAGACATTTATTAATCCAATACATTTATTTAAATATGTATATAACATGCAATTCGATGTCTTTTTTTTTTGTTTGTTTTGCTCTCGCTTACAGTTTCATCAGTTTCACTAAACAACCTTCACACATTCTTTTCTTTACCTTCAGCCATGACCACGGTTACTAAATAAGTTGTGTGTTTTTGTTTTTATTTTCGTTATAATTTCATTTTTACATTTACTTTTCTTTCTTTTTCCCCAAAAATCGAAAATAATACCGCAAACATGCCTCAATCAGACCGAGTGTAATAAAAATGTGCTTGTTGCTTAAGTCTTTTGTTTTACTAACGAGTAAAAGTTTAAAAGAGAAAGAGAGAAAGAGGAGCTTTAAGTGTGAAGCTTCAGTCTTTGTTAACAAATTATTAGTGAGAGTAAGTTTTCTTATGATGATTTCCAAAAAAATTCATGTTTTTTTTTTGTGGTTTGTTTTGATTTTGTTATGAATAGAATAAAAATGACTCAATCTTCTTGGCTTACTCTTTGCTTTTTTTTTCCCAAAATGTGAGAGAAGATGAAAGCTTCAATTTACTTTCATTTTTTATTACTCTCTTTTGTTAAAGATTTATATTTAGCTTAGCTTCAAATTCAAAACTCTTGTCATCTGTTAATATGTTTATATATTATTTGTTTAGATTAAAAATAACTGTTTGAATTTGAAAATGTAGCTTTTTTTAATGCAAAAAATTTAGCTTAATTTTTTTAAATGGTTAAATCATATATATTATATTGAAATGACGTCAGGGGCAAGATGTCGTAACTTGTTTTTTTAAGTTTTTATAATCATTTAAAATTTAATTATATCTTCATTTCTTCAGCTTCGATTTTCTAAGATTTCTTTCTTTAACTCTCATTCTTTAACTCAGTCTTATAAAAATCAAACCTCAATACACAAGCTTAAAAAAAGCTCTTTAAAAAAATTGGTATCAAACTTATGCTGGTACGACCTTGTCTAATTAAAAATTCATAGCTAATTCTATTATATTGCAAAAACCGCAAAAATCGAAAGTTCATGTTACCTTTGTTTTAATTTTTATGCTTTAGCTTTTAACCATAAAAAATTCTTCATAATAACTTACCTCTGGTATTCTTTTAATGAATTCATCTTCTGTTAATTGCAATAGCTCAGCACCATTTTCATTGAATTTTTGCTCAATATCTTCGATTACTGGTAATTTGAATTGTTGTAGGGTGGATCGTAACCATGCGTGTACTTGATTAGCAGACCAAGCCGAGGGATCTAAAAATGTTTTGTATTTTCATTATCAAACAATAAAGTGCAAAGTTGTTGAGTCATTTTGGGTTATTGGAAAAACTAGTTATTAATTAGAGGTTAAATTAGTTCATTTTTGATCATGGCCATTAAGGCAAAAATATTTGCTTAGAAATTCTTTAGATATGAATCGGTTTTCTTAATAATTTAAATTAACAAGTTTTTATTAAATTAAATGCAAGTTTTTTAAATTTGAAAAATAATTATATAAATTGTATATTTTGAATAAAAGAAAGAACAATATGTGCACAAACAGTTTAAGTTTGTAGCCAATGGCTTTGTATATAAATTAGTATTAGTTAGTCGAGGTATGTCTTAGTCAATGTTTAAGTCTATACCTTAGTCTATGTCTTAGTCTATAACTTAGTCTATATCTTAGTCTATGTTTTAGTCTATGTCTTAGTCTATGTCTTAGTCTATGTCTAAGGTTATGTCTTTTTCCATGTCTTATTCTATACCATAGTTTATGCCTTAGTCCATGTCTTAGTCTATGAATTAGTCTGTGCCTTAGTTTATATCTTAGTCTATGTCTTAAGTTATGTCTTTTTCTATGTCTTAGGCTATGTCTTTGTCTATATCTTAGTCTTTGTCTTAGTTTATGTCTTAGTCTATGTCTTAGTCTATGTCTTAGTCTATGTCTTAGTCTATGTCTTAGTCTATGTCTTAGTCTATGTCTTAGTCTATGTCTTAGTCTATGTCTTAGTCTATGTCTTAGTCTATGTCTTAGTCTATGTCTTAGTCTATGTCTTAGTCTATGTCTTAGTCTATGTCTTAGTCTATGTCTTAGTCTATGTCTTAGTCTATGTCTTAGTCTATGTCTTAGTCTATGTCTTAGTCTATGTCTTAGTCTATGTCTTAGTCTATGTCTTAGTCTATGTCTTAGTCTATGTCTTAGTCTATGTCTTAGTCTATGTCTTAGTCTATGTCTTAGTCTATGTCTTAGTCTATGTCTTAGTCTATGTCTTAGTCTATGTCTTAGTCTATGTCTTAGTCTATGTCTTAGTCTATGTCTTAGTCTATGTCTTAGTCTATGTCTTAGTCTATGTCTTAGTCTATGTCTTAGTCTATGTCTTAGTCTATGTCTTAGTCTATGTCTTAGTCTATGTCTTAGTCTATGTCTTAGTCTATGTCTTAGTCTATGTCTTAGTCTATGTCTTAGTCTATGTCTTAGTCTATGTCTTAGTCTATGTCTTAGTCTATGTCTTAGTCTATGTCTTAGTCTATGTCTTAGTCTATGTCTTAGTCTATGTCTTAGTCTATGTCTTAGTCTATGTCTTAGTCTATGTCTTAGTCTATGTCTTAGTCTATGTCTTAGTCTATGTCTTAGTCTATGTCTTAGTCTATGTCTTAGTCTATGTCTTAGTCTATGTCTTAGTCTATGTCTTAGTCTATGTCTTAGTCTATGTCTTAGTCTATGTCTTAGTCTATGTCTTAGTCTATGTCTTAGTCTATGTCTTAGTCTATGTCTTAGTCTATGTCTTAGTCTATGTCTTAGTCTATGTCTTAGTCTATGTCTTAGTCTATGTCTCAGTCTATGTCTCAGTTTATGTCTTAGTCTATGTCTTAGTCTATGTCTTAGTCTATGTCTTAGTCTATGTCTTAGTCTATGTCTTAGTCTATGTCTTAGTCTATGTCTTAGTCTATGTCTTAGTCTATGTCTTAGTCTATGTCTTAGTCTATGTCTTAGTCTATGTCTTAGTCTATGTCTCAGTCTATGTCTCAGTTTATGTCTTAGTCTATGTCTTAGTCTATGTCTTAGTCTATGTCTTAGTCTATGTCTTAGTCTATGTCTTAGTCTATGTCTTAGTCTATGTCTTAGTCTATGTCTTAGTCTATGTCTTAGTCTATGTCTTAGTCTATGTCTTAGTCTATGTCTTAGTCTATGTCTCAGTCTATGTCTCAGTTTATGTCTTAGTCTATGTCTTAGTCTATGTCTTAGTCTATGTCTTAGTCTATGTCTTAGTCTATGTCTTAGTCTATGTCTTAGTCTATGTCTTAGTCTTAGTCTATGTCTTAGTCTATGTCTTAGTCTATGTCTTAGTCTATGTCTTAGTCTATGTCTTAGTCTATGTCTTAGTCTATGTCTTAGTCTATGTCTTAGTCTATGTCTTAGTCTATGTCTTAGTCTATGTCTTAGTCTATGTCTTAGTCTATGTCTTAGTCTATGTCTTAGTCTATGTCTTAGTCTATGTCTTAGTCTATGTCTTAGTCTATGTCTTAGTCTATGTCTTAGTCTATGTCTTAGTCTATGTCTTAGTCTATGTCTTAGTCTATGTCTTAGTCTATGTCTTAGTCTATGTCTTAGTCTATGTCTCAGTCTATGTCTCAGTTTATGTCTTAGTCTATGTCTTAGTCTATGTCTTAGTCTATGTCTTAGTCTATGTCTTAGTCTATGTCTTAGTCTATGTCTTAGTCTATGTCTTAGTCTATGTCTTAGTCTATGTCTTAGTCTATGTCTTAGTCTATGTCTTAGTCTATGTCTTAGTCTATGTCTTAGTCTATGTCTTAGTCTATGTCTTAGTCTATGTCTTAGTCTATGTCTTAGTCTATGTCTTAGTCTATGTCTTAGTCTATGTCTTAGTCTATGTCTTAGTCTATGTCTCAGTCTATGTCTCAGTTTATGTCTTAGTCTATGTCTTAGTCTATGTCTTAGTCTATGTCTTAGTCTATGTCTTAGTCTATGTCTTAGTCTATGTCTTAGTCTATGTCTTAGTCTATGTCTTAGTCTATGTCTTAGTCTATGTCTTAGTCTATGTCTTAGTCTATGTCTTAGTCTATGTCTTAGTCTATGTCTTAGTCTATGTCTTAGTCTATGTCTTAGTCTATGTCTTAGTCTATGTCTTAGTCTATGTCTTAGTCTATGTCTTAGTCTATGTCTTAGTCTATGTCTTAGTCTATGTCTTAGTCTATGTCTTAGTCTATGTCTTAGTCTATGTCTTAGTCTATGTCTTAGTCTATGTCTTAGTCTATGTCTTAGTCTATGTCTTAGTCTATGTCTTAGTCTATGTCTTAGTCTATGTCTCAGTCTATGTCTCAGTTTATGTCTTAGTCTATGTCTTAGTCTATGTCTTAGTCTATGTCTTAGTCTATGTCTTAGTCTATGTCTTAGTCTATGTCTTAGTCTATGTCTTAGTCTATGTCTTAGTCTATGTCTTAGTCTATGTCTTAGTCTATGTCTTAGTCTATGTCTTAGTCTATGTCTTAGTCTATGTCTTAGTCTATGTCTTAGTCTATGTCTTAGTCTATGTCTTAGTCTATGTCTTAGTCTATGTCTTAGTCTATGTCTTAGTCTATGTCTTAGTCTATGTCTTAGTCTATGTCTTAGTCTATGTCTTAGTCTATGTCTTAGTCTATGTCTTAGTCTATGTCTTAGTCTATGTCTTAGTCTATGTCTTAGTCTATGTCTTAGTCTATGTCTTAGTCTATGTCTTAGTCTATGTCTCAGTCTATGTCTCAGTTTATGTCTTAGTCTATGTCTTAGTCTATGTCTTAGTCTATGTCTTAGTCTATGTCTTAGTCTATGTCTTAGTCTATGTCTTAGTCTATGTCTTAGTCTATGTCTTAGTCTATGTCTTAGTCTATGTCTTAGTCTATGTCTTAGTCTATGTCTTAGTCTATGTCTTAGTCTATGTCTTAGTCTATGTCTTAGTCTATGTCTTAGTCTATGTCTTAGTCTATGTCTTAGTCTATGTCTTAGTCTATGTCTTAGTCTATGTCTTAGTCTATGTCTTAGTCTATGTCTCAGTCTATGTCTCAGTTTATGTCTTAGTCTATGTCTTAGTCTATGTCTTAGTCTATGTCTTAGTCTATGTCTTAGTCTATGTCTTAGTCTATGTCTTAGTCTATGTCTTAGTCTATGTCTTAGTCTATGTCTTAGTCTATGTCTTAGTCTATGTCTTAGTCTATGTCTTAGTCTATGTCTCAGTCTATGTCTCAGTTTATGTCTTAGTCTATGTCTTAGTCTATGTCTTAGTCTATGTCTTAGTCTATGTCTTAGTCTATGTCTTAGTCTATGTCTTAGTCTATGTCTTAGTCTATGTCTTAGTCTATGTCTTAGTCTATGTCTTAGTCTATGTCTTAGTCTATGTCTTAGTCTATGTCTTAGTCTATGTCTCAGTCTATGTCTCAGTTTATGTCTTAGTCTATGTCTTAGTCTATGTCTTAGTCTATGTCTTAGTCTATGTCTTAGTCTATGTCTTAGTCTATGTCTTAGTCTATGTCTTAGTCTATGTCTTAGTCTATGTCTTAGTCTATGTCTTAGTCTATGTCTTAGTCTATGTCTTAGTCTATGTCTTAGTCTATGTCTTAGTCTATGTCTTAGTCTATGTCTTAGTCTATGTCTTAGTCTATGTCTTAGTCTATGTCTTAGTCTATGTCTTAGTCTATGTCTTAGTCTATGTCTTAGTCTATGTCTTAGTCTATGTCTTAGTCTATGTCTTAGTCTATGTCTTAGTCTATGTCTTAGTCTATGTCTTAGTCTATGTCTTAGTCTATGTCTTAGTCTATGTCTTAGTCTATGTCTTAGTCTATGTCTTAGTCTATGTCTCAGTCTATGTCTCAGTTTATGTCTTAGTCTATGTCTTAGTCTATGTCTTAGTCTATGTCTTAGTCTATGTCTTAGTCTATGTCTTAGTCTATGTCTTAGTCTATGTCTTAGTCTATGTCTTAGTCTATGTCTTAGTCTATGTCTTAGTCTATGTCTTAGTCTATGTCTTAGTCTATGTCTTAGTCTATGTCTTAGTCTATGTCTTAGTCTATGTCTTAGTCTATGTCTTAGTCTATGTCTTAGTATATGTCTTAGTCTATGCCTTAGTCTATGTTTAAGTCTATGTCTTAGTCTATGTCTTAGCCTTTGTTTTAGTCTGTGTCTTAGTCTATGTCTTAGTCTATATCTTATTCTATATTTAAGCCTATGTCTTGGTCCCTATCTTAGCCTTAATCTTGTTCTTTCTAACTTACCCTGTGATATCTGCAGTTTAGCGCAAGTAGCATCAGCTTCAAGTTTAGCATGTTCAAGTGCCAAAGAAATTACCGGACCAATATTATCCTGAACCTCTTGTAAATCACCAATAATAGACTCCAGAGCCAAAGGTTTCAGATTGTGTCTTTTTTGGAACGTGGTGTCCTCTAAGTATTCACGCAATAATTGATGATCTGCCGTTTCGTCCGAGGCTGTACTAAACTGTGATGATTTCTGATTTAGATCGTTAAACGTTTCGACATCCGAATCGAAAGGTTCTGACTTAAAATCGAAACCACTGCAACAACTGCTGTAGGTCGATTGGGGTGTTGGAGTATCGCAACTGGATTCGGGCGGTGAGGGTGGTAGAATATGTAATTGCTCCTGTTTAATGGATTGTATATCAATGGAGGGGCAAGGAGAGTTTGCCGAGTTATAAAGAGAATTACGTGAAGAACTTAAAGATTCGTAGCAGTTAGTCGATGAAGGGGAAGGGGTATACTGAGTATGAGGAAAACTGTATTCAGATTGAGCGGGGCTAGATTGTGGCGAAGGATAGATGTGAATGTGTGGATAAGCGGGTGGTGGTACAAGTTGATTTTGTTTTGTATTCAAAGGAAAGTAACTCTGATAGATTTGTTCTTGTTTGATTGTGTTGAGAGAAGGACATGAAGACCAGGTTTGTTCGATTTTTATATCGGGTACTGCTAGAGAGTTTTCTTGATCTTGTGATAAATGTTGTGAATTTGTTGTCGTTGTTGTTGTATCGAAATTATAAACGGTTGTGGGTATATTATCTGTGAGATTCGTTTGTGTTAGATTTGTCGTTATTGTTGTATTATTATAATCCTGAGGTAGTAATGATAGATCAAAGTTATCAGTATAATTGGCATATGGATCATTTGCTGTAACACTGGCGTTTGTTGTGACATTAAATTGAGTTTGCTGCTGCTGAGCTTGCTCAAAGTCGTATGTAATTGATGGAGTTTGAGGGGGTAAAGTAACCAAACGGCCACCGGAATGAGGCATCTAAAAGAAAAAAAAAAACACAAATAATTAAAATTATTTTGTTGTACATATTGAAAAAATTGTATTGTTCTTAAAGTTCATTGATCTTTATAAAGTTTGTGTAGAAATTAACACTTTTGAAATTTACAAACATTTTGTTTAAACACAAATTTTACTTATATAAACCATGTGGTGGTGTTGGTTTTATAAATATTATTTTTTCATTAAAACAAACATTTATTTAGGTGGGTCAATTAATATGAAAAATGATTGCGAGTATAAATAAAGTGTGTTCCAAACAAGTTTTATGTTATTTGTGTTAATTTTACAAATCTTATATTTTTGTTACAAAAAAAAAAATTATTTTAAATTTTTTATTATTATAATGGCTTGACCACAAGTATTTCGTAACACTTGCTTTTAACACTTGTTTTCATAATGGGACTTTGTTTATTTATATTTAATTCTACTTGAATAGACTTGATATTGACATTCTTTTTTTTTCTATCTTATTTTAATTTCAAGTTGTTTTTTTTTTTGTTAAGGAAAATAAAATCATGGCAATTTACGTCGTGGGAGATATTGGAAACTTTTTAAGATATGAAAACATTTTTGATGTTTTTTTATAGTTAATCGTGGAATATAAGTATGTAATCAATTATGGTAGGTTTTTGCTCTAATTAAATAAATTTAAGATTGGATTTAATTTCTATGATAAATTAAAAAAAAAAATTTTTAACATTTTTTAATACTAAAATACTACACAAAACAATATTTTTGTACAGAACTTAAAACAAGATGTTTATGTTCTTGAGATGCGACCAAGTCTGATTATTTGTGTTTAAATAATCGAGGTTTGTCTTAGTTCGTACTTAATTTTATGCTTCTATGTCAGATTAACAAACTTCTATCTTATTGTTCTTATCAATAATATAAACTATAATTTGATACAAATATATTTTATTAAAAAATTTGTCTTATGAAAAAAAACTTGTTTAAATGTGTTTTGAAGATAAAGAAACATGTCATAAGTACAAAGGTTTTAAAAGTGAATATTTAACTAAATTAAATTGGGGGTTTTACACTTAAATCAGGGGGCGTAAATTGATCATTCATTAAGTTTACGAAACTTTTCAAATTGTTCTAACAATGTCTAAATCTTAGTCTATATTTTAGTCTACATCTTAGTGTTAGTCTATGTCTTAGTCTATGTCTTAGTCTATGTCTTAGTCTATGTCTTAGTCTATGTCTTAGTCTATGTCTTAGTCTATGTCTTAGTCTATGTCTTAGTCTATGTCTTAGTCTATGTCTTAGTCTATGTCTTAGTCTATGTCTTAGTCTATGTCTTAGTCTATGTCTTAGTCTATGTCTTAGTCTATGTCTTAGTCTATGTCTTAGTCTATGTCTTAGTCTATGTCTTAGTCTATGTCTTAGTCTATGTCTTAGTCTATGTCTTAGTCTATGTCTTAGTCTATGTCTTAGTCTATGTCTTAGTCTATGTCTTAGTTTATGTCTTAGTCTATGTCTTAGTCTATGTCTTAGCCTATGTCTTAGTCTATGTCTTAGTCTATGTCTTAGTCTATGTCTTAGTCTATGTCTTAGTCTATGTCTAGTCTATGTCTTAGTCTATGTCTTAGTCTATGTCTTAGTCTATGTCTTAGTCTATGTCTTAGTCTATGTCTTAGTCTATGTCTTAGTCTATGTCTTAGTCTATGTCTTAGTCTATGTCTTAGTATATGTCTTAGTCTATGTCTTAGTCTATGTCTTAGTCTATGTCTTTGTCTATGTCTTAGTCTATGTCTTAGTCTATGTCTTAGTCTATGTCTTAGTCTATGTCTTAGTCTATGTCTTAGTCTATGTCTTAGTCTATGTCTTAGTCTATGTCTTAGTCTATGTCTTAGTCTATGTCTTAGTCTATGTCTTAGTCTATGTCTTAGTCTATGTCTTAGTCTATGTCTTAGTCTATGTCTTAGCCTATGTCTTAGTCTATGTCTTAGTCTATGTCTTAGTCTATGTCTTAGTCTATGTCTTAGTCTATGTCTTAGTCTATGTCTTAGTCTATGTCTGAGTCTATGTCTTAGTCTATGTCTTAGTCTATGTCTTAGTCTATGTCTTAGTCTATGTCTTAGTCTATGTCTTAGTCTATGTCTTAGTCTATGTCTTAGTCTATGTCTTAGTCTATGTCTTAGTCTATGTCTTAGTCTATGTCTTAGTCTATGTCTTAGTCTATGTCTTAGTCTATGTCTTAGTCTATGTCTTAGTCTATGTCTTAGTCTATGTCTTAGTCTATGTCTTAGTCTATGTCTTAGTTTATGTCTTAGTCTATGTCTTAGTCTATGTCTTAGCCTATGTCTTAGTCTATGTCTTAGTCTATGTCTTAGTCTATGTCTTAGTCTATGTCTTAGTCTATGTCTAGTCTATGTCTTAGTCTATGTCTTAGTCTATGTCTTAGTCTATGTCTTAGTCTATGTCTTAGTCTATGTCTTAGTCTATGTCTTAGTCTATGTCTTAGTCTATGTCTTAGTCTATGTCTTAGTATATGTCTTAGTCTATGTCTTAGTCTATGTCTTAGTCTATGTCTTAGTCTATGTCTTAGTCTATGTCTTAGTCTATGTCTTAGTCTATGTCTTAGTCTATGTCTTAGTCTATGTCTTAGTCTATGTCTTAGTCTATGTCTTAGTCTATGTCTTAGTCTATGTCTTAGTCTATGTCTTAGTCTATGTCTTAGTCTATGTCTTAGTCTATGTCTTAGTCTATGTCTTAGTCTATGTCTTAGTCTATGTCTTAGTCTATGTCTTAGTCTATGTCTTAGTCTATGTCTTAGTCTATGTCTTAG
Organism: Stomorhina lunata; assembly: GCA_933228675.1. Taxonomy (NCBI): domain Eukaryota; kingdom Metazoa; phylum Arthropoda; class Insecta; order Diptera; family Rhiniidae; genus Stomorhina; species Stomorhina lunata. The sequence continues at coordinate 167,344,726 of OW121740.1, read as the reverse complement.
TCTATGTCTTAGTCTATGTCTTAGTCTATGTCTTAGTCTATGTCTTAGTCTATGTCTTAGTCTATGTCTTAGTTTATGTCTTAGTCTATGTCTTAGTCTATGTCTTAGTCTATGTCTTAGTCTATGTCTTAGTCTATGTCTTAGTCTATGTCTTAGTCTATGTCTTAGTCTATGTCTTAGTCTATGTCTTAGTCTATGTCTTAGTCTATGTCTTAGTCTATGTCTTAGTCTATGTCTTAGTCTATGTCTTAGTCTATGTCTTAGTCTATGTCTTAGTCTATGTCTTAGTCTATGTCTTAGTCTATGTCTTAGTCTATGTCTTAGTCTATGTCTTAGTCTATGTCTTAGTCTATGTCTTAGTCTATGTCTTAGTCTATGTCTTAGTCTATGTCTTAGTCTATGTCTTAGTCTATGTATTAATTTATGTCTTGTCTATGTATGAGTCTATGTCTTAGTCTATGTTTAAGTCTATGTCTTGGTCTATGTTTTAGTTATGTCTTAGTCTATATTTCAGACTTCCAGATCTCAGATCACTGAAAATCTGGCAATACAGTATAATGCACTTATGTATGTGTTGACCTGATTAAAGTAAAATTTTTTGAACTTGCAACAATGAGAAAAATATTGATTATTTTGAACTTTTTTTTTTACTTTTTACAGTTTTTTTTTTACCTATAAAATACAGATATTAATTACTTTTCCACTTTTTTTGCACTAACTTACCAACTTTAAACAAAAACTAATTAATTGGTTAGTTTTTAAGATTTTAGTTATTAAAATAATTTTTGCATTTGTAATAAAAAATCATAGATTTTTTATGTAGTGAGATCATTAAGTAAAGATAAGCAAAAACAATATAAATATTCACACCTTTAACTATTGAAAATGCTTTTTACAGGTACAGATATTTTTAACAGATTTTTTTCGTTATTACTATAACTAATAAAAACACTTTAGATTATTGAGATTTTATGATTTTTGTTTAGCTTTAATATCAAATATTTTAACTTTTTTTTAATTAACACACATTAATTTAATTCATATAAATAGATGTAGAAAGAAATGTAAAGACAAAAATAAACTTTATAGATAAAAAGAAGAAAATAACGAAAGATATCGGATAAGCGCGAATTACATTGTTTTTCTTAAAAACGTTCTTAGTGATCTGTTTGTTACAAGCCTTTATGCCGGTAAAAAGCCAACTAAATCGAAAAAAATATTTGCTAACATTTATCAAGCTTTTGCTAGCCAAACATTAACAAAGGCAAAACAAAACACATACAAACCTACTTTAGCCAGTAGATAGATAGAACCTTCTAACCCAGCTTGTTCGTTTTAAGCTTAAAAGAGAAAAAACGTGAAAAAAACCCTAATAAAATATACAATAAACAAAATCAATTAATGACGTTTCGAAAAAAATCACAAATATGACGCTATGGTTCGACAGTCATTAGTCTAGAGTTAGGGCGAGAATAAAAGTAGAAAAACCCAAAAACAACAAATAATTGAGAATTCAAACAATCCCCCTTTTGTTTTATTAAAATGATCTTCTCGAGAGATGAGAATGGAAAAATAAAACGCGGGAAGCTTTAGCTAAATTTATTAAATGTTTATATGTTTGTTTGAGTGTTTGTTGAGCAAAAGGTTTTTTACAATTAAATTTGAGTATGAATGTACTGATAATGTTTGTATGTAATACATGTTTGTGTTTGTTTGCTTTAAATACAGTGTTTGACTGGTTTTTGTAAATTACGTTAAAATGACAACACAGATGCTGGGTATTACCAGAAAATTAATGACGATTTTTGTAAGTTCTATCTATATAATAGATTTAAAAATTATAATTTACAATTAAGTTAAACAAAATTTTATTTTTTGTTTAAATAAAAAATGGAATATACTTTTATGTTTCTCAGTATATTTTAGTATATTACTATAAAAATTTGAAATCGGTCCATATCTGAGCAAAGATTTAATAAAAAAATAAAAAAATGTTTGAATAATTTTCTATACAAATTTTAAAAATTTCTAACAAAATACAAAATTTTTAAAAAAATTTAAAAATGTTTCTATTTTTATAGAAAATTTTTGAAAAATTTTCTATAAAAATAGAAATTTTTTGAAAAATTTTCTATAAAAATAGAAAATTTTTGAAAAATTTTCTATAAAAATAGAAAATTTTTGAAAAATTTTCTATAAAAATAGAAAATTTTTGAAAAATTTTTGAAAAATTTTCTATAAAAATAGAAAATTTTTGAAAAATTTTCTATAAAAATAGAAAATTTTTGAAAAATTTTCTATAAAAATAGAAAATTTTTGAAAAATTTTTTATAAAAATAGAAAATTTTTGAAAAATTTTCTATAAAAATAGAAAATTTTTGAAAAATTTTCTATAAAAATAGAAAATTTTTGAAAAATTTTCTATAAAAATAGAAAATTTTTGAAAAATTTTCTATGAAAATAGAAAATTTTTGAAAAATTTTCTATAAAAATAGAAAATTTTTCAAAAATTTTCTATAAAAATAGAAAATTTTTGAAAAATTTTCTATAAAAATAGAAAATTTTTGAAAAATTTTCTATAAAAATAGAAAATTTTTGAAAAATTTTCTATAAAAATAGAAAATTTTTGAAAAATTTTCTATAAAAATAGAAAATTTTTGAAAAATTTTCTATAAAAATAGAAAATTTTTGAAAAATTTTCTATAAAAATAGAAAATTTTTGAAAAATTTTCTATAAAAATAGAAAATTTTTGAAAAATTTTCTATAAAAATAGAAAATTTTTGAAAAATTTTCTATAAAAATAGAAAATTTTTGAAAAATTTTCTATAAAAATAGAAAATTTTTGAAAAATTTTCTATAAAAATAGAAAATTTTTGAAAAATTTTCTATAAAAATAGAAAATTTTTGAAAAATTTTCTATAAAAATAGAAAATTTTTGAAAAATTTTCTATAAAAATAGAAAATTTTTGAAAAATTTTCTATAAAAATAGAAAATTTTTGAAAAATTTTCTATAAAAATAGAAAATTTTTGAAAAATTTTCTATAAAAATAGAAAATTTTTGAAAAATTTTCTATAAAAATAGAAAATTTTTGAAAAATTTTCTATAAAAATAGAAAATTTTTGAAAAATTTTCTATAAAAATAGAAAATTTTTGAAAAATTTTCTATAAAAATAGAAAATTTTTGAAAAATTTTCTATAAAAATAGAAAATTTTTGAAAAATTTTCTATAAAAATAGAAAATTTTTGAAAAATTTTCTATAAAAATAGAAAATTTTTGAAAAATTTTCTATAAAAATAGAAAATTTTTGAAAAATTTTCTATAAAAATAGAAAATTTTTGAAAAATTTTCTATAAAAATAGAAAATTTTTGAAAAATTGAAAATTGTTGAAAAATTTCGTATAAAAATAGAAATTTGTTGAAAATTTTTCTATAAAAATAGAAAATTTTAGAAAATTGTTGAAAAATTTCGTATAAAAATAGAATTTTTTTTGAAAATTTTTCTATAAAAATGGAACATTTTTGAAAAAGGTCCTATTAGGAATGAAAAATTTCCTATACTAATAGAAAATTTTTGAAAAATTTCCTATAAAAATAGAAAATTTTTCTATAAAAATAGAAAATTTGTGAAAGAAATACAAAAGTTTTTGAAAGATTTCCTATAAAAATAGAAAATTGTTAAAAAACAGAAAATTTTAAAAAAATTTCCTCTAAAAATGGAATTTTTTGAAAAATTTTTTATAAAAACGAAAATTATTAAAAAAACAATTCCTATAAAAATAGATTTTTAAAAAATTTCTTATTAAAGTATAAAATGTCTTAAAAATGTTTTAGATTAAAAAAATTTAAAAAAAAACATTTTATTATACATATTATCTTATATCTACGTGGTACTGTTAGATACATATTCGTAGCTTAATTGTCATATATATTTTCTGATAAAACTGTTTCAAAATCTTACAATCAAATTGACAATTTTACTACAAAAATTCTTGCTCATTTTTATAACAGAAATTTATTTACATTATCATTTTTTGTTAGTTTTTTATTTAATAAAAAATCACACATGAAATCTATGATGTCACTAAACAATTTCTAAACCCAACTCACATACTTAAAACCTACCCTAGACCCTATCCTCACACCCTTTCCTTAAATCTTATTATTGGTTTATGTTAATGCTTGTAACGCTTAGAAATATTAGTGTGCCACCTTTGAATTTAGCGACTAAGAATTACTTTGTCAATCAATTTAAAATTGTTTGTCCCTCCATTCGAGAGGCTGAACGACTGTTTTTCCACTCAAAGCTTTGAATAGAAGGTCAAAATCGATGGCCGAAATCGGTGCATTATTCGGTTTCCTCCCGTAGAAAATATATAATTAAAATCTCTTGAAAATACTTATACGATAAAAAACTGTACGAAATGCATTTTTTAGATATAACAAATAAAGGTCTCAATTTTGTTGAGAGTCGACCCACGTTTGATCACAATGATGAAGGGTATCAAATGGATCGAGCTTGACAGCCTATAATACCTTCTAACTTGTATTTTTAATAGTTGTACAAACATTTAATAAATGTATTTCTAAATTTTGTTATATATGTAGTTTTTTTTTTCTAATTTTTTTTTGCAATATAAATTTAATGAAACTTTAATAAAAAGGGTTTTTTCCCTCGCAGTTTTTGTATTTTACTCATAGTTTTTTTTGTCTAACTATTTATAAGTTGTCTATAATTTCTTTCTATTTTTTTATAATTAGCAGTTTTATTTATAAATTCTTATAATTATAACTACAATAATTTATAAATAGATTACTATTGAAATACACTTGATATGTGCATAGTATTTTTTAATTAATAGAAATTTAAAATTTTCATTCACATTTCATGTCAAGTCATTGGTTTTTCCGCTCTTTAGAAATTAACTCGTCACTAAATCGGTTTTTAAATATTTTTACTATTTTTTTTTTATTGTAAAATGAAACAAGTACTTAACAGTAAAAAAATTGATAATTTCATATTAATTTTAATAATTTATACATTTTTATTTAAATTTTGGTTTTTAATGACTTGATTATAAAATGTTGGTGAATGTAAGTGGGTATATGTGTGTGTGTGTGTATTTCACACATATGTAATATGTAATGCAGTTTAGTTCATTTTAAGTGCAGTTTTATTTGTAATTAACAGTTATGTGGTTTACATTACATGGAGAGAAATTATTGGTACTTTTTTATTCAAAAAAATTATTTTTCGCACTTAATCCCAGTCTATTACATTTAGCTATTAATATAATAGACAATTTATTGATAAAATATTGATAAAATGTTTGCAGGGATAACCAATCAGATTTTTAATGGTATTAGTAATTTTATCAAAAATCAGGTATGAGTCTTAAATCTTAATATTAGACTTAAGGTACGGTCAGACTAATTAAACATTTAAATCAAATATTTTGAGTAAAATACTGTCAAAACAATATAATAAAAAATTTGTGGTCACACTTGCACATTTATTTGACGATTTTTATTTGATAAAAAAAACAGGTTTTATTTATGGTCACACTGAAGATTAAATATTTTCCCAAAAAATAGTTGATCAAATTTTTTCAAAACAAAATTGGGTATCTAGCAATTTGTTTCTCATATTTGATGTTGTTGTTTCTCAAATTTGATGTTGCTATTTCTCAAATTTGATGTTGTTGTTTCTCATATTTTATGTTGTTGTTTCTGTTTGAATAGTAAACAATATACATGCTCTTGCGTGGTCACATTAGGAAAATTTTTATTTCTGGCAAATGATTTTGTTTTCTTCAAATCAACATGTTTCTTGTTTGAACCTCAAAAATATTTTGTGGTCAGACTACGAGAATCAAATATTTGATAATTTCGATTAAATGTTTAATCAATGTGACCGTGCCTTTAGCACGAGTAAAAAACCAGTATAAGACTTAAATAGCACTGTAAAAAGTAAACTTAAGTATAAGTCCCGTTTCACACGAATCAGGTTTACTTGATCAGTTTTTCCTTAAATTTCTTTTGAACCTGCATTCACGTTCACACACAAACATTTTCTTCATCAATTTTCATTTTATTTTAGTTAAATTTCATACAAATTTTCAAAATTTTCGTGAACTTGATAGTACGGTCAGGTTTGTCCAATTTTAATTCCGTCAGTTTTTTTTCATACAAATTCAAGACTTGATAAGCCAAACCTGACTAATGTAAAAGTAGACTAAAAGAAGTTCTTAATACATATAACAGTAGGTTCTAGTACTAGAGTACTGGTATGACATCTAAATCTTAGTGCAAAATTTAAGCCTTATTTTCGTAATACCTAATTCTCTTTTTAATTTAATGAATTAATCTAAAATTTTTCTCAGTGCATTACATTCATTTATTTGCCTCGATTAGTTTATGCTGCCGAAGTGTGGTTAATTTTTTTATAATTGCAATTTTATTGTTATCTAATGCGATTTTTATGTTTGTAATAAGAATTTTTATTTATTTTCAATTTTTTATGAACCATAAATTATATTATCATGTATTTTATAACATAATTTTAAGAGTTTTTATAACAGTAAATGTATGGGTTGATATCTGATATAAAATAATAGTAATAAATTATAGGAAATAGGATAAAAATTATGAAATTTTAAATAAAAATAAAATTTGTATTATTTAATAATATCTAAATATCTAAGGATTAATATCAATAAATTTGAATTTTTTAGCCTAACATCAATATTAATAGTATTAGTAATAACTTCTAATGCTACCATCTCATTTTGAGATCTGTGGAAATTCATGGCTTATGTTGAATTTAGGAAGACATCTTGACAATCAGAAAATAAATATGAAATTATACCCTTTACCACCGTAGGCGGAAGAGGTATATTGGGCTTGTGCTTATGTTAATAAGACGATAAATATCGGTCTGGAACCCACCTTTTTTCTACTGATTGACTCAGAATCAATTTCGTCGATTTCGAGCATTTAAGGAATAGAGTTTTTAGTTCAAATTTATTTGCGTTTTAATAATATTCATCATAAATATTGCTTATTGTAAATTAGTGTAACTAATTTTGCAGCAATCGGTCCTCCCATAGAAGACACAATCTCAAAAGTTTTTTAAATACCCATCAGAGCACAAAAACGTTTATAAATCTAAAGATTTTCTTTTACGAAAACTTTGCACAGAAAATTATTTTTAAATAATAGAAATTTGGTAACAATCGATCCATATTTAAGCCTAGCTCCCACATCATACCCTTTTCCGGAAATGTCATAAATGTACTTATATCTCGAAATACTGAAAAAAATAGCACAATATTTTTCTTAAACTTAAGAAAAACTTGTAAAGTTGTTAAAAACAAACACAAGTAAACAACAATCGGTTATTACCCTTCACTACTAAAGTCAAATATGGGCGACTTTAGTAGTGAACGGTAATAACCGATTGTTGTTTACTTGTGTTTATTTTTTTTTAACATGGCCTTCTTTTAGCTAATATACTTAGTCCCACATTTCTTAAATTTTGATATCCCTTCCAAAAAATAGGATTTGTAGAGGTCTTAAAATTAATTTTGAGATGATTTCGTCGTTAAGGACTAAAGAATCATGATTGAGAAGAGGACTATAGAAAAGAGCCACGATTGAGTAGTTTTTTTGACATTGAAACTGTCCATACATTTACCATTCCATTTTTATATAGAATATGACTTTTTATACCCTTCACCACCATAGGTGGAAAGGGTATTATAAGTTTGTGCTGATGTATGTAACGCATATAAATATTTGTCTTAGACCCACGTTTTAGTATACTAATAGGCTTAGAATCACTCTCTTAGTCGATTTAGCGATGTCCGTCCGTCTGGCTGGCTGGATGGACCGCCATGTAAACCTTGTAATCAAACTTTAGGTCGCAATTCTAAAGATAATTTGATGAAAATCATTTTTTTGATAGTGGGACCATGGCTATTGAAATTCGTCAAAATCGGTCCAATATTTATGGTACCTCCCATAGGTCAAACTTCCCGGAGTTGATATATTGGCCACAAATATAAATATTTTTTATTTAAAACAAATACTCCTTATGTAAACCTAAATCCCTGTACTAAATTTCGTTGAAATCAGTCCACATTTGGCCATAGCTCCCATATAAACTCTTCTGTCAAAACGCATTAAATAAGACGAAAACCAATAAAAAAAGACTCATAAATCTGAAGATAATGAGAATTTTGAGTTTCTTTTTAGTATATCTAATTTTTGTATAAACTGTAATAAATTTGCAAAATTTTAAGATAATCGGTCTACATTTGACCCTAGCCCCCATATAAGTCAAAATGACAAAAACAGCTTAAATATATAAGTTTTGAGAAAAAAAAAAATTTAGCAAAAATTTGTCTTTATGCAAGAAAAAGAACACCTTTCACCATAGTGTTGAAGGGTATCGTATGGTCGGGCTTGGCCGACTATAGCACTTTCTTACTTGTTTCTTTTCATATATGGTCGTTTTTTTTTTCTCAATTCCTCATGGAATTTATATTCACCACCATAGTTGGAAAGGGTATTATAAGTTTGTACTGATGAATGTAACGCATAGAAATATTTGTCTTTTAGTATATCAATGGGCTTAGAATTACTTTCTGAGTCGATTTAGCGATGTCAGTCCATCCGTCTGGCTGGACGGCTGGCTGGATCTCCTTGTAAACCAAGTAATCAAAGTACAGGTCGCAATTCTAAAGATAATTTGATTAAATTTATCACAGATTATATTTTTGATAGTGGGACCACGGCTACTGAAATTCGTCAAAATCGGTCCATTATTTATGGTTCCTCCAATAGATCCCACTTCCCGGAATTGGTATTTTGGCCACAAATATCAATATTTTTCTTATGAAAATTAAAACATATACTACTTATACAAATTAAATTTCGTTGAAATCGGTCCAAATTTGACCATAGCTACCGTACAAACTCTTCTGTCAAAACGCAGTAAATGAGACAAAGAACACCTTTAACCTAATTTGTGAAGGCTATGGTCAGGCTTGACGTACTATAGCACTTTCTTACTTGTTTCACTTTTTTTTGTTCTGTATATTCTCAACAAAATTTTATGAAATTCGGTACACTTCTATTAGTTTACCCAATTTCACTAATTTTGGTTAAAATCTGTCCACTGCTTGGGGTACCTTGGACCCCCATTTCCCCTTAATTTTTCTTCTAAATATATAAGCCTCAATTCTTAAAAAATTCGGCACACGTCTGTTATATGACCCAAAAAATGACCCCTACTAATTTTCGTTGAAATCCGTCGATTCCTAGGAGTAACTGCCTTGACTTACACTTAAATGCAATTTGATTAAAAAGTTACGCCTTAAGGACGGCAACACTTTATTCTTTAATTATGAGTAACAATTTAGGTGATTGTTTTTACAAAACTTTGAACTTTGTTCTACGATCGGTAAATTTCGGTGAACGTTTTTCTCTCAGTCTAAAGAAGACACTTTCGCCTTTCACGTGGTTATGGTGGGAGCACCGAAAAATTAATTCAACTTAGTTTTTGTCTAAAAAAAAAAAACGCAACCACTGAATTTTGAAGAGCTTGTTTGCTTTCATGATATATCCTAAACTATATACGAGATTAAGTCATTTTCTTTTGCAGACTAAAAACATGGTTTTGTATCTTAATTAAATCAACATGGAGATTGAAGCTATATTCAATACATGAACTACTTAGTTTGATGAAAAATTTCATCACTTTTCGTTTTAGAACATTAAGAACATTTCAATACATTTTTTATAGGACATAGTGTAACTTTTTCTTGAAAACAATTATTGATCCTTAGTATCTAGAATCTTTTCTATAGAATTGCATGATTAGATTATTCAGAAGTGTTGGTCAAAAATGTTTTTTTTTACATCATGAATACCAGAAATACCGGCTGTGGCCGTAACAATTGTTTAAGCTCTCTTAATCTAGCTGTCTCAGATGCAGCAGTTAATATATTAATTATGTATGTCCAGAGGCACCAAGTCATATGCGTATGCTTTACCGTTTGCACTTATTTCCAATGAGCTTAAAAGGATATCGCTCAAATCGAGGTTTCATAGTTAGGAAGATATAACACAGCTTTGTCCACTATTAAAAAACTATTTATATATAATCACAAATTACGTAATTCGTCGCCATCTATCGGAAATTATTGTCACCAGAAACCTCTGTCGACTCATGAGCAACAACTTTGCTAAAGATCACAGCATGATTAAATACACAGTTTATCATGGATGATAAACAGCACAGTTTACGATTTATTTGGTTTTGAGTAATTTTCAGTGGCGCCACCTGTCGGAAATCGGTCGTACTAATATAGAAACATTCGTCGACTCATGCGAAACAACTTTGCTTAAAATTGTAGCATGATCCAATGCACAGTTTACGATTTAATTAATTTTGAGTAATTTTCAGTGGTGCCATCTGTCGGAACTTAGTCATACCAACTTAGTAATGTTTGTCGGCTCATGCGCAACAACTTTTCTCAAGAACATAAATTATGTTACATAATATGATCAAAGGTGCTTTCAACGACATCATCATGTAAATGTAAGGACTAAAACTTTGAATTTATAAGGAGTTCGTATTTAATATTTTAGCTGTTGGTGTCATTATTTTTAAATGAAAAGTTTTGATGGGAAAGTATTATTTCCAAAATTCTTAAAAATCAAATTCAAAAATACATTTTTTTTGGATTTCCTAACTATTAATCAGTTTAATTTCACACTAATAAAGCAATAAATTAATATGATGTTTTGCAACAGCTTTAATCCATTAGAATATTAATTAAAACATTTCAAACATGATTCAGTATAATTGGCTTTTTTCTGCTATTAACTATTTTAAACAAAATCAATCATAATTCAAATTTTTCTGCATTAGATATGTACTTAAAAAATTCTTAAGAGAGTGAAAATAACTTCCTTGTAGCTATTTTTGTTAAGAAAAACTCACACGATTTTCTTAGAAAATCTATAATAACAAGCTTTGACAATCGATTCAACTAATTAAGATATTCCCAGCAAGTGTAACAACAGAAGTTGCAGCACAGAATCATTTCAGTCATATGTGAAGTTAAATATAAATGTAGCGTTAGCTTAAAAGCAAAAGGGTATAAGTGACAAAAAATTTAAAAATGTATTTCATGAAAAATTGTATTAGTGTAAGTCAAAGTTTATCTTAAACAATTATTCTTAAGATATACTTATTCATAAAAAAACATATCTAGTTTTTGATAGATAAGTTCTTTTGCTTTTTAGCGGGCTTTACTTAAATATTTATGTATGTGGATAATCCACCATTTCAAATTATTCCATTAATTTTGTCTGGTTATAAAAATAAAATGAATATCTTGTCAAATGCAGCCATGATTTTATTTTTTTTATATTCATTTAATTCATTAAGATTTATAATGGTTAAAAAAAATATTTTTTTTTTATTTTATTGTCTAATGCTTATAGCAAATTTATGTATGTATTGGGTATCTATTTAACTCAACTAAATGTTTTTATATTCTTAAGTGTAACCAATTATCAATACATTGTTGCTTTTTCTGATTTTAATTAAATAATTCAATTGTGACCAACATAAATTTTGCTCTGACGTATTTTCATTGTGTTTTGCTTAGAAACTGCACATATACATATCTCATAACACCTGAAATCGATTCAATCAATTCTACATGACGTTAAGGTGATCAAATACAAAAAATAGTTATAAAACTTGAAACATAATTGGACATGCATGTACCCAACGAGCATTAAATATCTTTTCAGACTTTGAAGGAAAAAATTGAATATTTATAATGGATTAGACCACTCGACAAGTAGAACGACATTCTGTTATTGTTTGTTTTAGTTTTATAATTTAAGCGTTTACCCAGAAAACCGACAAAATATTTGAAAGAAGTACTTTTTGGGAATTCGGTCGTTTGTTGAAGAAACTTTGGCAATTTGAAACTTATTTGTAATTTAAATTCAATGGCCGGGTTCAAATTCGACCAAGACGGGGTACATTTTGTATTTTTTTAATTATTTGTGAATTGATTTTCAAATATTAGTAAGAGTGCTATATTAGGCTGTGCCGAATATTATATACGCACCATCAAGTTGTATTTAATTTAGAAACATATCTCATATATCGACGAGGGTGCAGCAAACTCAAAACGTGGACCAAATTAGAAAAAAGTTGTTACGCTAGTTGGTATTGTTGGTAAAATATTTTGAATAACTTCGGTTGCAGTGGTTTCCCTAGTATTTATTTACTTTGAAAAAAATTCGTTATCGTAACCGGGTATGGTTTTACATTAATAAGTTGTTAAATACTTTTCGTTTAGCTTAATATTTAGTTAGGATAAATAAGTTGATAGTAATACGACAGGTCCATGTATTTTGCTAGGAGTTCCTAATGCATCTACCATATACATAATCTTAATATGCTGTTTGTACCTCGAAATCTTTTTGATTGTAGATGTAAAAAAGGGGATGTAATATATATACGAATTATAGCCAAATGTTGACCGATTGTAACAAAATTTCACACACTGGCTGGTATTTACATAAGGCTTATTTTTGCAAAATTTAGTGGCAATAGCTATTACAGTTTCTAATGTAATAGCTTTTAACTGGTCCTTGCTAAATATTTTTTGGCTTCCGGGAGTATTTTTTATATAAAGGCTATAGTCAAATATGAACCGATTCCTATTAAATTTGAAATACTGACCAAAAGTTGCATAAAACTTCTTTATTCTAAATTTAGTCATCATAGCTATTACAATTGCACTCAATTTATCAGCATTCATGTGTTTTCCGGGGCAGGGTTATAAGGGAGCTCTAACTAAATGTGAACCGATATCGCCCATTTTCAGTACACAACTTTTATTACATATCAACAAATACTTTTGTGTAATTTTGTTTCTCTAGCTTTTGTAGTTAAGGAGCTGTCGCGCTTTTATCTGACGGACAGACAGACATAAACCCCCCTTTTCTTTTTGTATTTTTGTGTTTCCGTAAGTTTTTTATATGGGAGCTATGATAAAATGGTGACCAATTGTGACAAAATTTTGCACACTGGCTGGCATTCACATAAAACTTCCTTATGCGAAATTTAGTGGCCAAAGCTATTACAGTTTATTATTTATTGGCATTTGTGAATTGAATTTCAGGTGGAATTTTGGCTGTTTCCGTAAGTAATTTATATGGTAGCTATGGTTAAATGTGAACCGATTTCGATGAAATTATACATGCTACACTAGGTTAGCTTATGTAAAACTTCTAGATACCAAATTTTGTCATCATAGCTGTTATAATTTGTCATTTATTAGCAATTAAGCGATTTGTCTAGACGAGGTTATACGGGAGCTATGGTCAACTGTTAACCGATTTTGCCCAATTTCAATACCATAGATTAAGAATGTTTCTACTAAATTTCAGTGAGCTAGCTCCTTTCGTTAAGGCGTTATCGTGATTTCAACAGACAGACAGAAGGACAGACAGACGGCCATCGCTCAGACGTCTTAGAGCGGCTTTTTGACTTTGAGATTAAAATTAAATTTATTCTCTAATTAACTAATCTAAAAGTGCATATTATTTGCATTTGATTTTTTTGGGTGGTGGTTTAAACTTCATGGTGTTGCCATATCGATCAACAAGAAATGGTAACCTTTTTTTTGCAAATGTCAAATGTGTTATCAAAATGACAACTTTTTTTGTAGAAGAAGAAGACATTGCGCGAATTTTATAGTTTACAAATAAAATTAAAATTAGTTTTATTGATAATTAAAAGAATTAATACAAAAAAAAAATAAAATGTGTAGCAATGTGGAAACAAAAAGATCGGCGAATTTCACAACAGAAGAAGTCGAGAACTTACTAAAACTAGTAAATGAAAAGAAAGACGTCATAGAGTGTAAGAAGACTGATAGGACCACAGCTGCAGAAAAAATGGACTGCTGGGTGAAAGTCCAGGATGATTTTAATGCCCAATTTGGAGGATACAGGTCACACAAAACATTAAAAATCAAGTATGACAACCTAAAAAAAAATGCAAAAAAAAATTATGCTTTAGACAAGAAGGAAAGATACAAAACGGGTGGTGGTCCAAAACCGCAATCCAATTTATCTTCAATAGATGAGGATATTATAGAAATGCTGCAGACCGAGCAAATAGAAGGCTTGCCATCCACATATGACGATGATAGTAAGTATCGCCAATTTCTTTTTTTCCAAATTTTAACAAAAAAACTTTTCTTTTTAGAAATTGAGAAAGATCTTCCCAAAACTAATTTGGATGAAAATGTCCAGTATTTCGGTATGCTTATTTTATACTTACATCCATATTTATATACAATATTGAAATTTCAAATTATTTTTAGACGAAAAATCAGCTGAATCTTCTTTCCTCCAAGAAAGTCCAAAACATAAATGGGACAAATATACTCCCAAAATGCTAAGAGCCTCTAAACACCCTGCACTTGCCACAGAAAATAAGAAAACAACTAAAGATGTGTGGGCTGATGTTGCCCTCATGAAATTAAAAAAATGTGAGCTTGAAATGAAACTATTAGAAGAGGAAGCAAAGCTAAAAAAAATAAAATTAGAATTAGAAATTGAAGAGTTGCAACATAAAGTTGGAAAATGTACCAAATGTGACCCAATGTCGATCAAACTCTACCCTAAAGAGTTTTAAAAAAATTAAAAGCATACAAAAAGAACCAAGGTTTCCATAATGCACTTAGTTTACGAACTCAATATTTTACATGATCTCCATTTTTGTTTGTTTTTAAAACATTCTTTTATTATTCATTAGTAATATGAAAATGTGATTTAGTTTTATTATTAGTTTTTTGTTTTTTTTTTTCTTTTTAAATAACATATATATATAAATGTAAATGAATTGTTTTAGTTTTTTTGTCAATAAATAATTTTGAAAACAATTTAGTTTGACTTTATTTCTAATAATTCTTTACAGCATCTTTTTAAAGTAATCATTTATAAAAGCACGCCGGACAAGATTGTTGTTTTGACAATTGTTCCTGTTATTAGGGACAGATGATACAAAATCAACGGCTTCCTGCAAATGGTCTGGTAAACTAGGAGATTCAATTTCATTATTAATGCAGCAGATATTGTGAAGCACTGCTGTTGCCACAATAATACCCTGAACTTTTTTTATATTTAATCTAATTCCTAATGAAAGTATTGGAAAACGTCTTTTCCAGACACCGTAGCTACGTTCTACACAACACCTAGTTCTTATCTGGGATTCATTATACAATGTTTCTTCGGGAGTTTTCGGATTCAATATGGGGGTCATTATATATTTTTTATTGGGATATCCACTATCTCCAAGAATTACTCCTTTACTCATTTCTCCGCTCTCAAATTTCGAATAAATTTTAGAATTTTTAAGTATATTCGAATCATGTGTAGAACCCGGCCAACGGGCAACGATATTTGTAATTTTCAGCTTTGCATCGCATGTTGTCTGGACGTTTAGAGACAGGAACCCCTTTCTATTCCGATAAATTTCTGCACTGTTGCCGCCCGGCGAAATTATCCTAACGTGGGTACAATCGATTGCAGCAACGACCTTAGGAAATTTAGCAATTGTAAAAAATTCTTTTTTGGTGGCCAAGATTTCCTCTTCCGATTCGGGGAATTTAATAAAATGATCTTTCAAAAGGGCTATGTAATGTGTTACACTCGCAACCACTTTCGACACCGTAGATGTTGAAACACCATTCAAATCTCCTATTGTCATCAACATGCCGCCAGTTGCATACACCCGTAACGCTATTAATAGCATTTGTTCTTCTGATAAAGCGCCATTCCTAAAAAAGTTTATGTTTTTTATCAAGAGTTATTTATTAATGCATTAATGTTTATACTTACCAATTTGTGGGATTTTTTATGTGTGGACCAATCATTTCTAAAACAATGTACACTGATTTTTTGGACAACCGGAATCTTTGTATGAACTCTGCGTCATTATACAAATAAAAATGATTCGGGCGTGTTCTAATAGTTCTTGGCTTTCTTATAATTGTTTTATTTAAATTTTCATAAATTTCGGAGTCACTAAAATCTTCATCTTCACTAGAATAATCCATTTTTGTCGGCTTCTAAAAAAATATCTATAAATTTCTGTTTGTTTACGTATTTTTAACAGTTGTTTATTATGCATTTGTGTTTTGACAGTTCTCACTGAAGATTAAACCACCAACATTGACCGCTTAAACTAGAGAACAAAATAAGATAATCGACCATTTAAAAACAAAATTTGGCAATTAACTTTAATTTAATCTCTGATCTCAAAGTCAAAAAGTCGCCCTTAGAATTTAATAAGGATTTAGAATATATATCGTTTTTGATTTTTGAGCCAATATTAAGGAAATAACAAACGGAATGACAAGCTCAATAAACCCCCCATTCTTTTTGATGGTGGGTATAAAAATATAAAAAATGTATAATATAAAGTGATTTTTTAACATTTCGACTGTTGGGTAGATTTTAGTACAACTTTCAAAAATCATGTACAAATTCTAAAGCTTAAATCTCGTGAATTATTTGAATTATTGCTTTTCCCTCTTCAAAAAACTTTTATCACTTAATTAGATCTTAAAAATTTTCCTTGATACGAGCAGGAAAAATGCTAACATTGAGAATAAAAACGACCCCTTTATGTTGGCGAATGTGGAATATTCGAACTCTTTATATAGAAGGTGCTCTGATTCAGTTGATGTATGTTCTTGATGAATATAAATGTGATGTGGCAGCTATCCAGGAAATAAGATGAAATGGTGATGACGCACTATGATATTTTTGCTGCAAAGAAGCCATTTTTTGACCACCGCTTTTGAAAAATCTAATGAAGCAGTTCTATAGAAAAGAGTCCAGGGGCCAAATTACGGCGTTCGATATCGATCGAAATCTTAGATATTTTCAAAATATTTGTATAGCATACTTTAAGGATAATCAAAATTATTTTAAAGATGGACAGATTACTATATTTTTTTGAATTTATTTGCAAAAGATGATACAAATTTGCAAAAGATGATACAAAACGATTCAAAGTAGATACCAAATGTCAATTAACATTTAGCATCGAAGTAACTTCGAACAACCCTAAAGTATACTTTACAATATTCGCTTAAAAGACTGAGTTTTCGATTGATATCGAATGCGGTAATTTGGCCCCAGATATTCAGGATCAATAATTGTTTAAAAAATATTTTATTATGTGTTATAAAAAGTTATTTAAATGGGCTTAATGTTCTAAAACGAAAACTGATTAAATTTTTTATCAAACTCAGTAGCTCATGCATCGAATATAGTTTTACAGCTTTAATCATGATGTCGATTTAATGTTTTCGTTTTTCTTTGGACGAAAACTAAGTTGGTTCGGTTTTGTTTGGTGCATCCACCATAACCATGGGAAAGGTAAAAGTCTATTCTTTAGATCGAGCGAAAAAAATTCACCGAAATTTACCGATCGTAAAAGAAAGTTCAAAATTTTCTGAAAAAATTCACATAAATTGTTAAGCATAATTTAAGCAAAAAGTGTTGCAGTTGTATAGGCGTAACATTTTAATCAAATTAAATGTATGGGTAAGTTCCGTAGGAGTCCACGGATTTCAACCAAGGTTAGGAGAGCTCCTTTTTGGGTCAACCAATAGATGTGTGCCAAATTCATTAAATTTTATTGAGAATTGCGGCCTATATTGAGTATAAAAATAAGTGAAAAATGGGGGTCCAAAGCAGGTACCCAAAGACCAAAATTGGTCGAGCTTTTTGCTGAGTAAACTAATAGACGTGTGCCAATTTCTTTCAAATTCTGTTAAGAATTGCAAGGGATCTCAAGGGATCTCAACCAAAATTATTAACAAAAAAATTTATTTCTTATTTTTACATAAGCAGTATTTGTTTCAAGATTTCATGAAAAATATTGATATTTGTGGCCAAAATTTCAATTTCGGGATCTAAGGCGGTACCACAAAAAATTGACCGATTTTGACGATTTTCAATGACCATGGTCCCACTATCTAAAGAAAATATCTGCCAAATTTCATTAAATTATCTTTAGAATTGCGACCTGTACTTTAATTACATGGTTTATATAGGGGTGTAGCCAGCCGGACGGACGGACTTACATCGCTAAATCGACTAAGAAAGTGATTCTAAGCCTATTGGCATGCTAAAAGTTGGGTCTAAGACAAATATTTCTATGCTTTACATACATCAGCACAAACTTATAATACCCTTTCCACCTATGGTGGTGAAGTGTATAAGAAATTTAGCGTAATCGATTTATCATTAACTACTAGGTCTCCCTTTTTTCGGTATAAAAAATTGTCAAAATCGAGCACAGTGTGACACTTACTTAAATATTTTTCTAATAAATTTGGTATTCTTAAGGTGAAAAATAATTTCATATTCGACATTTCTTTGGAAAGACTTTAAATCTAATAATATAATTCCAAATAAAAATATATAAAAACAATTTTCGGTGAACTTTTACTATTTTCCCAATTATAAATTAAATCTCACGTTACTTTAAGAATTTGAAAAATATTAATTTTCAATTGTGATTTCCTTCAATAATTTATTTTGTTTTAAAAATTTTACCAGAAAAATTTTTTAAATAAAAAGATTCATCGCTAAAATTTTTAAATCCAAGAATGTTTACATCAAGAAAAAATGTTTATCGCCATTTAAACAGTATAAGTATAAAGTATATGTTTTAATAAAACATTAAATTTTATGTATTTTTAATTAAATAAATCCAACAGTTATAGAAAACTTTTCCATTTATATGAAAAAATTTAAACAATTAAGATTTTTTTTCAACTAAAAACTCGATATTTTAGCAACAGCTTAAAAAAACTTTTAATCTTGAAAACAAAAAATGCAATAAAACCATAAATTTATTTCATTTCCAACCTACCAACAACTGGTCAAACGATCCGGCTATAAAAAAAGGTGTTAAAACTGTTACTACAATAAATGACCAGTGACAAACAAAGAAAATCCACTAAAAACCCAAAAAAAATAAAATATTTAATACAATATTATAAATATTTATTAAAAGAATTTACAATAAATATTTAACAGCAAAAATAATAAAAACAAAAGCGTTTATCTCGGTATTTTGATAAATTAGATCACTATGGAAATTCCATAAGATTCCTAATCATTAAGAAAAAAAAAAAATCATATATTTTATTGAGAGATAAAATTTAATATCTTTGTTCTTATTGCTGTTGTTAGTTGCTTTTGTTGTTAGTGTGTCTGTCTATTTGTTTGTCTGTCTGTCTTTCGTGTCTTAGTAATTTCTATACAAACGACAATAGGACAATTAATGCAGAAATCAATTTCTGCTAAAAATAAAACGATACAATTGTTTAGGGGGTAAAAACCAATTGAATCACGACAGCAATATGTCACTTTTAGATATTTTTTTGTCTTTGAGATTATTTTGTTTTTACGATTATTTTTTTTTTGTCGAATTAGTTAAGAAATCATTAACAATTTAACGATTTATTAAGATTTTTTTCATGCTTTTTAACAATCCTTAAATAATTTTAAACCAATTTTTTTTTGCAGGGCCTGTCTGTTGGAGTTTCTTTTTTTAGAATAAATAAAGCAGCTGTTGGCGAATAACATGCTGGATTTTTATGAATTTTTTAACACGTGTAATAAATATTTGAAAGATTATATATATTTATGTATTTGTATTAAGTAATAATTGTGCTCTTTTGTTATTAGTCAATCATGTTTGACCAGTTTATACCCTACATACTATATAAATATAGTATTTTGCAGAGTAAACGCATGTCTTTTTAAACGCTATAAAAATATTAAAGTTTGTGCCTTAAAAAGCAAGCATGGACCATGAGAATTTCAGAAAAGGGAATTGTCTACAATAGCAACTCATGTTATAAAATAAAATATGTATATGGTTGCACTGTTTTCATTTATATTTTATTTCCAAAGTGCAAGATATAAAGGGCTTTAGTATTTTTAAAAATAGAGGTGATCAATTTTAGTAAATTAAATCTTAAGCTTTGATCAGAACCTATGAAATTTTTTCTTTCATAAAAACAAATATATAAAAATCATTTGGAAATATAAAATATATAAAAATATATATAAAATATATAAAAATCATTTGGACTTATACCACTTTCAAAACAAAAATTATATATTATATTCCCTTTTGAATTGAAAAATGTATGGGACTTAATCCACTTTAACGAAAAATTTTGTTTTTAAAAGTTTTGCCAAATATTTTTCATAGAAAAATTCCTATAAAAAGTAAATATTCGAAAAAATTCATATAAAAAATAAATTTTCTAAAAAATTCCTATAAAAAGTAGATTTTTGAAAAATTTCCTATAAGACGTAAATTTTTGAAAAATTTTCTATAAAAAGTAAATTTTTGAAAAATTTTCTATAAAAAGTAAATTTTTAAAAATTTCCAAAAAATTCCTATAAAAAATAAATTTTCGAAAAATTCCTATTAAAAGTAAATTTTTAAAAAATTTCCTATAAAACGTAAATTTTTGAAAAATTTTCTATAAAACGTAAATTTTTGAAAAAGTTTCTATAAAAAGTAAATTTTTAAAAATTTCCTTTAAAAAGTAAATTTTTGAAAACTTTCCTAAAAAAAAGTAAATTTTTGAAAAATTTCCTATAAAAAGTAAATTTTTGTAAAAATTTCCTATAAAAAGTAAATTTTTGAAAAATTTCTTATAAAAAGTAAATTTTTGAAAAATTTCCTATAAAAAGTAAATTTTTGAAAAATTTCCTATAAAAAGTAAATTTTTGAAAATTTTCCTATAAAAAGTCAATTTCTGAAAAATTTTCTATAAAAAGTAAATTTTTGACAAATTTCCTATAAAAAATAAATTTTTGAAAAATTTCCTATAAAAAGTAAATTTTTGAAAATTTTCCTATAAAAAGTCAATTTTTGAAAAATTTTCTATAAAAAGTAAATTTTTGACAAATTTCCTATGAAAAGTAAAGTTTTAAAAAATTTGCTATAAAAAGTAAATTTTTGAAAAATTTTCTATAAAAAGTAAATTTTTGAAAAATTTTCTATAAAAAGTAAATTTTTGAAAAATTTTCTATAAAAAGTAAATTTTTGAAAAATTTCCTATAAAAAGTAAATTTTTGAAAAATTTCCTATTAAAAGTAATTTTTTAAAAAATTTCCTATAAAAAGTTAATTTTTGAAAAATTTCCTATAAAAAGTAAATTTTTGAAAAATTTGCTATAAAAAGTAAATTTTTGAAAAATTTCCTGTAAAAAGTAAATTTTTGAAAAATTTCCTATAAAAAGTAAATTTTTGAAAAATTTCCTATAAAAAGTAAATTTTTGAAAAATTTCCTATAAAAAGCAAATTTTTGAAAAATTTACCTATAACAAAAAATTTTTTGAAAAATTTTCTATTAAAAGTTATTTGTTAAAAATTTCCTATAAAAAGTAAATTTTTGAAAAATTTCCTATAAAATGTAAATTTTTGAAAAATTTAATATAAAAAGTAAATTTTTGAAAAATTCCCTATAAAAAGTAAATTTTTGAAAAATTTCCTAAATTAAGAAAATCTGTCTATATATAGATCAGATACTAGCAAAAAGTCGATGCAGTATGGAACAAAAATTTAAAATTTTGTTTTTTGAAGTCGAATATGTATCTTTAAAACCGTAAGAGATAATATATGAATATCGCAATGTATTTTTGTAGATCTCGACCTAGATATTTGTTATATAGTATGATTTTTAAAATCGGTTGAAAAATTACAATTCTATATCGTTTTAAGTAATTTATGAGTCTGTGATGCCTTAATTTGGTTGTCGATTGTGCCGCCCCAGTAAAATCTACGCTTTTCAGCTCCACAACACTTCTTGTATACTCATACTCATTTTTTTTTTAAATCCCAATGGTCTGGAACTTATATCTATTTTAATTTTCCACCATCCCACTCTGCGATGTCAGTCTGTCCGTTCGTCTGGCTAGACTCCCATTAGGGTGAAGCAAAAACATAGAATAGTTTTGGAGTTATTGCCCTTTTCCCCAGGAAATTCGTTTATTTTTCAATATGCCTAAGGATATGCAGCAACAAAGTTTACTTTAGAATACAGAAATTACAAGGTAGGACACGCTTTACCATTATAAGACTTGTAAGTACTAAATGGTTTAATTTTATTAAAATATAATCAAATTTACCTATGTAGTTTTTTTCAAACTGGATAATGATACTCTTTTTAGGCAGGTTTCGAACTTCACTTTTTTAATTTTGAGAAATTTTATAACATAAATATTAAAAATTTTAAATTTTAAATATTAAAATTACAAATTTTATTCGGAACACTCCTTAGACGAAATAAAACCATTTGTTATAGTTTTCGTTTTTAAATTCCTTTTCAAGGAATGAAAGAAAATAAAAATATTTATGGATTCTTTATTTATCCCTCTCTTTAACGTAACAAAGTCATTAAAATTACCTTAACTATTTCAAACTAAATCTTGATCTATAAGTCATTAACTTTTAATTTTCGTTATTGTTTTCTTAATTTCTTTAGCGAAATTCTTGACCATCACGTGATTAAAATATCTACTAAAATTAATTTTAGGATAAAAAATAAAAGTTTATAATTTAAATGCATACGCTACTGCTGATAAACAAAAGCAAAATCTACAAAACTCGTACTCGTATATAAGATAATACGATTTTTTATTTAAACAAAAAGAAATAAACAAATAAAATTATCATAAAACGCATACAAATATTAAGAAGAGTAGGCAAATTTACTTCTATCATAAAAGTTGTGGTGTTTAATCTATAACAAGAGGGATATATGATAAGTTTATAATTTTCTTTAAATATATTTAAAAAGTTCTAATTAATTAATCGAAACTGATTTTTGCAGACAAAAAAGTAGTAAAGAGGCTTTGAAAATTTTCACACTACCCTCGCTTTAGCACACAGCTCAAATAATTTCTAATTCTAAACACACTTCATTAAGAGCATGCGTGCCTTGCCTTTTTTCGCACTGCACATTTTATAATTTCGATTTGCATAAAGTTTACTGAAGATACATACCTTCTCAAATAGATTTCAGAAGTTTTTTTTGTAATAGTGACGTAACTAAAAATTTGCAAAATTTAAGAAAAAAAGAACACATTTCGCTTTTTTAATTTAATATTACCTTAAATTATTTGAAATACTAAATACATAATTGAAGACCTTATTTTGAAAGCAGATTAAGTCCATTTTTTTTTAATTGAGATATAAAGGGTTTTGCGTTTTAGTGTTTTTAAAAATATATCTAGGTGACCAATTTTAGTAAATTAAATCTCAGGTTTTGATTAAAACCTGTCAATTTTTTTCTTTCATAAAAATAAATTAATAAAAACGATTTGGAAATGCGTTTTTTAGCGGGTTGAATGGACTTATACCACTTTCGAAACAAACATTTTAAAATATTAATTTTCTAAATTGAAAAATGTATGGGAATTAAACTGTTTTCAAAACAAATAAAATTAAAATTTTTGTTTTTGTATGAAAAAATTTTTACTTTTGAAAATTTTTACTTTTAAAAAGTAAATTTTTGAAAAATTTCCTATAAAAAGTAAATTTTTGAAAAATTTCCTATAAAAAGTAAATTTTTGAAAAATTTCCTATAAAAAGTAAATTTTTGAAAAATTTCCTATAAAAAGTAAATTTTTGAAAAATTTCCTATAAAAAGTAAATTTTTGAAAAATTTCCTATAAAAAGTAAATTTTTGAAAAATTTCCTACAAAAAGTAAATTTTGAAGAATTTCCTATAAAAAGTAAATTTTTGAAAAATTTCCTATTAAATGTAAATTTTTGAAAAATTTCCTATAAAAAGTTAGTAAATTTTTGAAAAATTTCCTACAAAAAGTAAAAATTTCCTATAAAAAGTAAATTTTTGAAAAATTTCCTATAAAAAGTTAATTTTTGAAAAATTTCCTATAAATAGTAAGTAAATTTTTGAAAAATTTCCCACAAAAAATAAAAATTTCCTATAAAAAGTAAATTTTTGAAAAAGTTCCTATAAAAAGTAAATTTTTGAAAAATTTCCTATAAAAAGTAAATTTTTGAAAAATTTCCTATAAAAAGTATATTTTTGAAAAATTTCCTATATAAGGTAAATTTTTTAAAAATTTCCTATAAAAGGTAAATTTTTTAAAAATTTCCTAGAAAAAGTAAATTTTTGAAAAATTTTCTATAAAAAGTAAATTTTTGAAAAATTTCCTATAAAAAGTAAATTTTTGAAAAATTTCCTATAAAAAGTAAATTTTTGAAAAATTTCCTATAAAAAGTAAATTTTTGAAAAATTTCCTATAAAAAGTAAGTAAATTTTTGAAAAATTTCCTATAGAAAGTAAATTTTTGAAAAATTTCCTATAGAAAGTAAATTTTTGAAAAATTTCCTATAAAAAGTAAATTTTTGAAAAATTTCCTATAAAAAGTAAATTTTTTAAAAATTTCCTATAAAAAGGAAATTTTTGAAAAATTTCCTATAAAAAGTAAATTTTTTGAAAAATTTCCTATAAAAAGTAAATTTTTGAAAAATTTTCTATAAAAAGTAAACTTTTGAAAAATTTCCTATTAAAAGTAAATTTTTGAAAAATTTCCTATAAAAAGTAAATTTTTGAAAAATTTCCTATAAAAAGTAAATTTTTGAAAAATTTCCTATAAAAAGTAAATTTTTGAAAAATTTCCTATAAAAAGTTAATTTTTGAAAAATTTCGTATAAAAAGTAAATTTTTGAAAAATTTCCTATAAAAAGTAAATTTTTGAAAAATTTCCTAAAATAAGTAAATTTTTGAAAAATTTCTTTTAAAATTTAAAAATGCATTGGACTCTCAAAAAAAAAAAAAATATTATTATTTTGTTGGAAGAAACATTTTCTTTTGAAATTAAAAATGTATTGGACTTAATCCACTTTCAAAACAAATGTATGTGAAATTTTTATTTTGTTTGAATAATTTTTTCTTTTATATTGAAAAATATATGGGACTTAAACCACTTTCAAAATATACAAATTTGTATCAAATCGTTAACTACAAAATGTTTGACTGTCAATATTTTAGTAAGTTTTGTAAATTTAAAATTAATTATTTTTCGTATATTAAGATCCACAATTACAGAACCTATTCCCATCATTAACTCAATTTTTTTTTTGGAATGTGGACTTATTCCACTTTCAAAATAAAGTCTTCAATTCAGTTTTTATTTTTGGAGGCATATTGTTCGGTTTAAATTTATTTTAAAAAAAGTGAAATATAATTTTTTGAGTTATGTCGCTTTTCAATGCAATAAATGTTATTTATTCAGGTTTTATTTTTGTTCTTTTAGTCATAAACTTTGTAGATTAAAAGTGCAATTTTTATGTGCAGGTATGTAAATATATTGGTTTGGTATCTGTATTCTTCATATATTAAACTCGACATTACTCATCACATTAAATTGAAAGAATTTTTTATTATCTCATAAATTAAGAAACGAATTCTTAGTATGAGCTACCTTCAATTTAAAGAGATGATGTTTTCAAGTTTTAAGTTAAAACATAATAATAGAAAGTATTCAAAAAAAAAAAAAAAAAAAAAAACAATATTTTGTAAGCTTGTAACATTGCGAAATTCTTTAATTTGTAAATATCTACAATCACAGACTCTATAATATAAAGATTAGGGTGGGTCGTTTTTTGACTTTTGTCTCTGATCGACTTCTAATAGTGAAATTATATAGCCAATTATGTCAATCGAAAGTGTGCAAAATATTATTGATTTATTTTTGCGATACGATCCCTCGCAACGGGCCCAAACGAGCGCTGGCTCGTTTCCTAAAAATAAATTAATAATATTTCGCACACTTCCGACTAACATAATTTGGCCACATAATTTCACTATTAGAAGTCGATCAGAGACAAAAGTCAAAAAATGACCCACCCTAATCTTTATATTATAGAGTCTGTGGTTGTAGATATTTACAAATTAAAGAATTTCCCAATGTTATAAGCGAATCAAGGTTTGAAAGTGCAAAATCATTATATTAGTCTTTGTTACAACTCTAATTTTTATTTGTGAGCCCAAATTTTAATTTTTAATATCTTTCTAAGAGATAATTGCCTTATCTTAGTTTGATGGTTTGCAAAACATTATAATTCGTATTTATTCTTCTTTAAAAGATTGATATAAGAGTGTTTTTTGATTTGTCCATAATTAGAAGCACTCTTCCAACTATCGAAGGTTCGTCATTTTTAAGCCCTTCACCATCATAGGTGGAAAGGGTATTATAAGTTTGTGCTGATGTATGTAACGCTTGGAAATATTTGTCTTAGAGCCACCTTTTAATATATCAGTATGTTTAGAATCACTTTCTGAGTCGATTTTGCGATGTCAGTCCGTCCGTCTGGCTGGACTGCTGGCTGGCTGGACTGCTGGCTGGCTGGACCCCCATGTAAACAATGTAATCAAAGTACAGGTCGAAATTCTAAAGATTTGATGAAATTTTGCACAGATAATTTTTTTGATTGTGGTACCATGGCTATTGAAATTCGTCAAAATCTGTCTATTATTTATGGTACCTCCCATAGGTCCCACTTCCCGGAATTGATATATTGGCTACAAATATCAATATTTTTTCATGAAATTTAAAACGGATACTGCTTATGTAAATTTATATTACTGCACCTAATTTCATTGAAATTTGATAGAGTGTGGCACGGAGCACTACTATCAAAGCTTATTGCCTTTGGTGTCGGTAATAACTTTTCTCGGTTTATATCGATCTTCCTCAGAGATCGCGCTATACGAGTTGTTATAGATGGGTTCTCCTTAAACGAGTTCAAGATTAATTCAGGGGTACCGCAAGGTTCTGTTCTTTCTCCTACTCTATTTCTTATCTTTATAAATGACCTTCTTCGTCAAACTTCCAATCCTATCTACTCTTTTGCAGATGATAGTAACATTTGCCATTCATATTCATTCAATTGTAGGCCAAGCCTCCTTGAGGTTGACTCTATGAGACAAAACATGAATGAATCATTAATCCGCGATTTAGAAACAATTTCAGAATGGGGTCGTGCGAATAGAGTTAATTTTAATGCGCGTAAAACTCAATGTTGTATGCTTACGCATAATGTTACTTCATCTGTATTAATGGGTGGTGTACATATTGAGGAATCAGATGCTCTTGATGTTCTAGGCATGCGAATACAATGTGATGTGCGTTGGACAAAGCATATCTTTCAAGTGTCGAAAGAAGCATTCAAGTGCCTCGGTTTTCTAAAACGGTGTAAAAGATACTTCATTTCTTCTGATCTCCTTACTATTTACACCACCTACATCCGACGGAAAATGGAATACAACTCTCATGTATGGGCCGGTGCTTCAAAGTCTATTTTGGAGCTTCTCGACCTAGTGCAAGAGAGGGCGAAAATGCTCATCGGTGACAGTAGGGTATCCAACTCTATTGATTCACTGGAGCACCGTCGCAATGTGGGTTGTGTCTCACTGTTCTATCGTTACTACTTTGGAATGTGCTCTAACAAAATCAGGGAACTCGTTCCCGAAACTCGAACTTTTTTACGCAACACACGTCATTCTTCTAGAGAACATTCCTTTGTGGTCGATTGGCCGGTAGACCGAACAACACACTACAGAGAAAATTCGTTCTTTAGTAGTAAAGTTCGTATGTGGAATTCGCTTCCCGCAGAAATTTTTCCTGTTAGTTACAATATAGGTAAATTCAAATCAAATGTCCACAAACACTATCCTCCTTCCCATAGCCTATTTTCCTAGTTCCAACACAATGCATCGCATAATTAGGGGTCATCCCCTGAGTGCTGGTCCTAAATTAAAAAAAAAAAGTCCAAATGATAGAAACATTTTAAACATATAAGTTTTGAGAAAATTTGTGTATGATGGCAAAATTTGCTAAATAATTGTCTTTATACAGAAAAAGAAGACCTTTGACCTTAGTGGTGAAGGATATAGTATGGTCGGGCTTGACCGACTATAGCACTTTCTTACTTGTTTTTCTTATAATCTTTAAATTTAATTTCGTAATTTAATGTATAAACATTTTGAGTCATTTCATAAGCTCATTTTAGGATCATTTTAGTCCCCTTGTCTGTTTAGGGTTACTATATATACCATCATTTCTGAAATCAGTGCATTCTAAAATATATAATTCAGTGAAAATATCTTATTAGGTTTTTGTATATGTGTGTTCCATTACTTTAACGAAACAACCCAAACTTATCCAAAAGTGTTCCCGTCAAAATTTTCAATAAAAATTGTAGTGTTTTGAGTAGTTTCTGACTACTTTGGACTGTTTTATGTTGTTTCATTATAGAACGGGGACAAACATAATAAAACATTTTTCATTTCGATAGTTTCAAAAGGTAACTTTTCAAATCGATCGCATGAAAACGTAGTTCTTACTTTTTCAAATCATTATGACTTCAAGCAATAATTACTTCCATAAAAAGAATATAACCCTTTTTAACAATTTGTAGTAAAAATAATGTTTTCTCAGTTTACCCAAAATGATTTATAGAATTATAACGTTTTGGTGCGAAAGCCTACAAATAATAAAGAGCATTTTTGTCTGTAAAATGTTCGTAACAAAAATTTTCTTTGAAGCAAAACTAATAAATATTTAAAATTGTTATACAGAAAAAATTTTAATTTTTCTATTGAAAATGATCTCTAAACCTCATGCTGGTTCCTTTTTTTTTGCTAATTAAAATAAAGTTGTCAAAGGTTGATTAATTATACATTTGTTGTTGTCTGCTCTGCAAAAATAACCCCATGTATCTTTTTTATAGTAAATTAAAAACGTGTTAATTAACTTTTTTCACTTGTTGGCTATAATATTTTGCATATTATTGATTATTTTGTATCCAGTTGGAAATTCCTTAACTCTTGACATGAACTAAAAATCTTAAAAGAAACATTTATTAATAAGTAGGAATTATTCCAATTTATTCCTGATGGAAATTTTATTTGATCAAATGAATTGAAATTACCCATAGAAGTGATATATTTTAATTTCTGTGGTGTTATTAAGCCTTTACATAGCACCATAGGTGGGACTTATATATAATATATATATATATATTGTATATCTGTGGCTTGGTGATAAAAGGGCCAATGTCAAAAAAAAAAATTAGAAAATTTGATTTAAAATTTTTATTTGCTATATAATTTCATAACATTGTCCAGAAAAAACCTTATAAATTTGTTATGAGTTAAATTAGAGATAAGCTGTTGGAGCCAACTAAAAGATTGTTAAGAAGGGAATCTCATGCAATGGTTAACTTAAAATCGGAAAAAACGGACATTGGCCCTTTTAGCACCAAGCAACAGATATAAAATATTGTATATAATATACCATATATGGTTTGTGGCATGGATATAACATAAAAAATTATTTTCTCATAGAGTGTTTTATCAAATAGTCATAGAACTTCTATCAAATTTTTGATATAAACAGTCAATTTCAATGAAATTTTACATTTAGTTGAATTTGTAATAATGTAATATTTTTCATCTAGTCAACTTTTAATCAAAATTTTTATATAGTATAATTTTTATGAAATTGAATTTTTCATTAGTAAAATTTAAATAAAATTTTTTATGACACCAAATTTGATAAAACTACAGTAAATTTAATGGAATTTTTCATACAGACAAATTTTTATTAAAATGTTTAAGTTCTCAAATTTTGATAAAATATTCATATGGTAAAATTTATATGAGATTAAAAATTTTGTATATTAGTAAGATTTTGCTAAAATTGTTTATTTAATAAAACTTAAACCAAATAAAGGCAAATTTTGAAGAAAATTTTCATTAAGTAAAATTTTTTTTCGAGGCCCTATGCTCCACTGGGAGTCAAGGATAACAGAAGAAAATTTTAATGAAACTTTTCATACAATCAAATTTTAATAATAATTTTCATTTAGTCGAATTTTGATAAAATTTTTTAAATAGTAAAATTTTAATGAAATTTTTTATACAGTCAAATTCTAGTGAAATTTTATGTTTAATCAAATTTTAATAAAATTTTTCATTAAGAAAAATTTTGATAAAAATTTTTATATATATAGTAAAGGGTTTGTTAATTTTTCCATACAGTCCAATTTTAATGAAAATCTTAATCTTGTAAAAGATTTTGAGATTTTTCATTTCGCCAAATTTTTACGAACTTTTTTATACAATTGAATTTTTATAGAGTTTGTGTATAAATAGTAAAATTTTGTTACAATTTATACAGTAAAATTTTAACTAAATTCATCATTAAGTCAAATTTTGATGAAAGTTTTTAATGAAATATAAAATTGATCATATGAAGACTTTATTTTAAAAGTGGAATAAGTCCACATTCCAAAAAAATTGAGTTAATGATGGAGAAAGGTTATGCAATTGTGGATCTTACTATGCGAAAAATAATCAATTTTAAATTTACAAATCTTACTAAAATATTGACAGTCAAACATTTTGTATTTAACGATTTGATACAAATTTGTATATTTTGAAAGTGGTTTAAGTCCCATATATTTTTCAATTTAAAAGAAAAAATTATTCAAATAAAATACAAATTTCAAATTTATTTGTTTTGAAAGTGGACTAAGTCCAAAACGTTTTAATTTCTTTAAACAAAATAATAATTAATTTTTTTTGGAAGTGGGTTAAGTCCCATGCATTTTTAAATTCTAAAAGAAATATTTACTCATAGTAGCACGAGTCTAACTAAGATTGTTTTTATTGATATTTAAAAATATTTGCAATTTCCTACAATTGAAAAAAATACTGAAAATTTGGCGAAATGATTTTTAATTTTAATAGGAAATTTTTCAAAAACTTACTTTTTATAGGAAATTTTTCAAAAATTTACTTTTTATAGGAAATTTTTCAAAAATTTACTTTTTATAGGAAATTTTTCAAAAATTTACTTTTTATAGGAAATTTTTCAAAAATTTACTTTTTATAGGATATTTTTCAAAAATTTACTTTTTATAGGAAATTTTTCAAAAATTTACTTTTTATAGGAAATTTTTCAAAAATTTACTTTTTATAGGAAATTTTTCAAAAATTTACTTTTTATAGGATTTTTTTTTCGAAAATTTACTTTTTATAGGAAATTTTTCAAAAATTTACTTTTTATAGGAAATTTTTAAAAGATGTGCGTTTTATATGAATTTTTTTTCGAAAATTTACTTTTTTTTAGGAATTTTGCTACGAAAAATATTTGCAAAATTTTTTGAAACTAAATTTTTAATTTTATTTGTTTTGAAAGTAGAATAAGTCCTATACATTTTTCAATTCAAAAGTTAAAATTTTTTCATACAAAACCAAAAATTTAAATTTCATTTATTTTCAAAACAGTTTAAGTCCCATACATTTTTCAATTCAAAAAATGAACCCGCTAAAACGCATTTCCAAACGGTTTTTATTAATTTATTTTTATAAAAGAAAAAATTTGATAGGTTCTGATCAAAACCTAAGATTTAGTTAATTGAAATTGATCACCTATATTTTTAAAAACACTAAAATGCAAACCCTTTATATCTCAATTAAAAAAAATGGACTTAATCCACTTTCAAAATAAGGTCTTATATATAGTCAAATTATAATGAATTTTTTTATACACTAAAATTTCAATGTAAAATTTAAACGAAATTAAATTTAAATAAAATTTGATGATTGGCCTAATTCTAATAAATTTTTTTATGTAGACAAATGCTAATGAAAATTTTTATCAAGTCAAGTTTAAATGAATTTTCATTTAATTAACATTTGACGAACTTTTTTTTATATAATTGAATTTTAATAAAACTTTTCATATGGACAAATTTCGACGATATTTTTTCAGTCAAATTTTGATGAAATTTCTTATAAAGTAAAATTTTTACAAAAATGTTCATAAATCAAATTATAATGAAATTTTGTATAAATATAAATTTTGAAAATATTATAATATAATTTGACTTCAAATTTCAATAAAATATTTAATATCTTCTAAATAAGGCTTAATAATAGACCACATTTCACCTTTGATCATCGGGCTTTGTTGTCTAAAAACTTTGTTGATTTTTTTTATTTAAGTGGGTGAATCTTACCTCTACAGTCTTGTATTGTTGTATTTTAATATCTAGTCTTGAAGACTACATCAAGATTCTTTAAGTGTATCCTTACCTGTAAAGATATAAAATTAAATACAGTTATTAACTAAAAAAAACAAGAGTCTGATTAGTAAGCTTATTTTCTTATAATTAATTAATTAATTATATTTAATTTAATTATCAAATAACAATTTGTTTACACTCTTATATAAAGTATCTTTTGTAGGAGAAAATCATAAAATCAAAATTTTTTAATTGCAAAATACACGATTTAACTGATACAACAAAAAATATGACAAGCTTAAAAATCAAATTATCCATACAAAATTGCCAAAATAAGCCTTTGATAATTTTTTAAGCCATATATGAATAAGGAAGTTCTATATTTCCATGATAAAATTGTATTAAAAGAAAACCATTTTTCAAAAATAAGTTTTTCATAAAAGCTTTTTACAAATTTCAAAGGCGTTTTATATACAATTTGATACCTATGTATATCTTTTTTTTCTAAATCAAATCAAACGTACATACTTAAATAAACACATTTTTCTTTACATAAATATTTTCTCGTGTTTATATTTACATATGTGATCAGATACATTATTAATGCGTAGGTTGGTCTCGAAATGGTTTTGCTTGTCTAATGAAAACAACAATAAAAGAATTCTCTACATTGAAATCCATCATCATTGACTACAACAAGAGTAACAAACAAATAACAATCAACTCAACTCAATTCAGTTTAAGACATTTTACTTAAGTTAAGAAACAGTCAAGTCAAATACAAGTCATGCTTCTTAATTGTAGCCAATGTTGAGCGAAAAGGCAGCAACAACAAAAACAACAGAAAGAATAACATAAAAAGACGATCAAATGAATCGTGACAAGTTCTTGGAAAAACCATGAGATACTACCAATCCATAGATACATTAACATATCACCAGAAGGTAAATATTTTAATGTAGGAAAATAAAAGAACAGAAATATTCTGGTATAAAAATAGGCATTTCTTAAATACGTATCAAATTATTTGTTACCTAACAAACGATTTGTTATTAATTATTTAGTTGTGAATAAAATATTTATGGCTATTGTATGTAAGAGCTACACCTAGAACTAGCCATAAATTTAAATCTCATTTTTTAGGATAGAAGAATGTTGATAGAAAATCAAAATATTTAAATAGTATTTATGGTGCTACTAAATGTATTTGAAAAATTTTTTTCACAACAAAAATTTTCTAGGAAAAGATTAACAAACACTAAATTTTTTAAAATGAACTAAGATCGCCTTAGTTTTCTATAGAAAAGTTGGCGATCGCCTTAGTTTTCTATAGGCGATCGCCAACTTTTCTATAGAAAACTATGGCGATCGCCAACTTTTCTACACAAAACTATGGCGATCGCCAACTTTTCTACAGAAAACTATGGCGATCGCCAACTTTTCTACAGAAAACTATGGCGATCGCCAACTTTTCTTCAGAAAACTATGGCGATCGCCAACTTTTCTATAGAAAACTATGGCGATCGCCAACTTTTCTATAGAAAACTAACGCGATCGCCAACTTTTCTATAGAAAACTAAGGCGATCGCCAACTTTTCTATAGAAAACTAAAGCGATCGCCAACTTTTCTATAGAAAACTAAGGCGATCGCCAACTTTTCTATAGAAAACTAAGGCGATCGCCAACTTTTCTATAGAAAACTAAGGCGATCGCCAACTTTTCTATAGAAAACTAAGGCGATCGCCAACTTTTCTATAGAAAACTAAGGCGATCGCCAACTTTTCTATAGAAAACTAAGGCGATCGCCAACTTTTCTATAGAAAACTAAGGCGATCGCCAACTTTTCTATAGAAAACTAAGGCGATCGCCAACTTTTCTATAGAAAACTAAGGCGATCGCCAACTTTTCTATAGAAAACTAAGGCGATTGCCAACTTTTCTATAGAAAACTAAGGCGATCGCCAACTTTTCTATAGAAAACTAAGGCGATCGCCAACTTTTCTATAGAAAACTAAGGCGATCGCCAACTTTTCTATAGAAAACTAAGGCGATCTCGAACTTTTCTACAGAAAACTATGGCGATCGTCAACTTTTCTATAGAAAACAAAGGCGATCGCCAATTTTTCTATAGAAATTTAAGGCGATCGCCAACTTTTCTATAGGAAATTAAGGCGATTGCCAACTTTTCTATAGAAAACTAAGGCGATTGCCAACTTTTCTATAGGAAAATAAGGCGATAGCCAACTTTTGTATAGAAAACTAAGGCAAACACCAACTTTTCTATTAAAAACTAAGGCGATCGCCAACTTTTCTATAGAAAACTATAGAAAAATAAGGCGATAGCCAACTTTTCTATAGAAAACTAAGGCAAACACCAACTAAGGCGATCGCCAACTTTTCTATAGAAAACTATGCCAACTTGTTAATATAAAACTTAAGCGATATATTAGTAAGATTTTTATGAACATCAAATGAAGTTTTTATAAAAATTATTTTTCTTTTAATAGACATAATTGCTACCATTTGACAATTGTCGTGTCTTTAAACTTTTGATGCCTGTTTCTTTGTTTCAAAGCGTTTATTGTGGATTATTCCGAAATCGTGGTTCTATGGTTATTAGTTTTAGAGATACACACAATCTTATGTTCTTCAATGTTTTTGTTATAAAAATAGACAAGTGTCTATTCTATGTTACATCACGTTATGCTTTATTTAAATATTTTAATGTTGCACACCTGCAGGGTTAAGCAATATCATGTCTGGCCTTTTACATATCAAAGACAGATTTTGGTCTAACTTGGTCTGATCTAGCCTGATCTGTTTCATTTGCTGCTGCCATTGTTCTACCTAGTACGTGCATAGACTTTTTTGTTTATAAATATTTAACAGAAAAAAGTTTCGTTTATTGTCTTTTATTAATGTTTTGCTTTTTGTTCATTAATTTATCTTATAATTTAAAATTTTTGTGCATTTAATGCTGTTGTCTTTTATTTAATTTTTAATTTATTGTAAAAATTCATTTTTTTATTTTAAAAGTTTGTTTTTTTGTTTGTATGAGTTTGTTTCGTCGTTTTGAAGTGCGCATTATTTTATGTCTTTCTGTGTTTAGCGCTGGGCAAATATTCATAAAGTTATACGTGAGTTTAGCAAAAAAAAAGCAAAAGTTTTGTATTATAGCTATTGCTGGAGCAGTTTAGTCAGTGTTTATGTAGTTATTTTCTAAGTAAAGGACTCCATCAAGTGATTTGTTTTTCAAGCCACAGCAAACTGCTATGTTTTCTGCAGAAAAGTTGCAGATCACTTTAGTTTTCTATAGAAAAGTTGGCGACCGCGGAGTTTTCAATAGAAGAATTGGCGATCTTCTTTATTATACAAAAGTAGACGATCGCCTTAGTTTTCTATAAAAATGTTAGCGAATAACTTAGTTTTCTATAGAAAACATTTTTCTGTATAAAATATTTTATTAAAATTTCCTTTTTTTTTCTATTAGAGACATTTTATCCAAATTTTTTTATATGAAAAATTTCAATAAAATTTTTCTATGTGAAAAATTTTATCAAATTTTTCTATATGAAAGAAACCCTTTTCAATATTTATCTATATAAAAAAATTTCATTAAAATTTTTCTGTAAGAACAATTTCATCTAAATTTTTCGTTAAGAAAGAAAAGAAGAAAAATTTCATCAAAATTCTTTTTAAACAAAAATTTCATCAAAATTTTTCTTAAAGAAAAATTTAATCAAAATTTTTCTGAAGAAAAATTTCATAAAAATTTTTCTTAAGAAAAATTTCATCAACATTTTTCTTTTTTTCATCAAAAAATTTCATAAAAAATTTCATTAACATTTTTCTGTAAGAACAATTTCACCAAAATTTTTCGATAAGAAAGAAAAGATGAAAAATTTCATCAAAATTCTTCTTAAACAAAAATTTCATCAAAAGTTTTCTTAAAGAAAAATTTCATCAAAATTTTCCTTAAAGAAAAATTTCATCAAAATTTTTCTGAAATAAAAATTTTATCAAAATTTTGCTTAAAGAAAAATTTCATCAAAATTTTTCTAAAAGAAAAATTCATTAAAAGTTTCATCAAACGTTTGCTTATAAAAAAACTTCATCAAAATTTTTCTATATAAAAAATTTTTTTAAAATTTTTCTTTTAGAAAAATTTTTTTTTAGTTTTTCTATAAGTTTCATCAAATTTGGAATATATAAAAAATTTGATCAACATTTTTTTATATGGAAAATTTCATCAAAATTTTTCTATATAAAAAATTTCGTCAACATTTTTTAAATAAAAGATTTTATGAAAAATGTTCTATATGAAAAATTTTTATATAGAAAATTTTATTAAAAGTTTTTTAAATGATGAAATTTTTCATTTAAAAAACTTTTAATAAATTTTTTTTTGTGAAAAAATTTATAATTTTTTTCGTACTAAAAGTTTTATTAAAAATTGTATTAAAATTTCTATGAAAAATGTTAAGGTCTTATTTGTTTTTATTATTTTAAAAAATAAAAGCAATAAATTGATATGAATTGAAATGAAATGAGTTGAATCAGGTTTCAGTTGACTTAAGGCAGGTCTCTATCATTTAGTTTCTGTAAGTGCATGTTAATGCATATGATTTTTTTTATGCAGCAGCAGTAACCACCAGCACAACAAACAATAACTACAACAACATCAGCAGCAACAGCATTATTAACAACTTCGACAACAACTGCAATAACTGGCAGCAACAGCAACTGTCTTACTCAAGGTTGACCAGGTAGGAGTGCAAATTCTTTTAAATATTATTATTATTCTTAACAATTTACCCCAGCCATATATTTTATTAAGTGCATGCATATTTTAAAAAAATGTTTTAGCTTTTTTGTTCGTTTTGTTTATTTTTCATTTTAATGAAAATAAATTTAATAGTTAATAGTTTTAATTTAAACAAATCAGAGAGTGAGCAAAAATGAATAATAGCTTTTGAAAGCCTTGTCCTTAATTTGAAATTGTGAACTCGTTAGAAAAGATTTAATGAAATTTTGTGGCAATTGGTGGGGTATATCAAATAATTTAAGAGAAAAACTGGTGGAACATTATGAGTGATTTTTGTTAATAAAATTCGCATTTCTTTTCTAAATTATAGCTTTTCAGAAAATTATTTCCTTTACAAAAATAAAAAAAAATCACGCTATGCTGCCTTTACACTTCACGTTTACCCCCTATTAGCACTTGAGTGTAATTTTTTTATTATTTATTTACATTAAACATTCCTTTTCATTTCTTAGTTTAAATATTAGCATATAAATTTATTTACTTTACTTAGCTCACACCTCGACCACAAATGTAATACCAGTATCTTTTTTTATCACTTAACAATAGCCCTAACTCTTCGACTCTAACCGAGTCCATGTTTATTTGTCTGTCCCATAATTCTTATTCGTTACACGCGCCTACAATTATAATTTCAGGAAAAAATAAACAGAAAACGAGCAAAAGAAGTATTTCTGAAGTTGTCAGCTAAAGTTGACAACTTGTTCGATTTTGATACCCTACATCAAAGGTAAAGGTTTATAAAATAATGATTTGGCAACTTCGAACATGCCTGTATAAACTAATTAAAATATGTTCATATGAACGGATATCTTAGATATATTAAATATCTTTTAGTTAAAAAATTGATAAACCTTCGTTTATGGTTTCATTGTTTGTGTCAAAAAAATTTTATCAAAAATTTTTCAAAAATTTCACCAAAAATTTAATCAAAATTTTTCTAAATAAAAAAAAAATTCATCAAAATTTTTGTATACAAAAATTTAATTAAAAAGTTCCTATTTGAAAAATTTTAGATATTCATTTCGATATGATAAATTCATTAAAAATTTGTTTAAATGAAAATATTCATATTTTGATAATTTCGTTAAATATTTTCTACATGAAAATTTTCATCAAAATTGTTCTTTTATGAAAAGTTTCATAACATTTTTTCCACACAAAACACTTCAGGACAAAAAGTCTGGGAGCCAGCAACGGCTTTACAAAAATGTATGGACATTTTTTTCTAAATAAAAATTTTTTGCGCATGAAAAAATGTCATCAAAGTTTTTTTTTATACAAAATTTTATAAATTTTTTTTTATGAAAAATTTCACTAAAAAATTTTCTGTATGAAAAATAAAAATTTTTTGCATATGAAGAAATGTCATCAAGCATCTTTTTTTATAAAAAATTTAATCAAAATTTATTTTTATAAAAAATTTTACTTAAAAATTTTCTGCATGAAAAATTTCATTAA
The DNA here is from genome assembly GCA_933228675.1 of Stomorhina lunata. Classification (NCBI taxonomy): domain Eukaryota; kingdom Metazoa; phylum Arthropoda; class Insecta; order Diptera; family Rhiniidae; genus Stomorhina; species Stomorhina lunata. The sequence continues at coordinate 167,306,220 of OW121740.1, read as the reverse complement.
AATTTGTATAAAACAGAATTTTTGTAAAATTTTATTTTTATAAAGAATTTTATCAAAATTTTTTTAAATGAAAAAATTTATCAAAATTTATCTAAATGAAAAAATTTATCAAAAATTTGAATTGAAAAATTGTATTTAATTTTACATAAAAAAATTTCATCAAATTTATCATAATTTTTCTATATAAAAAATTCGTAAAACATTTTTTAAAATGAAAATATTTATTAAAAATTTTCAATATGAAAAATTTCATTGAAATTTTTCTACATGAAAAATTTCATCAAAATTGTTCATTACGAAAAGTTTAATACAAATTTTTCTATAGGAAAAATTTCATCAAAATTTTTCAATATAAAAATTCTGATAAAATTTTTCTATATAAAAGTTTCATTAAAAATTTTCTACATAAAAAATGAATTAAAGAAAAATTCTTCAAAAATGTTTTCTATATGAAAAAATTTCTCAAAACTTTTCTATATAAAAATTTCATCTAAATTTTTCTATTTGAAAAATTCTATAAAAATATTTTCACGTGAAAATTTGATCATTTTTATATGCAATATTTCTTCAAGATTTTTTTTATACGAAAAATTTCATCAACGTTTTTTTATATAACAAATTCTAAACTAATTTTTCTATATAAAAAATTCTGATTTTTTTTTAAAGTCGCATAAAAATTTTTCTATATAAAAAATGAATTAAAAAAATATTACGTAAAAGTTTTTTCTATATTTAAAAAAATTTTCAACAAAACATTTCTATATAGGAAATTTTGCAAAAATTTACTATTTTTTAATAGGAAATTTTTCAAAAATTGACTATTTTTTAATAGGAAATTTTTCAAAAATTGACTATTTTTTAATAGGAAATTTTTCAAAAATTAACAATTTTTTAATAGGAAATTTTTCAAAGATTGACTATTTTTAATAAAAAATTTTTTAAAAATTGAATATTTTTTAATATGAAATTTTACAAAAATTGACTATTTTTTAATAGGAAATATTTCAAAAATTGACTATTTTTTATTAGGAAATTTTTAAAAAATTAACTATTTTTTAATGGGAAATTTTTCAAAAATTGACAATTTTTTAATAGGAAATTTTTCAAAAATTGACTATTTTTTAATAGGAAATTTGTCAAAAATTTTATTTTATTCTTTAATAGCAAATTTTTTCAAAAATTTTATATTATTTTTATATGATATTTTCAAATGTAACCTATCTTTACTATTTTTATACGAAATTTTTCAAAAATTTTCTAATTTTATATGAAATTTTTCAAAAATTTACTATTTTTATAGTACAGTTTTCAAAAATTTATTATTTTTATAGGAAATTTTTTAAAAGTTTACTATTTTTATAGGAAATTTTTCAAAAATTTACTATTTTTATAGGAAATTTTTCAAAAATTTTCTATTTTCATAGAAAATTTTTCAAAAATTTACTATTTTTATAGGAATTTTTTCAAAAATTTACTATTTTTATTGGAAAATGTTTGAAAAATTTACTATTTTTTAGGGAATTTTTCAAAAATTTACTATTTTTATAGGAAATTTTTCAAAAATTTACTATTTTTATAGGAAATTTTTCAAAAATTTACTATTTTTATAGGAAATTTTTCAAAAATTTACTATTTTTATAGGAAATTTTTCAAAAATTTACTATTTTTATAGGAAATTTTTCAAAAGTTAACTATTTTTATAGGAAAATTTTGAAAAATTTATTATTTTTATAGGAAATTTTTCAAAAATTTACTATTTTTATAGACAATTTTTACAAAAATTTATTATTTTTATAGGAAATTTTTCAAAAATTTACTATTTTTATAGGAAATTTTTCAAAAATTCACTATTTTTATAGGAAATTTTTCAAAAATTTACTATTTTTATAGGAAATTTTTCAAAAATTTACTATTTTTATAGGAAATTTTTCAAAAATTTACTATTTTTATAGGAAATTTTTCAAAAATTTACTATTTTTATAGGAAATTTTTCAAAAATTTACTATTTTTATAAGAAATTTTTCAAAAATTTACTATTTTTATAGGAAATTTTTCAAAAATTTACTATTTTTATAGGAAATTTTTCAAAAATTTACTATTTTTATAGGAAATTTTTCAAAAATTTACTATTTTTTTGGTAAATTTTTCAAAAATTGACTATTTTTATAGGAAAATTTTCAAAAAATTTGTATTTTTAATAAGAAATTGTTCTAGAGTTTACTATTTTTTAATAGGAAATTTTTCAAAAATTTACAAGTTTTTAATAGGAAAGTTTTTAAAAATTAACTATTTTTTAATAGGACATTTTTTAAAAATTTACTATTTTTAAATAGGAAATTTTTCAAAAATATACTATTTTTTAATATGCATTTTTTCAAAAATTTATTACTTTTTAATCGGAAATTTTTCAAAAACTCTGAACAAATATTGCTATATAAAAAATTCTAATGTTTTTTAAAGTCGCATCAAAAAAAACCGATATAGATGCTATGACTTTTTTGAAAACCAAATGTGACTTAGGGTATCACAGAATTATGCTTGACCGACTATAACACTTTTTACTTGCTTTTATATGTATATTATTTTTTTTTATTGTTTGGTTGGTTTATTTGCTTTAAAATTATATTTATTTACTTGATTATTTTACCTTTTATGTAATTTATTGTTGTGGGTAAAAACAAAGTGTAAAATATAATTTATGTACAAGAATCTATCAATAACTATTTGTAAATCCCTTCTCCCCCTCCTCCTCGCTACCAAAGTGTAAAAATCCAGAAGGGCCGCACCCTTTATTTATGGTTTTGCATAAAGTAATTTGTATAATAATTTTCTTTATCAATCTAATATTTATTATACCTAGAAATTGGCCAGTCTTTTGTAAAAGGTTCTAACATTAAAAATGTGTAAATTGACCATGGTTAAGTACTTGCGGTCAATTCGTTATGGAGATTTATTTTCAAGTCGATCGTGATTTGGTAGGAAAAAAATTAAATTGAATTAGAAATGCTTTATTTGTTGGTGATTGCCTATGGAAAACATATTAAAATTTATTACATAAGGGAGGGGACTTAGGCAAATATTTTGGTTAATTCTGATAATTTCAGGTGTTTTTATTGAATTTAATCAAATACCACTCAAGTCATAAACTAATCAATTGGGAAATGTAAAAAAAAGTAAACAAGTTGGTATATATGTATGTATACTCATGGGAAACAATTATGTTATATAATCTTTATAAAATTGTATCCAGTGTTTAATTTATAAATAAACAGAGGACTCCTTTGGAAAAAATTTTACACAAAAATTACAACTTTTGGATTTAAACTTAATTAAAAATATTCTAAAACCAGGAAAATTCCATAAAATTTTGTACATGAATAAATTTTTCCACTGATTATTTTTTGATTTTATTTAGAATAAACAATTGCCATACGAATATTTTATGGAAAGATTTATAAGGAAATAAACTTGTTTTAAATAATTAAAAGTAAAAAGTAACTTTTAACCACTAATACTTAATCATTAAAGTAATCTTTAGGTGTGGCCTATTTAGAATATAATCAAAGAACAATATTTTAGCCTGGTCTACTAAAGACATAAGTTGAGCTTATTTTAGCTTCTCATAATAATTTTAAACTTAAAACTCATTTATATCAACTAATAAATTCAAAGCTTAACATAAATAAACAAATTGTTTTATAATTATGAATAAAATAAAACAAATAGAATAGAAAACCAACAGATCTGGTTTAATTTTTTCTACACAATTTAAATGAACTGAATCAACTCTAATCTTAATGGAAAAAAAAGTAACAGCAAATAATGATAACTTTTTGAAATTCATTGAATTAATGAAATCAAAATCTTTCTGATAAATCTTTTATAAAAAAACCAAAATAACAAGAATAAGTTATAAAAAATTGATATATACAAAAACATTTTTAACAAAGTGTTAAAAATTCATTAGAACAATTTGCGTACGCCAACTAAACAATGGCCAAAAGAGATTACTTGAAGACAGGGTTTCTTAAATATAAATTTAAGATATTTAAAAATGTTCTATTTTAATAGAAAAACTTTCAAAATTTTACTAGTTTTTAAAAGGAAATTTTTCAAAAATTTACTATTTTTTAATAGGAAATTTTTCAAAAATTTACTATGTTTTTATAGGAAATTTTTAAAAAATTTACTATTTTTTAATAGGAAATTTTTAAAAAATTTACTATTTTTTTATAGGAAATTTTTAAAAAATTTACTATTTTTTTATAGGAAATTTTTCAAAAATTGACTATTTTTTATTAGGAAATTTTTAAAAAATTAACTATTTTTCAATAGGAAATTTTTCAAAAATTTATTATTTTTTATTAATTCAAAAATTTCCTGTTTTTTACTAGGAAATTTTTCAAAAATTTACTATTTTTTTATAGGAAATTTTTCAAAAGTTTACTATTTTTAAATAGGAAATTTTTGAAAAATTTCATATTTTTATAGGAAATTCTTCAAAAATTTACTATTTTTTAATAGGAAATTTTTCAAAAATTTACTATATTTTTATAGGAAATTCTTCAAAAATTTACTATTTTTTAATAGGAAATTTTTCAAAAATTTACTTTTTATAGGAAATTTTTCAAAATTTTTCATGTTTCAATTTCTCAAAAATTTCCTATTTTTATAGGAAATTTTTCAAAAATTTCCTATTTTTATAGGAAATTTTTCAAAAATTTCCTATTTTTATAGGAAATTTTTCAAAAATTTCCTATTTTTATAGGAAATTTTTCAAAAATTTCCTATTTTTATAGGAAATTTTTCAAAAATTTCCTATTTTTATAGGAAATTTTTCAAAAATTTCCTATTTTTATAGGAAATTTTTCAAAAATTTCCTATTTTTATAGGAAATTTTTCAAAAATTTCCTATTTTTATAGGAAAATTTTCAAAAATTTCCTATTTTTATAGGAAATTTTTCAAAAATTTCCTATTTTTATAGGAAATTTTTCAAAAATTTCCTATTTTTATAGGAAATTTTTCAAAAATTTCCTATTTTTATAGGAAATTTTTCAAAAATTTCCTATTTTTATAGGAAATTTTTCAAAAATTTCCTATTTTTATAGGAAATTTTTCAAAAATTTCCCATTTTTATAGGAAATTTTTCAAAAATTTCCTATTTTTATAGGAAATTTTTCAAAAATTTCCTATTTTTATAGGAAATTTTTCAAAAATTTCCTATTTTTATAGGAAATTTTTCAAAAATTTCCTATTTTTATAGGAAATTTTTCAAAAATTTCCTATTTTTATAGGAAATTTTTCAAAAATTTCCTATTTTTATAGGAAATTTTTCAAAAATTTCCTATTTTTATAGGAAATTTTTCAAAAATTTCCTATTTTTATTGGAAATTTTTCAAAAATTTCCTATTTTTATAGGAAATTTTTCAAAAATTTCCTATCAAAATAGGAATTTTTTCGAAAATATAATATTTTTATAAGAATTTTTGTCAAAAATTTTATATTTTCATAAGAAATTTTTAAAAAATTTCTTATTTTTAAGAAAATTTTTCAACGATTTCCTATTTTTTATAGAAAATTTTTCAAAAATTACCTATTTTTATAGGAAATTTTTCAGGAAATCTTTAAAAAATTTTGTAATTTTATAGGAAATTTTTCGATATTTCTATTTTTCTATTAATCTTTAAGAATCTCTGATTCCTTCTAGCCATACTCCAGTTAGTGGACATGGGTTATCTTGTTTTTTTTATTATAAAAATACTTGTTGTTGCTGTTTAATTTATTTTCTAAGTGGTTTGGTAAGAATTTATTCATAAAATACTGAGATTTGTTTTTTTAATAATATAATTCTATGTTGTTGTTTTTTTTCTATATATCGCTCAATTGCTACAAATTTGTCATAACTCAAAAACAAAAGTTTAAGTACTAGTAGATACAAAATTTATTTTATATAGTAACTTTATTATAGTTCCTTTATCGAAATAGTTAACTAAATATATTGAGATTTAAAAGACTATATTTCTTAGTTACAACAATATTACAGCAAATGAGCGATATGTTAATAAATGACAGTAAATGTAAGTGTCTGTCTGAGTAACTGATATTTTATAACTCCATTTTTGCATATGTAAATTAAAACGATTAAACATACATACATTTTATATGTACATTTGTAGTTATTTATTTATGTTCTTCTCATACATATGTATGTATGTATATGTATATCTAAAGAATAAGTAATAATAGCACAACTAATATTGATCAGATAAATAAATCTTATGTAAGAAAATCAAATAACAACTGACAAGTTGAGGCAGTAGAGAATAATAACGAAATGAATAGCAACAGAAACAACAACAACATTTTAAGCTGTTTTGCCTTGTCTAGCTTCGGGCTAACATTTTTCTTATTTTGATACAAATACATAAATATTAAATACGAAATAAATCTGAATTAACATAAAAACAAATTTAATATGAAGTGATTTTTACCCTTTAACATTGTAGGTATTTGTATTGACCAGTTGTGGTGGTGAATTGGAAATTTGGATGTTAAACTTTTTGGATCTAAATATTAAGGATTTTATGGAGAAAATTTTGAATTAGATTTTTTTACAAATATCCAGATATGCGGTATCATGGACAGTGTTAATTTAGAAAATAATATACATAAGAGCTTTCTTATAACTAAATTTCAAGAAAATCAGTTCACGCTTTTACCTTGCTCCCATAAAAGCTCATTTGTTACCCGAAAAGTTTAATTTTGTAATCTTGTGTAATCGGAAGGTAGCTAGCCCATTAAGCTTTTATGAAAGTCACTCGTCCCAAACTTCAGCGTAACCATAATCATGCTCGCCTGTCATGTGCTATGTTGCATATTAGAGCGGTTCGCCTTCCACACAAAAAAAAAGTTATGTCAGTCACCCCCTAGGATTAAAGATAATGTGTAAACAATTCCAAAAAATATTTTTTTATTTTTTTACCACGCCTACAAATACAGCCCTTTTAGTATTTTGTTCACTGCGTCGTCATTTTAAGTCTGATCATAACATTTTATATATCGGTGTTCTCGGATCTGGAAGGGCTACATTTCTCTCTTTGATAGTTTTTTACTACCACGTCAATTTATAGTCATAACTTCTAAAATAGAGTGGTTCGAAAAAAAAGTTGAGTCAGTCACCCCCTAGAATTAAAGATAATGTCAAAACAATTCCAAAAAATATTTTTTTATTTTTTTACCACGCCTACAAATACCGCCCTTTTAGTATTTTGTTCACTGCGTCGTTTGCTTTACAATTTCCTGGTATTTCCGTCTTTCCTGGAATCTATGTAACAAAAAATGGATAATGACTAGTGAGTAATGTTTTTAAGATATCTGATCCATTCGACCAATATCTATAACAGTATAGGTAGACGTATATCTAAGCTATTTGTTCTATAGCAATTTTTTACATCGACGGCGCGCTATGATATTTCTGCTGTAAAGAAAACATTTTTTGACCACCGCTTTTGAAAAAGCTAACGATGCTGTTCTATAGCGAAGAGTCTAGTTAATAATGATGAATAATTGTATTTAAGAAAAAAATAAATATGTGTTATAAAAAAACGTATTGATATTATAAAACGAAAAGTAATGAAATTTTTCATTAATGAGCTACTGAGTGCTCATGTATCGAATATAATTTCACAGGTTTAATCTTAATGTCGATTTAATTAAGACACAAAATCTTGGTTTTAGTCTGCAGAAGAAAATAACTTAACCTCGTATATAGTTTAGGAGATATCAGGAAATCAAAAAAGTTTTACAAAATTCAGTGTATTCGTTTTTCTTTGGACAAAAGTTAGTTGGCTCGGTTTTGCTTGGTGTTCCCACCATATCCGTGTGAAAGGCAAAAGTCCGTTCTTCAGATTGAGTGAAAAAGTGCACCGAAATTTACCGATCGTAAAACAAAGTTCAAAATTTTATGAAAAAAGTCACATAAATTGTTAAGCATTATTAAAGCAAAAAGTGTTGCAGTCGTTTAGGCGTAAATTTTTAATCAAATTGAATTTATGTATAAGTACTGTGGGAGTCGACGGATTTCAACCAAAATAAGTAGAGCTTTTTTTTTGGTTCAAGCAATGGATGTGTGCCAAATTTCATCAAATTCTGTTAAGAACTACGTCTTATATTGAGAAGAAAAATAAGTTAAAAGCATGTACCCCAAGAAGTTGACGAATTTCAACCAAAATTTGTTGAAATTTTTTCAAATTCTTGTGAGAATTCTGGTTTATATAATGAGTGCAATAATAAGTGAAAAGTGGGGATAAATGTCAGGTACCTCAAAGAGTGAAGTAAGTATTTTGAAAATTATACCGGTTACTTAATTTTTTTTCAATTTTTTAATTTTTCATATGACAATTGTTTGGTGATATGCACGTTATTTTCAATAAAATCAACATTTCTAATATTTACAGTTTTAAGGCTATGAAATAAAAATGGTAAGTTTTTGAAATCTTCAATTTTTTATGAATTTTTGAAAAACAAAAATTTTTCCATCTTGCAAAAAAAAATTATATTTTATGTGAAAAACTTCACAACCGTTGACCATATGAAAAAATTGTATTATTAAGGCATAAAGAAAATTTTGTGGTAAATCTGCCTATGTTTCTTTCAACGAATTTAGATAAGCCATTCCCAAGATATGATAAAATCAATAGAACGACCTCTGTGAAAATCCGTAATATTCGAAAAAAATAAATAAATCGTTTCTATAGAATTTTAAATTTTGGGTGTTTCTGTACATAATTAGTCATAATACATCGAAATTAAATAGTAAGACTTCAAAATAATTTCTCTTGTTGACCAGTGTTATCATAAAATCTATCTTTAACAACTTAAAATTTTTCTAATAAATATTTTTACTGGTTATTTAATATATTATATCATTTTCAGAGTCCCTTATATGTATAATCAGAGTATAATTGACATTTGATTGAATTACAAAGTTCTTATATAAATTTAGATAAATTAGCTACGATCAAGTCTCGATAAGCGAATTTATTAAACAAATCTAAGAAAAGAAAAAAAATTTTAGCAATAACTTTTTTTTTTTTTTTAGTTCGCTTAGAAATAAGAAATTCTTAGAAGTGAAAAATTTAAAAATGTGAAAAATTTCTTAATATTTGAAATCTTAAATTTAGCCAGTTCTTACTGTTAAGTCATTATTTTGCCAATTAAGTCTAATAAAACATATGACACATCTTTCTATTTTAATAATATTAACTTTGAGGACTTAGATGTTTGAAATGTATCTCCTTTGTTACCAAAATACAATATTATTATTACGCAAATGAAAACAAATAATTCCTAATTAAAATTAAGCATATTCAGGAATACAATAAACTAAAGTCATAGAGAAATGAGGAATCGACATTAACTCTTTGGCAGTTATATAATTTAGAAACATACATATACACATTTATATGTATGTCCATATGTACGTACAACCTATAACGACATACCCTACCTAAACTATTTATTTCAAAACTTTATTACTCATTCTACCTATTCTTATATAAGTATGTATTGACAACTGACGTATGGAATAGAAAAGCAAAGAACTTTAGCAAAATTTAAGTTTTTGACGTAATAACCTTGACTTCTTCTCAAATATTTCAAGAAATACACACATAAGCAAATTTCAATACACTTTTGAATGTATAAATGTGATATTGTATAAGTATTTAATTATAATTAATAATATGCATGAAAATAACTGAAATCAATAAATACCCAGCAAGCAATTTGGAGCTGACTAAGAAAATATACCATTTACTTTTAATTGTCTTATCATTATATAAAAAGCATCTAAAGGAATTTGAGTGTTGGCAACAAAAAACTTCAATTACCTCAAAAAGTTACTGAAATGTTTGTTGGGTATATACCACCAGGACTTGCTAATAAGCCTCAATGTATGTAAATCTTTAAAATATCTCTTGTAAATCATAAATAGAACTTATTTATAATAAATTATTACTTTAAGTTTTGGTTCGTATAATTTGCCAAAATCTAGTAGCAACAGACACTGATTTATTTGTATTCAAGCCTTTGGCAATTATGACTAAATGTTCGAAAATGAATGTAAGAGCATGACTTTAGAGGCTGGACTTGGGCTAAAACTGTTCAATGCCAAATGAGATAAAGTTATTATAAATCGATTTAAGGGGGTGTTGTTAGTTAATAGCTGCTGGAACTTGTGGTGTTATAATTATAAGGTGAGGAATAGGTCAAATTTGCATATTAGATCCTCCAAGGCATAATGAGTAATGTATATAAATTTATTAGTAATATTTGAATAATTTACAAAAGATAGTTTAAAGGTGGAAAGTAGAAGAAAAACCTTTGTAACCACAAAAATAAGACAGGTATTTATTACTATAGAATATACATTTTTTTAACGACAAATATTCTATAGAAAAAAAATTTTTAAACGAAAATTTTTCTATAGAAGAAAAGACAATTTCTTTACCGAAAAGTTTTCTAGATTTCTAGAGAAGAGAATTTTTTTTAACAAAAAATTTTCTATAGAGGAAAATTTTTTTTAACAAAAAATTTTCTATAGAGGAAAATTTTTTTTAACAAAAAATTTTCTATAGAGGAAAATTTTTTTTAACAAAAAATTTTCTATAGAGGAAAATTTTTTTTAACAAAAAATTTTCTATAGAGGAAAATTTTTTTTAACAAAAATAATTTTCTATAGAGGAAAATTTTTTTTAACAAAAAATTTTCTATAGAAGAAAATTTTTTTAACAAAAAATTTTCTATAGAAGTAAATTTTTTTAACAAAAAATTTTCTATAGAAGAAAATTTTTTTAACAAAAAATTTTCTATAGAAGAAAATTTTTTTAACAAAAAATTTTCTATAGAAGAAAATTTTTTTAACAAAAAATTTTCTATAGAAGAAAATTTTTTTAAGAAAAAATTTTCTATAGAAGAAAATTTTTTTTTAAGAAAAAATTTTCTATAGAAGAAAATTTTTTTTAAGAAAAAATTTTCTATAGAAGAAAATTTTTTTAAAGAAAAAATTTTCTATAGAAGAAAATTTTTTTTTAAGAAAAAATTTTCTATAGAAGACAATTTTTTTAAGAAAAAATTTTCTATAGAAGAAAATTTTTTTTAAGAAAAAATTTTCTATAGAAGAAATTTTTTTTAAGAAAAAATTTTCTATAGAAGAAAATTTTTTTTAAGAGAAAATTTTTTTTAAGAAAAAGTTTTCTATAGAAGAAAATTTTTTTTAAGAAAAAATTTTCTATAGAAAAAAATTTTTTTAACAAAAAATTTTCTATAGAAGAAAATTTTTTTAACAAAAAATTTTCTATAGAAGAAAATTTTTTTAACAAAAAATTTTCTATAGAAGAAAATTTTTTTAACAAAAAATTTTCTATAGAAGAAAATTTTTTTAACAAAAAATTTTCTATAGAAGAAAATTTTTTTAACCAAAAATTTTCTATAGAAGAAAATTTTTTTAACCAAAAATTTTCTATAGAAGAAAATTTTTTTAACAAAAAATTTTCTACTGAAGAAAATTTTTTTAACAAAAAATTTTCTATTGAAGAAAATTTTTTTAACAAAAAATTTTCTATTGAAGAAAAGTTTTTTAACAAAAAATTTTCTATAGAAGATAATTTTTTTAACAAAAAATTTTCTATAGAAGAAAATTTTTTTAACAAAAAATTTTCTATAGAAGAAAATTTTTTTAACAAAAAATTTTCTAGAGAAGAAAATTTTTTTAACAAAAAATTTTCTATAGAAGAAAATTTTTTTAACAAAAAATTTTCTATAGAAAAAAATTTTTTTAACAAAAAATTTTCTATAGAAGAAAATTTTTTTAAGAAAAAATTTTCTATAGAAGAAAATTTTTTTTAAGAAAAAATTTTCTATAGAAGAAAAATTTTTTTTAAGAAAAAATTTTCTATAGAAGAAAATTTTTTTTAAGAAAAAATTTTCTATAGAAGAAAATTTTTTTTAAGAAAAAATTTCCTATAGAAGAAAATTTTTTTTAAGAAAAAATTTTCTATAGAAGAAATTTTTTTTAAGAAAAAATTTTCTATAGAAGAAAATTTTTTTTAAGAGAAAATTTTTTTTAAGAAAAAATTTTCTATAGAAGAAAATTTTTTTAAGAAAAAATTTTCTATAGAAGAAAATTTTTTTTAAGAAAAAATTTTCTATAGAAGAAAATTTTTTTAACAAAAAATTTTCTATAGAAGAAAATTTTTTTAACAAAAAATTTTCTATAGAAGAAAGTTTTTTTAACAAAAAATTTGCTATAGAAGAAAATTTTTTTAACAAAAAATTTTCTATAGAAGAAAATTTTTTTAACAAAAAATTTTCTATAGAAGAAAATTTTTTTAACAAAAAATTTTTTATAGGAGATAATTTTTTTAACAAAAAATTTTCTATAGAAGAAAATTTTTTTAACAAAAAATTTTCTATAGAAGAAAATTTTTTTAACAAAAATTTTTCTATAGAAAAAAATTTTTTTAACAAAAAATTTTCTATAGAAGAAAATTTTTTTTACCAATTATCTATAGAAAAAAATTTTTTTAACAAAAAATTTTCTATAGAAGAAAATTTTTTAACAAAAAATTTTCTATAGAAGAAAATTTTTTGAACAAAAAATTGTCTATAGAAGAAAATTTTTTTAACAAAAAATTTTCTATAGAAGAAAATTTTTTGAACAAAAAATTGTCTATAGAAGAAAATTTTTTTAACAAAAAAATTTCTATAGAAGAAAATTTTTTTAACAAAAAAATTTCTATAGAAGAAAATTTTTTTAACAAAAAATTTTCTATAGAAGAAAATTTTTTTAACAAAAAATTTTCTATAGAAGAAAATTTTTTTAACAAAAAATTTTCTATAGAAGAAAATTTTTTGAACAAAAAATTTTCTATAGAAGAAAATTTTTTTAACAAAAAATTTTCTATAGAAGAAAAATTTTTTAACAAAAAATTTTCTATAGAAGAAAATTTTTTTAACAAAAAATTTTCTATAGAAGAAAATTTTTTTAACAAAAAATTTTCTATAGAAGAAAATTTTTTTAACAAAAAATTTTCTATAGAAGAAAATTTTTTTAACAAAAAATTTTCTATAGAAGAAAATTTTGTTAACGAAAAAGTTTCTATGAAAAAAATTTTTCTCCCAACAATTAACTATTAATTTTCTTCAATAGAAAATTTTTTGTTAAAAAACTTTTCTTCTATAGAAAATTTTTTGTTAAAAAAATTTTCTTCTATAGAAAATTTTTTATGAAAGAAAATTTTTTTTTAAAAAAATGTTCTATAGAAGAAAATTTTTTTTATTTTTTTTTTATTTTTTAACGAAAATTTTTTATGCTAAATTTTTCTATAAAATTTTTTAACGAACTCATTATTTAGACTAGAAAATTTTTGAATTTTATTTCTAAGAAAAATTTCTAATAAATTTAAAAAGCCTTTAATGATTAATTTTCATTTGAAGGAAAAACCCATTCAGATACAATTTTAATAAAACATGATAGAATAGCAAAAATATTGTTGCACTTTTAATTTACAATTTAAATTTATATTTTTTCCTAGCATTCATTAACTTTTTTTTCTAAATTAATAACATTTTGCAAACAACATTCATACATGTTAAAATATCTGCTAATGGTATGATGAATTAAAAAAAATAATTATACACTCGAGAAAAAATTTTGAAAATTCTGTTATAGTATTTAACTTTCTTACTGAAAAGTTAAAATTACAATGAAACCTTTTTGTATTGATCGGGCCATTCTTTGAGTTTAAATTACATCTAAAGGCATTGACAATTTTTTTCACAAACTATTTGCATGTATTTGTTTATTAACATTTGTAATTGTTTTATGACAAAATTAGTTATTCAATTTTTTCCCCAGTTGTATTTTTTTGCTTATTTTTTAATTTTTATGAAATGAAAAAATCTATTGTTTTAAATGGCTCAAACTGAATTTGAATTTTATATAAAGATTTTGCTGATGCATTTTATTTAGTAATAATTAAAGTTAATTGCTGCACAATGTTTTATATTATAAACCTTTAGAATAAATTTTTTATTTCATTTTAATGGTTATATTAAATAATAGTTAGCTACTAACTAAGTATCAAAATCAAATGTAACCACAATTAGTTAATTGTTATTTATAAAGTAGATAAATCATAAATAAATTATGCACACGTGTAATCGAATTTGTAATAATTTGTTAATAACTTAGAAATGATTATTGTCGATTAAGAGTGATCATATGATAGCCCAAGCCACTGAGAACTGGTGTGGTTTTAAAATGAATAGTTAGGCTTTCTTAATACTTACACTAAATATATTGGTACTTTAATTTGCATTATTTGTACATTTTCTTGAGATTTTTGTAATATAAGCATTGAGACTTACACGATATGGATATTCGTTATGGATAACGAATATCCACATCAGTTGTAGTTTCCTTCAAAATAGACGGAAACAAGACCACTACCGAATAAAAAAGCTGAAAAAATAATAAGAAATCTCTTGTCCGCTCAATAATTTAAAGTTATGAAAGAAGTGCACAGGCACGATAAACACAGAAAATTTTGTAACGGAGTATCTATCTAATTTATGTCTTAAATAGGAGTAAAATCGTAAAAAGATTCGGATTTTATCGGTATACTTTATTTTTATTTTTGTACTTTACAAACATCTGTTAAAATTATCAATACCCTTTCCACTTTATAATAATAGTGTAGGGTTTGCAAAAAACCGTGAAAATGAGAAACCGCGGTTTCGGTTTTAAAACACCCAAAACCGGACGGTTTCGGTTCGGTTTTCGGTTTTTTAAATAAAACTATTTTGATTTAAATTTGTAGTAAAATTTTGATTATTTTGTTAAAACCAAGTATAAGGTATATTTATTAAAGCTCAATTATAATTTAATACTAAAATTCAGGAAAATAATTCAGGTTTTTTAAATATGAGGGATTTCTTAAATAAGTCTTGTTTCTTTTGGAGCGTAAATAATCGAGCGACAAATTGCTTCAATAGCAATTTTTACAAATAGTAACGATTTTAAAGAATTTACAATTTCAAAGTCGATAGAATGAAGCAAATCTAAGGTCGACAGCATTTTTAAACTCTCATAAATACTTTGTTTTAGAAGCAGAAATTTAAGAGTAAACTTAATTCATGATTATGATGCTTTTTAACGCTTGTTTGTAAAATTTTATAACAAACTGACGAATTTTTGAAATACCGAACAATTTTTCTTACAGCCTCTAGGTTCAAATGTATATGGGCAATCGGTTTTAAATGAGTCAAAGTTTCATCGTCGCCGTCTTCAAAATTGATTTTCAGATACAAATTTGATATTGGCTGCTGCTCCTTCTATAGTACATGCTACGATGCTTGTATCAAGTGAAATATTAAACTCCATTGTTTAATATTTCACTTGATAATGGTTTTTTGAGTTTGCTTGAAATTACACGTTTTGAGTTTGCTTGAAATTACACGTTCCTAAAATACGGCCCAGATTATAAAATTAACCATGAGAATCGTGAATATTTACGTTCATACACCGTCTTCCTCTTACGCCTGTCCATTCGTCCATTGTAAACACATTTTGCTTGTTTCATTCTTCTGCTTCATTAAATAGACAAATTATGTGCAAATTTATAAGCTAATGATATTTCTGAATAATACCATCAAAAAATTATGAAAAATAAATAGCTAAAACCGTGGTTTTTTCTACGGTTTTCGGTTTCGGTTTTGAGGCATAAAAAACCGAGGTTTCGGTTTCGGTTAAAACCGAACTGCAAACCCTAGTGTAGTGTATAAAAATAACGACATTTAAGAGACAGAAATAAAACCAATATTAAAAGGCCAATTGATAAATGTTTATTAAAATTCAAAAGTTAGAGATTAGTATTCAAATGAAGTCGATGCATTATTAGACTAATTTAAATAAGATCACGAGAAAAACTGAAATATTTTGTTAATTTATACTGACTTTCCTTTGTATAAAAAAATTGTTATATAATAACTTTTATTAATAGACAAAGTTTTTAAAGAAAAATTTTCTAAATACGAAAATTTTTTTCACAAAATGTTTTTTAAAGAAAACTTTTCTGTATAAAATTATTTTTGACGAAAAATTTTTGAGAAAAGAATATTGTCTGTATAGGAAATTGTCATTGCGATAAATTGTCTATATATTACAAAATTTAAAAATCAAATTCAGAATAAAATATAAATTATCAAGTTATAACAGTTTTCTAAGAAATTTTTTATAAAAGAAAATTTGTATAATGAACAATTTTTTTCTAGTACAAAAAATTTTTATAAGAAAAATTTTCTATAAGAAAAAAAAAAATTTATAATGAAAAATTTTCTGTAATGTTAATAAACAAATTCTTCTAAAGAAAATTTTTCGAAATGAAAATTTTCTTTTATGGAATATTTTTCGTCATAAAAAGTTTCTTTGATAGAAATTTTTTGATATTAAAATATTCATCTATAGAAAATATTTTTTAATGAAATTTTCTTCTATAGAAAATTTTTCTTCATACAAATTTTGTTCTATTCTTTTGTTTTTTGTACAGAAAAATTTTTTTTTTAAATTTTTTTATGTTCAATATTTTTCGTTACAGAAACTTTCTTTTATAAAAAAATATAAAAAATCTTCTATGGAAAGATTTTAAAATAAATATTTTCTTCTATATAAAATTTTTCGTTATAAACATTTTTTTCTAGTGAAAATTTTTCGATATTTAAATTTTCTTCTACAGAAAATTATTTTTTACAAAAATTTTCTTCACAAAAAAATTTTGTGTTATAAAAATTTTTTTGTATAGAAAATTTTTCGGTATAAGTTTTTTTTTATAGAAAAATTTATAGATAATTTTTCATTTTACAAATTTTCTTCTATAAAAATTTTCATTATAAAATTATCTTCTATAGTAAATTTTTAGTTACAAAAGTTTCTTCTGTAGAAATTTTTTCATTTACAATTTTTTTTCTATAGAAAATAGTTCTTTATAAAAATTTTCTTCTATTATTCTTTTTAAAAATTTTGATCTTAAGAAAACTTTTTATAATTAAAATTTTTTACTATAGCATATTTTTCAATATAAAAATTTACTTCCATAGAAAATTTTTCGGTAAAAAAATCGTCCATATATTATATATTATAATTATTTTTTTGTATAGAAAATTTTTGTTATAAAATTTTTGTAATAACATTTTGTTTAGTAAAAAAATGTTCGTTACAAAGTTAAAAAATTCTATAGAAAATTTTGATAAAAAAATTTCTATATGAAAAAATTTTTACATGAAAAAATTTCTATAGAAAATTTTTATCTAAAAAATTGTATATGAAAATAATGTATAAAAAAGTTTCCTAAAAAAATTTAAAAAATTTCTATAGAAAAAAAATTCGATATGAAAAAATTTTTACAGAACATTTTTATAGAATTTCTATAGAAGATTTTTATATGAAAAAATTTCTATGAAAATTTGTATATGAAAAAATAGCTAACACAGAAATTTTACCTGAAAAAATATCTACCCAAAATTTTTATATAAAAAAATGCCTAGAGAAATTTTATATGAAAAAATTTTGATATCAAGGAATTTCAATCGAAAACATTTATATGAAAAAATGTATGGAAGAATAAATAGCTAACACAAATTTTTACCTGAAAAAATATCTACAAAAAAATTTTATATGGACAAATTTCTATAAAAATTTTTTCATATAAAAATTTTCTATTGAAATTTTTTCATATACAAATTTTCTATTTAAATTTTTTATACTTTCTATTGAAATTTTTATATGAAAAAATTTCTATAGAAAATTTTTGTATGAAAAAATACAAAATTTGTATATGAAAAAATTTCTATAGAAAAGTTCTATAGAAAATTTCTGTATGAAAAAATTTCAATAGAAATTTTTTATATGAAAAAAATTCTATAGAAAATTTGTATTTAAAAAAATTTCTTTAGAAAACTATCAGATGAAAAAAATTTTTAAATGGAAAAATTTTTGTAGAAAATTTTAATATGAACAAATTTCTATAGAAAACTTCTGATGAAAAAGTTTTTATAGATCATTTTAAAATGAAAAAATCTATAGAAAATTTTTGTTAAAAAAAATGTCTTTAGAAAACATTTATATGAAAAAAATTTTATAGCAAATTTTTATTGGAAAAAATTTCTATAGACAATTTTTATATAAAAAGATTTCTATAGAAAATTTTTAAATAAAAAAATTTCTATAGAAAGTTTTTACAAGAAAAAAGTTCTTTACAAAGTTTTTGTATAAAAAAATTCTATAGAAAATTTGTATAAATGAAAATTCTATAAATGAAAATTTTTACAACGAAACATTTTCCATATAAAACATTTTTTTATAATGAAAATTTTCTATATAAGAATAATTCTGCATTCAAAATTTTTCTTTAAAAGAATTTTTCTGTAAAGAAGATGTTTCTTTAAACGTATTTCTAATATTTTACTGATTTAACCTACAAAAAATGTCAACTAGAAATCTGTGCAAGACATCGACTTTACTAATAAATTTTAATTCTAGCTTTTCATTTAATAATTTTACAACCATTTCAAATTGTATTAACTTTTCTCATTACTAAGACCAAAAACAAAAAAATTAAAGAAAAACAAAAAAGAAGTAGTATTTTCTCCACTAAGAAACTACTTTTTCTTAGCATTTCTTTCTTTGTTCAGAACTTTCTTCATTAGAATTCATTAACACTAAAATATTTATTTCGTATTATTACTCGTAATTTTAAACAAACAACTTTTTCCCAAAGACAAGGCCAACAAAACATAAATGAATGAAACAATATTTTATTTATGTTTTCCTTTTACTCTTAGTCTTGAGACAATTCTAAGCTCATAATAAAGCTCTGAAGATAAACCTCGAAATAACTTTTAAAAAAATATATATGTAGTATAGCAAAACAACTATTTATGTCATTTGAAAATTGTTTCCTTTTTAAAAAAATAAATGACGACGAGGCATTTGAGAAAACACTTAACGGACCAAAATGAATAAGAGCCTATGAATGTACAAATAAACGTGAACGCATTTATAGAATTGTTACAAGTAAGTGGCAGTATTTATTTTATTATGACCATATTCCATGGATTCGTTTAAAGCTACAGAGATAAACAAGCAGACAGACAGATGGACGGACGAACAGAGGATAGATTATTTGCTAGACTAAAAGACAGACATGCAGTCTTAAATGAGGCAGTTAAGTAGGCAGCAGCCAATCTTGTTAATACTTCGCTGCTGTAGAAGGTTGTCAAGTAGACACACAAAGAAGAAAGAGATGCTGCTGTAACAGATTTTTAATAAGATCTTCTGTTGCAGTACAATGTGTTCGAACAAAAAACATATGTTCGCAGTGGGTTAGTAGAGTTAGGTTGCAAGTTGCATGTGATTGCATTATTGACACTTTAGAAGTGGTAAAAGAAAGGAACGAAAGGGAAAGAAAACAAGAACAAGTTTTCTTAACACGAGCGATCCTGTAAAGAAATTTAAAAGATTTTAAACTTTTCCAATTTTGAATTTAAAGACAGAATATAAGAGAAATAAAACATTTGCTTAAGGGAAGAAACTACAAATTTAATTATGTTTGCAGACTTATATTTGTAAACCATAAGTAAAAGCTCATGTGAGGTGTGAAGGAAGACGAAAACTGAAAAATGTGTGTGCTTTGTTCAGTCGATAATCTGAGCTTTAACTTATGGCTTACAAACATAATTCTTAATTATTGTGTTTATAAAATAGGTAATAATGCGAGGTTTTCGATCTGTCTAAAAGTACAGATACTCCTCCTGAAGAGATGGTCTAACAAACATTTTTTGGTTTTTATCAAAAAACTGTCTATTAAATAAATGTAGTAGATAGGGATCAAGTGCAAATACAAATTAAATTTATCAAAAATGTTTATATAGATTTTTTTTTCAAAAATTTTTGATAGAAAATCCAACATAAAATCTTGGTTCAAATAACATTTCTTTCGAAAATTTTGTATTAAAAATTTTTCTATAGAAAATTTTTTTTATAAAAAATTTTTTTATCGAAAATTTTTTCATCAAAAATTGTTCTGTAGAAAATTTTTTTATCAAAAATTTTGCTATAGAAAATTTTTTTATCAAAATTATTTTGATAAAAAATTTTTTTATCCAAAATTTTTCTATAGAAAACTTTTTTATCAAAAATTTTTCTTTAGAAAATTTTTTTATCAAAAATTTTTCTATAAAGAATTTTTCTATAAAAAATTTTTTTATTAAAAATTTTTCTATAGCAAAATTTTTTATCAAAAATTTTTCTATAGAAAATTTTTTTATCAAAAATTGTTCTATAGAACATTTTTTTATCAAAAATTTTTCTATAGAAAATTTTTTTATCAAAAATTTTTCTATCGAAAATTTTTTATCAAAAATTTTTCTATCGAAAATTTTTTATCAAAAATTTTTCTATCGAAAATTTTTTATCAAAAATTTTTCTATAGAAAATTTTTTTTATCAAAAATTTGTCTATTTAAATTTTTTTTTTCAAAAATATTTCTGTAGAAATTTTTTTATCAATAATATTTTTATAGAATTTTTTTTATGAATAATATTATTAAAGAAATTTTTTATCAAAAATATTTCTATAGAAAAATAGCTTGATCGAAAAATTTTTTATTAATATTTTTTCTATAGAAAGTTTTTTTTATCAAAAATTTTCTCTAGAAAACCTTTTTATCAAAAATTTTTCTATAGAAAATTTTTTCATCAAAAATGTTTCTAGAAATTGTTTTTATCAAAAATATTTCTATAAATTTTTTTTTTATCATAGAAAAAAATTTTTCTATAGAAAATCTTTTTAAAGTATTTTTATCGAAAATTTTTACAGAAAATTTTTCCAAAGAAAAATATTTTTATTAAAAATAATAAAAATATAAAAATCTAAAATTGTTTTATATTAGAATTTATTTCTGTTTTGAAAAATATTCCCAATAATAGAGTCGTGACAACAATGTTCAAGATTATATTTCATTGCTCACTTGAACCATGTATTTTGTTGCTATAAATTGGATTTTGAATTGTTTCTTGTCTATTTTGTTGTTGCCATTTCTTTAAAAAAGCGGCACCTACCAACTCTGTTAAGATCCAAATTCCAAATGTATAATTTTAATACTCTTTTTCATCAGTTTTATTAATGATCGTGATATTTATGAAAATTCCAAAAATTCTTTGGCTTCTGGTGGTTTGGGCTGCCTTTGCCTGGCTATAACTATATTGTTATAGTTCTGTTAAGTCAACTTTCTTGGCAAACCTATAGAACGCTTCCGGCAAGTCCTTGTTATTTCAAATATCTCTTATTACTTGCAAAGTAACTTTGGGATTTCATAATAGATCGACTAATAAGAGATCCGAAAGTATCCCGTTGCACCCAGCTGAAGTGTTTTTTTTAATGCAATAATACTGACAACAATTTCTGCAAAATCTGGACAATGAGTGGAAATATCCATCCTATATATGTACATGAAGTGTTCATCGACATAGTGAATTCTCTATGATTATGTTTTTACAAGATTTCATTCCTTTAAAAACTCTCAACTAATGACTTTAACAATGTTGGCAAACAAGCAAATAAATATTATTTACGCAAGTGTCACCATTTTTCTTAAATGCATTTGTATTCTTAAGTTTTTTTTCAAGTGTCCAACAAGATTCATTGAAATTAAATCCATATGTTTGTATTCAAACATTTTTTCTTAAAGATCAACATCAAATCAATCACAAATCACATTGAAATTGTTAAGAAGCAAGTTCTTTTATTGAGCTACAGATTATTGGGTGGCATTTTTAATACGATAAATGTTAAGGAAAGTCAGGAATGAGCTGATCGTAAATAGCAGACATCATATCATGTTTGGACTTATGCTCAGGAAATAATGATAAAATATTTAAAATTTTACTTAACATTTTTATAATATTTATTTCCCTAACAATAGTACGATGACAAACTTTCATTCTGAATATAAAGCACATATGATCCATAGAACTGAAAAATGGAGAGAATCACTAAATTAATACTTACTTACTTATCCTACTCGTATATTTACAACCTGTTTAGGCCAAAGGTAGAGCATATTTTAGAATATTCTTCTTTTACCTGATTTAACTGTTGTGGTTATATTATTTAATATCATCCTTCAACTCAGAAATTGCTATAAACACGTTCGTTCGTATCAGGCTATCAAAAGAAGCTTCGTAGTTCTAATTGTTTCTCTTGGGTCTTCTTCAGGAATTGACTTTGCGTGAAAATCTGGTCAGTGCTAGGTTAACGTAGTCGAAAGCCAACAACTCCAAAATAAAGACGAAAAATTCTAGATATTCATCAAATTCTGCTATGTCGGTATCAAAAATATGTGAAAAGAGTCAGTGCTTGTCTAAGAGCACGGCACCGTTTCTTAAAGTCAAGTCCATAAAGAGTCACACGAAAACTGCAAAACAACAAAAATTAAAAAACGCAAATCACAGTTGGCCAAAATTACAATGACATGGTCCGACAAATTGTTTAATATTGTATTTTGCGACGAAAACAAGTTTAATGGTCCCAATGGGTATAATTTCTATTTTTATGACCTTAATATATTTGAGCCGCAGACATAGCCGAGAGGTCGAAATAATGGTATGGGATGCCATTTTGTATTATGGTATCATAAAATTCATTTTTGTATCCCACAAAATGACTGTAATGACTTACAAAGACATTCTAGCGGAAATATTTCCAATATTTAATGATATTTTGGACCCATACCTTACACGTACTAAAACAAAAACGCTTCGATTCATATCACTAGAGCAGTAAAATGATGAATATATCAACAAGGTGTTCAACTTTTAGATTGGACCCCATATTCACCAGACCTAATTCCAATGGAAAATGTCTGGGGTTGGCTCCCAAGAAAAATTTATAAAGAACCAAAAAATTGAGACGATAGAATCCTAAAAGGATGTAATAACGGAAATTTAATTTCGCTAAATTACTTAGAGTCATTATATAAGTCGATGCCAATTCCCATTTTTGATGTTATTTTTCAAAAAATTATGTTTTAGTACGAATTTTGAATTTTTTTTGTGATCACAGATTTGTGCCAAAATGGCTCTATCTCCTTTAGTTTCCAAGAAAATTTAAGTTTTATATTTTTATATAACAATTTTCAAAAAACTAGGTTTTGGTGAGAATTTTTAAATTTTTTTGGTATTCACAGATTTTTGCCTAAATGGCTCTAACTCCTTAAGTTTTCAAGAAAATTAAAATTTTATATTTTTATGTAAAAATCTAAAATAATAGGTTTTGGTATATTTCTTTTTATCAAAAATTTGTCTATAGAAAACTGTTTATCAAAAATTTTTTTATCAAAATTTTTTCTGTAGAAAATTTTCTTATTAAAATTTTTCTATAGAAAGCTTTTTTTATCAAAAATTTTTCTATAAATAATTTTTTTATATAAAATTTTTCTATGGACAATTTTTAATCAAAAATTTTTCTTTAGAAAATTTTCTTATAAAAATTTTTCTTTAGAAAATTTTCTTATAGAAATTTTTCTATAGAAAATTTTCTTAAAAAAATTTTTCTATAGAAAATTATCTTATAAAAATTTTTATATGGAAAATTTTTCTAGGAAAATTTTTCTATGGAAAATTTTTCTAGGAAAATTTTTCTATGGAAAATTTTTCTAGGAAAATTTTCCATATAAAAATTTTTATAAGATAATTTTCTATAGAAAAATTTTTTTAAGAAAATTTTCTATAGAAAAATTTCTATAAGAAAATTTTCTAAAGAAAAATTTTTATAAGAAAATTTTCTAAAGAAAAATTTTTGATTAAAAATTGTCCATAGAAAAATTTTATATAAAAAAATTATTTATAGAAAAATTTTTGATAAAAAAAGCTTTCTATAGAAAAATTTTAATAAGAAAATTTTCTACAGAAAAAATTTTGATAAAAAAATTTTTTTTCATTTTACTAGAGCAGTAAAATGATGAATATATCAACAAGGTGTTCAACTTTTAGATTGGACCCCATATTCACCAGACCTAATTCCAATGGAAAATGTCTGGGGTTGGCTCCCAAGAAAAATTTATAAAGAACCAAAAAATTGAGACGATAGAATCCTAAAAGGATGTAATAACGGAAATTTAATTTCGCTAAATTACTTAGAGTCATTATATAAGTCGATGCCAATTCCCATTTTTGATGTTATTTTTCAAAAAATTATGTTTTAGTACGAATTTTGAATTTTTTTTGTGATCACAGATTTGTGCCAAAATGGCTCTATCTCCTTTAGTTTCCAAGAAAATTTAAGTTTTATATTTTTATATAACAATTTTCAAAAAACTAGGTTTTGGTGAGAATTTTTAAATTTTTTTGGTATTCACAGATTTTTGCCTAAATGGCTCTAACTCCTTAAGTTTTCAAGAAAATTAAAATTTTATATTTTTATGTAAAAATCTAAAATAATAGGTTTTGGTATATTTCTTTTTATCAAAAATTTGTCTATAGAAAACTGTTTATCAAAAATTTTTTTATCAAAATTTTTTCTGTAGAAAATTTTCTTATTAAAATTTTTCTATAGAAAGCTTTTTTTATCAAAAATTTTTCTATAAATAATTTTTTTATATAAAATTTTTCTATGGACAATTTTTAATCAAAAATTTTTCTTTAGAAAATTTTCTTATAAAAATTTTTCTTTAGAAAATTTTCTTATAGAAATTTTTCTATAGAAAATTTTCTTAAAAAAATTTTTCTATAGAAAATTATCTTATAAAAATTTTTATATGGAAAATTTTTCTAGGAAAATTTTTCTATGGAAAATTTTTCTAGGAAAATTTTTCTATGGAAAATTTTTCTAGGAAAATTTTCCATATAAAAATTTTTATAAGATAATTTTCTATAGAAAAATTTTTTTAAGAAAATTTTCTATAGAAAAATTTCTATAAGAAAATTTTCTAAAGAAAAATTTTTATAAGAAAATTTTCTAAAGAAAAATTTTTGATTAAAAATTGTCCATAGAAAAATTTTATATAAAAAAATTATTTATAGAAAAATTTTTGATAAAAAAAGCTTTCTATAGAAAAATTTTAATAAGAAAATTTTCTACAGAAAAAATTTTGATAAAAAAATTTTTGATAAACAGTTTTCTATAGACAAATTTTTGATAAAAAGAAATATACCAAAACCTATTATTTTAGATTTTTACATAAAAATATAAAATTTTAATTTTCTTGAAAACTTAAGGAGTTAGAGCCATTTAGGCAAAAATCTGTGAATACCAAAAAAATTTAAAAATTCTCACCAAAACCTAGTTTTTTGAAAATTGTTATATAAAAATATAAAACTTAAATTTTCTTGGAAACTAAAGGAGATAGAGCCATTTTGGCACAAATCTGTGATCACAAAAAAAATTCAAAATTCGTACTAAAACATAATTTTTTGAAAAATAACATCAAAAATGGGAATTGGCATCGACTTATATAATGACTCTAAGTAATTTAGCGAAATTAAATTTCCGTTATTACATCCTTTTAGGATTCTATCGTCTCAATTTTTTGGTTCTTTATAAATTTTTCTTGGGAGCCAACCCCAGACATTTTCCATTGGAATTAGGTCTGGTGAATATGGGGTCCAATCTAAAAGTTGAACACCTTGTTGATATATTCATCATTTTACTGCTCTAGTGATATGAATCGAAGCGTTTTTGTTTTAGTACGTGTAAGGTATGGGTCCAAAATATCATTAAATATTGGAAATATTTCCGCTAGAATGTCTTTGTAAGTCATTACAGTCATTTTGTGGGATACAAAAATGAATTTTATGATACCATAATACAAAATGGCATCCCATACCATTATTTCGACCTCTCGGCTATGTCTGCGGCTCAAATATATTAAGGTCATAAAAATAGAAATTATACCCATTGGGACCATTAAACTTGTTTTCGTCGCAAAATACAATATTAAACAATTTGTCGGACCATGTCATTGTAATTTTGGCCAACTGTGATTTGCGTTTTTTAATTTTTGTTGTTTTGCAGTTTTCGTGTGACTCTTTATGGACTTGACTTTAAGAAACGGTGCCGTGCTCTTAGACAAGCACTGACTCTTTTCACATATTTTTGATACCGACATAGCAGAATTTGATGAATATCTAGAATTTTTCGTCTTTATTTTGGAGTTGTTGGCTTTCGACTACGTTAACCTAGCACTGACCAGATTTTCACGCAAAGTCAATTCCTGAAGAAGACCCAAGAGAAACAATTAGAACTACGAAGCTTCTTTTGATAGCCTGATACGAACGAACGTGTTTATAGCAATTTCTGAGTTGAAGGATGATATTAAATAATATAACCACAACAGTTAAATCAGGTAAAAGAAGAATATTCTAAAATATGCTCTACCTTTGGCCTAAACAGGTTGTAAATATACGAGTAGGATAAGTAAGTAAGTATTAATTTAGTGATTCTCTCCATTTTTCAGTTCTATGGATCATATGTGCTTTATATTCAGAATGAAAGTTTGTCATCGTACTATTGTTAGGGAAATAAATATTATAAAAATGTTAAGTAAAATTTTAAATATTTTATCATTATTTCCTGAGCATAAGTCCAAACATGATATGATGTCTGCTATTTACGATCAGCTCATTCCTGACTTTCCTTAACATTTATCGTATTAAAAATGCCACCCAATAATCTGTAGCTCAATAAAAGAACTTGCTTCTTAACAATTTCAATGTGATTTGTGATTGATTTGATGTTGATCTTTAAGAAAAAATGTTTGAATACAAACATATGGATTTAATTTCAATGAATCTTGTTGGACACTTGAAAAAAAACTTAAGAATACAAATGCATTTAAGAAAAATGGTGACACTTGCGTAAATAATATTTATTTGCTTGTTTGCCAACATTGTTAAAGTCATTAGTTGACAGTTTTTAAAGGAATGAAATCTTGTAAAAACATAATCATAGAGAATTCACTATGTCGATGAACACTTCATGTACATATATAGGATGGATATTTCCACTCATTGTCCAGATTTTGCAGAAATTGTTGTCAGTATTATTGCATTAAAAAAAACACTTCAGCTGGGTGCAACGGGATACTTTCGGATCTCTTATTAGTCGATCTATTATGAAATCCCAAAGTTACTTTGCAAGTAATAAGAGATATTTGAAATAACAAGGACTTGCCGGAAGCGTTCTATAGGTTTGCCAAGAAAGTTGACTTAACAGAACTATAACAATATAGTTATAGCCAGGCAAAGGCAGCCCAAACCACCAGAAGCCAAAGAATTTTTGGAATTTTCATAAATATCACGATCATTAATAAAACTGATGAAAAAGAGTATTAAAATTATACATTTGGAATTTGGATCTTAACAGAGTTGGTAGGTGCCGCTTTTTTAAAGAAATGGCAACAACAAAATAGACAAGAAACAATTCAAAATCCAATTTATAGCAACAAAATACATGGTTCAAGTGAGCAATGAAATATAATCTTGAACATTGTTGTCACGACTCTATTATTGGGAATATTTTTCAAAACAGAAATAAATTCTAATATAAAACAATTTTAGATTTTTATATTTTTATTATTTTTAATAAAAATATTTTTCTTTGGAAAAATTTTCTGTAAAAATTTTCGATAAAAATACTTTAAAAAGATTTTCTATAGAAAAATTTTTTTCTATGATAAAAAAAAAATTTATAGAAATATTTTTGATAAAAACAATTTCTAGAAACATTTTTGATGAAAAAATTTTCTATAGAAAAATTTTTGATAAAAAGGTTTTCTAGAGAAAATTTTTGATAAAAAAAACTTTCTATAGAAAAAATATTAATAAAAAATTTTTCGATCAAGCTATTTTTCTATAGAAATATTTTTGATAAAAAATTTCTTTAATAATATTATTCATAAAAAAAATTCTATAAAAATATTATTGATCTATAGAAAACTGTCTATAGAAAACTGTTTATCAAAAATTTTTTTATCAAAATTTTTTCTGTAGAAAATTTTCTTATTAAAATTTTTCTATAGAAAGCTTTTTTTATCAAAAATTTTTCTATAAATAATTTTTTTATATAAAATTTTTCTATGGACAATTTTTAATCAAAAATTTTTCTTTAGAAAATTTTCTTATAAAAATTTTTCTTTAGAAAATTTTCTTATAGAAATTTTTCTATAGAAAATTTTCTTAAAAAAATTTTTCTATAGAAAATTATCTTATAAAAATTTTTATATGGAAAATTTTTCTAGGAAAATTTTTCTATGGAAAATTTTTCTAGGAAAATTTTTCTATGGAAAATTTTTCTAGGAAAATTTTTCTATGGAAAATTTGTCTATGAAAATTTTTTATCAAAAATTTTTCTACGTAAAATTTTATATCAAAAATTTTTTTATAGAAAATTTTTTATCAAAAATTTTTCTACGTAAAATTTTTTATCAAAAATTTTTTTATAGAAAATTTTTTATCAAAAATTTTTCTATGGAAAATTTTTTTAGTAAAAATTTTTCAAAAAGAAGAGTATTCAATCAAATGCGAATCAAAATCTGCTACATTTATTTATTAATGTAACAGACCAATTTATTGATAAAAAGCCAAAAAATGTTTGCGGAGAAACCAAATTCCTCGACGCGTTTCGATGGTTGGTTAAGCCATCTCTTCAGGAGGATTATCTCCAATTTAGACAGATCGAAAACCTCGCATTATTACTAAGTTTACAAACAAAACTTTTCAGAATTATGTTCATAAGCCATAAGTAAAAGTGTAGATTATCGACTGAACAAAAACAAACATTTTTCAGTTTTCACCTTCACTTTTTTTTATAAAATTTTTACTATTTTCTTACAATTTTTATTTTATAGAAAGTTTTTTTTATCAAAAATTTTTATATAGAAAATTTTTTTATTCAAAATTTTTCTACGGAAAATTGTTTTATCATTTTTTATGTTTTTCTATAGAAAAATTTTTTAACAAAAAATTTTCTATGAAAACTTTTTTTTATCGAAGAAATTTATATAGAAAATTTTTTGAATCAAAAATATTTAAAAAATAAAAGATTATTACATTTTTTTTAATATTTTTGATTCAAAAAATTTTCTATATAAAGATCTTCGATAAAAAAAAGTTTTCATAGAAAATTTTTTGTTAAAAAATTTTTCTATAGAAAAACATAAAAAATGATAAAACAATTTTCCGTAAAAAAATTTTTAATAAAAAAATTTTCTATAGAAAAATTTTTGATAAAAAAAACTTTCTATAAAAAAAATTTTGTTTAATATTAGAATTTATTTCTGTTTTGAAAAATATTCCCAATATTTACAAAAATATTCCCAATGTTGACAAAAATAATAGTGCCGTGGCAACAATGTTCGAGATTATAATTCTTTGTTTTCTCGAATGATGTAAATATTTGTGTTTTGATTTGTTTCTTCCCTATTTTGAGTTTGTCTTTTCTATAACAAAGCGGCACCAACCAACTCTGTTAACAACCAAATTAAAACTGAATGATTGTAATACTCATTTGCACGAGTTTTCTTAATAATCGTGGTATTTACGAAAATTAAAAAAAAAATCATCGGCTGCTGGTGGTATGGGCTGCCTATTCCTGTTTAAATGCAATTTCAGTATATGAAAATCGCAAAACATCACAATTTTATGATTATTTTTTTTGACAGACTTAAATACTTTTTAATTAATATTCAATGAAAAAATATTTAGCCAATTCACAGTCTTTGCTATTGTGTGCTATTGTCCTATTGTCATAAATATTTATGACTGTCATAAAAATTTTGTTGGTATTTCCCATTAAAAAATATTATATGACAATATCACTTTGAAACCTATGTTTACTCATCGTGCTATTTAATTCAGTGATGCCACGCTCATATTTCAGCGTTTTTTGTTTGAAAAAATTGGCATGATTGATCTTATCAAATTTTTTCTGTTGACAGATAATTTCGCACCAAAATTAAAACAAAAACAATTACGAATTTTTTTTTAACAAAAAATCGAAATTAAATACATAATACAAATTTGGAAATGGAATCTGACAATGTGGTAAGTTCTTGTTGTTTTTCTTTTTCTGTGTAGTAGTATGATGTCTATCAAAATATACAATGGTTAGTATACGACAGGTGTTCACAGTAGTGCTATTTGAACCTAAATAGCACTTTAAGATTTAGCACTTTAGTAGACATAGTGAATTGGCTAATTATGTTCATAGACGGTTTTGGATAAAGGCTCTGGGCAATAATGAATTATTAGCCAGCAAT
This sequence comes from Stomorhina lunata, assembly GCA_933228675.1. Classification (NCBI taxonomy): domain Eukaryota; kingdom Metazoa; phylum Arthropoda; class Insecta; order Diptera; family Rhiniidae; genus Stomorhina; species Stomorhina lunata. The sequence goes on along the minus strand of OW121740.1, from coordinate 167,275,848 downwards.
GCTTAAGTTTAGATCAGTAAGTGGAATAGACTCAGACTGTTTTTTTTTAAATCGTGAATCAATACGTTATGTTGCGGATGTCTACAAACATTATTTCATGTTAACTTTGCAAACATTTATAACAGAAATTTGGACCCTTAAATAACAAAACAACACAATATACACACACAATCGAATGCATTTTAAGTGTTTAAGTAAAGCGCCTTAGATGAAAAACTTTTCACTTACAAATGTCTTTCTATTTCTTTCTATTATAAGTTTTCAACTTATTTTCATTTTTATTTTGTATTTGTGCTGCTACAATACTTTTTAACTACTTACAATATATGATGTGTGTTAAACACGACACATGTCTTTAAAGATTTTTTTTTATTCTTCAAAAAATGTTAGTTTTTTTTTGTACGCAGTTTCTAACAATGTTGTTGTAATGTTGTATTTGTTGTATACTCACAATGACATTCAGCATACAATTGAAAATTTATTATTATTAGAAATATTTAGTTTGTGATAATGTGCAATGTAAACGAATGATAATGATGATAATAATGATAACGATAATGATGTTAAATGCAACGATAAAGGCAGCATTTTGTGGCAGAAGACTTGAAGTATAAGAATGGAGTTGATGAGTAACAAAAAATAAAAAAAAGAAATGAAACGATTGAATGTTAGAATAAAATAACCTAAGTAGGTCTCTTGTAAAGTGTCGTCTTAGCATGCATTTAAAGACCATCTTAAAAGTCATTGAGTGGATAGTTTGAGCCAGACGACATTGGCTTCATCGTTTCCAACATTGTTGAATTTAATAGAATTAGAAGAATTTTATTTTCTAAAACAATGTCTGTCTGGTTGGTCATATTTTTCTGTTTTTTTTTTTTTTAAATGGTCATAAGCATTTATATATCATCTACGCACATTCGTACATTGATTTAAGAGACAAGAATACATTTATTGTTAAGTTTATCTGTTTGTTTATAGTAAACTTAAACGTCCGTCCGTCCATTCATCTATGATGTCCATTCATCCATCTAAATATTTATCTGTTCGTTCGCTCGTTTGTCCACTCTTGTCTGTCCATCGCTTTGTCTATTTCTAAAGTTTTGTGCATTTTGGCTTCCAGTTAAAGCATTTGCTAAAGTGAAAATGTCATTTCTAAGAATTTCTTAATTGTTAGAATCTTATTTCTTATTTTCTTTTTTTATGCGCATTTTTTCTCCCATTTCAGTTTTGTATTTCTAAACAAAATGAAAAACTCTTGTTGAATAATGGAAAAATTGAGGAAAAAAAAACAATCAAACAAAAAATTAAATGGTATTTAGCAGATTGAAAGTTGTTGTAATTAAAAATAAAAATTGTTTTCTATTCTATCAAACAATGAGTTCAAGTTATGAAGACGAGCATTAGGATTTTCTAGCTTTTCTTTTTACTATTTCCCCTGAAAAAAAGGCTGTTGCAATTAACGTATTAAACAATGGACATCGTTTTTAGTTAATGAAAAAAAAAGAAAAATGAAAATCCTAATAAGCATAAACTTCCATTTAATTCTAGAGAACAAATAAAAATGAGATATTGTAAATTAATATTTTATTTAGTTTATAAATAAATGAGATCCTAAGAATTTAAAATTTCTTTGAGGGCAATGATGCTTCAGGTTTAGGGAAATCTAATATTTTTAGTTTAATTCTAAACGACTTGAAATATTGGATAATCTGCAAACTACTCAGATAATTACTGCTCTACAATTGTTAATATTGTATGTATATACAAATTCGGTTACCTTCTTTAAAAACAGTGAAGTTGCACCATCTGCTGTTACCTTAAAGCATTATTTAAGCTTTTTGTTCTGTAGCAAATTTTAATTCTTTTAAATCGACGGCTTCTTTTTGCGTTTTTGAGTAAAACTAAACAAAATATTAAAAATTTCCTATAAAAATGTAAAATTTTAAATTAAATAATATTTTTAAAAATTTTCTATAAAAATATAAAAACCTATAAACATTTCCTATAAAAAATTTTTTTTTCAAAATTTTTTAACAAAATAGATAAAAATTGTAAAATTTTTTATAAAAAATAAACATTTTTTCAAAATTTTCTATAGGAATAGAATTTTATTTTTATTTTTATAAAAAATTTTGCAAAAATTTTTTATTATTATAGAAAATTAAAAAAAATGTATAAAAATAGAAAATTTTTGAAAATTTTAAAATAGAAAATTTTTGAAAAATTTTCTATAAAAATAGAAAATTTTTGAAACATTTTTTATAAAAATAGAAAATTTTTGAAAAATTTTCTATAAAAATAAAAAATTTTTGAAAAATTTTCTATAAAAATAGAAAATTTTTGAAAAATTTTCTATAAAAATAGAAAATTTTTGAAAAATTTTCTATAAAAATAGAAAATTTTTGAAAAATTTTCTATAAAAATAGAAAATTTTTGAAAAATTTTCTATAAAAATAGAAAATTTTTGAAAAATTTTCTATAAAAATAGAAAATTTTTGAAAAATTTTCTATAAAAGTAGAAAATTTTTGAAAAATAGAAAATTTTTGAAAAATTTTCTATAAAAATAGAAAATTTTTGAAAAATTTTCTATAAAAATAGAAAATTTTTGAAAAATTTTCTATAAAAATAGAAAATTTTTGAAAAATTTTCTATAAAAATAGAAAATTTTTGAAAAATTTTCTATAAAAATAGAAAATTTTTGAAAAATTTTCTATAAAAATAGAAAATTTTTGAAAAATTTTCTATAAAAATAGAAAATTTTTGAAAAATTTTCTATAAAAATAGAAAATTTTTGAAAAATTTTCTATAAAAATAGAAAATTTTTGAAAAATTTTCTATAAAAATAGAAAATTTTTGAAAAATTTTCTATAAAAATAGAAAATTTTTGAAAAATTTTCTATAAAAATAGAAAATTTTTGAAAAATTTTCTATAAAAATAGAAAATTTTTGAAAAATTTTCTATAAAAATAGAAAATTTTTGAAAAATTTTCTATAAAAATAGAAAATTTTTGAAAAATTTTCTATAAAAATAGAAAATTTTTGAAAAATTTTCTATAAAAATAGAAAATTTTTGAAAAATTTTCTATAAAAATAGAAAATTTTTGAAAAATTTTCTATAAAAATAGAAAATTTTTGAAAAATTTTCTATAAAAATAGAAAATTTTTAAAAAATTTTCTATAAAAATAGAAAATTTTTGAAAAATGTTCTATAAAAATAGAAAATTTTTGAAAAATTTTCTATAAAAATAGAAAATTTTTGAAAAATTTTCTATAAAAATAGAAAATTTTTGAAAAATTTTCTATAAAAATAGAAAATTTTTGAAAAATTTTCTATAAAAATAGAAAAATTTTGAAAAATTTTCTATAAAAATAGAAAATTTTTGAAAAATTTTCTATAAAAATAGAAAATTTTTGAAAAATTTTCTATAAAAATAGAAAATTTTTGAAAAATTTTCTATAAAAATAGAAAGAAAATTTTTGAAAAATTTTCTATAAAAATAGAAAGAAAATTTTTGAAAAATTTTCTATAAAAATAGAAAGAAAATTTTTGAAAAATTTTCTATAAAAATAGAAAATTTTTGAAAAATTTTCTATAAAAATAGAAAATTTTTGAAAAATTTTCTATAAAAATAGAAAATTTTTGAAAAATTTTCTATAAAAATGGAAAATTTTTGAAAAATTTTCTATAAAAATAGAAAATTTTTGAAAAATTTTCTATAGAAATAGAAAATTTTTGAAAAATTTTCTATACAAAATAGAAAATTTTTGAAAAATTTTCTATAAAAATAGAAAATTTTTGAAAAATTTTCTATAAAAATAGAAAATTTTTGAAAAATTTTCTAATAAATAGAAAATTTTTGAAAAATTTTCTATAAAAATTGAAAATTTTTGAAAAATTTTCTATAAAAATAGAAAATTTTTGAAAAATTTTCTATAAAAATAGAAAATTTTTGAAAAATTTTCTATAGAAATAGAAAATTTTTGAAAAATTTTCTATACAAAATAGAAAATTTTTGAAAAATTTTCTATAAAAATAGAAAATTTTTGAAAAATTTTCTATAAAAATAGAAAATTTTTGAAAAATTTTCTAAAAAATAGAAAATTTTTGAAAAATTTTCTATAAAAATTGAAAATTTTTGAAAAATTTTCTATAAAAATAGAAAATTTTTGAAAAATTTTCTATAAAAATAGAAAATTTTTGAAAAATTTTCTATAAAAATAGAAAATTTTTGAAAAATTTTCTATAAAAATAGAAAATTTTTGAAAAATTTTCTATAAAAATAGAAAATTTTTGAAAAATTTTCTATAAAAATAGAAAATTTTTGAAAAATTTTCTATAAAAATAGAAAATTTTTGAAAAATTTTCTACATAAGTAGAAAAATTTTCAATAAAATTAAAAAATTTTTGAAAAATTTTCAATAAAATTAAAAAATTTTTGAAAAATTTTCTATAAAAATAAAAAATTTTTGAAAATATTATAATTAAAATGGAAAACTTTTGAAAATTTTTTATAAAAATAGAAAATTTTTGAACAATTTTCTGTAAAAATAGAAAATTTTTTAAAATTTCCTATAAAAATAGATAATTTTTATAAAATTTTCAATAAAAATATAAAATTTTTAAAAAATTTCTATAAAACTATAATTTTTTTTTAAAAACAGATAAGAAAAGTTTTGAATCCAACTAAATATTTAAAAAGGCATAGTTTCTTTATTTTTGTAAAAACTTGTACACAAAACTTTTAATTTCTAAACTCAACTTAATTTCAAAGTTCATTCTTTAATAAATTATTCTAAGCAAATGCTCAAAATATTTTATATATGTATAATATATAATTTTCACTTAAATATTTACAAAACAAGCCTTAAAAATATTTGTAGAGAAAATAAATAAATTCTGTATCAATATGATAAGAATGAATAGTATGTAGACTATAGAGTAGGGGTTATCTTCTGAACACACAATTAAGATTTGCTTTTAGCTAAAATAGAAAAAAGTACAAATCACACAAACACTCGAATACAGAAAGAAAATAAAATTAGATTAAATACCAAAGTAAAAAGTTGAAATAGAAACTGAACTGAACACAACTAAACAAAATTAATTGCATTTAAAGAATTAATTTATAGAGAAAATATAAGACAACAAGTGAAAAAAGCTAAAGAAATAATTAGAACAAACTCTAATTATGGTCATACATTAAAATAGTAACAGAAAAAAGAAGCATCAGTAAACACATACTTAACGCAATCCTACTTAACTACAATTTATCAATTCATTTGTTGAAGTGATGGAAATCTTAGATATACGATTGTACAGTTTTATGGACAATTTGAAGAGAAAAATTACTGTAGGTGCTATGGAAAAATGTGAACGAATGTAGAACAAAATCATACTGATTTGAACAAAATCATACTGATCGAAGTTTAAATCTGTTTTTATTTTTAAACTATTTAAGTTTCTAAAAAATAGACAATTTTTAAAAAATTTCCTATAAAAATAGAAAATTTAAAAAAAAATTCCTATAAAAATAGAAAATTTTTAAAAAAAATTTTAAAAAACTTCCTATACAAATGGAAAATTTTCTATAAAAATGAAAAATTTTTGAAAATTTTAAAAAATATAAAAATAGAAAATTTAAAAAAATTTCCTATAAAAATAGAAAATTTTTAAAAAGTTTCTAAAAAAATTTTAAAAAACTTCCCATCAAAATGGAAAATTTTTCTATAAAAATGGAAAATTTTTGCAAAATTTACTATAAAATAGGAAAATTTTTGCAAAATTTCCTATAAGAATATAAAATTTTAAAAAATTTATGATAAAAATAGAAAATTTTAATGATAAAATATTTTATGATAAAAATAGAAAAATTTTAAAAATTTCTTATAAAAATAGAAAATTTTTAAAAAATTTCCTAAAAAAAATTTAAAAACCTTCCTATAAAAATGGAAAATTTTTGAAAAACTTTCTATAAAAATGAAAAATTTTCTATAAAAATAGAAATTTAAAAAAAATTCCGATAAAAATAGTAAATTTTTGTAAAATTTCCTATAACAATAAAAAGTTTTCATATAAAAATAGAAACATTTTTAAAAATTTAGTATAAAAATAGAAAATTGTTGAAACATTTCCTATACAAATAGAACATTTTTGAAAATTTTCCTACGAAAATAGAAAGCTTTTGAAAAAATTAATATAAAAATAGAAAAATTTCCTATAAAAATAGAAAATTTTTTAAAAATTTCCTATAAAAATAGAAAATTTTTGAAAAATTTCCTATAAAAATAGAAAATTTTTGAAAAAATTTCTATAAAAATAGAAAATTTTTGAAAAATTTCCTATAAAAATAGAAAATTTTTGAAAAATTTCCTATAAAATTAGAAAATTTTTGAAAAGTTTCCTACAAAAATAGAAAACTTTTGAAAAATTTCCGATAAAAATAGAAAATTTTTGAAAAATTTCCTATAAAAATAGACAATTTTTGAAAAATTTCCTATAAAAATAGAAAATTTTTGAAAAATTTCCCTTAATAATAGAAAATTTTTGAAAAGTTTGCTATAAAAATAAAAAATGTTTGGAAAATTTGCTATAAAAAAAGAAAATTGTTAAAAAAAATTCCTATAAAATTTAAAAATTTTTGATAAACTTCCTACAAAAATAGAAAATTTTTGAGAAATTTCTTATAAAAATAACAAATTTCTTATAAAAATGGAAAGGTTTTGAAAAATTTCCTATAAAAATAGAAAATTTTTGAAAAATTTCCTATACAAATAATTTATTTTTCAGTCAAAAGTTTATTATTTTTACAAAATTAAAAAATTTAGAAAAAGCACTTTTGATTATATACAAATTTTCATTAGTATCATTCATCACAGATTCGCATACATACCTTTAAAGAATTTGCTACTGGTGTTGCTGCTGCTGTTGCTATTGATACTGTTGGTGAAGTGGCTGTTGTTGCTGCTTGTGATGATGTTGTTGCTAAAGAAGATGTAGTTTTTGTTGTTGTTGTTGTAGAAAAAGAGAACATTTTTTCTTTGTTGCCGTTTTCCATGGATTATTTATTTTTATCAACAACAAACAAAAAAGGGAATTTGAAAAATCTGCACAAAAACAATTCGAACCTCAATACCAATAATGATGGTTTTCTAGTTCTACTTCTTAGATATTCAGCTTTTTCTTCTTTTCTACTTGTTGTTGGTATTTGTAGAGCACTACTTTTTATTGTTGTTGTCTGCTACGACTTCCAATGATAATGTTGTTTTTGTTTTTGTAATTCGTTTTCTTTTTAATGCATGATCGTCATCATCGACATCGTCATCATCATTACTAAAGTTGTCAGCAGCTATAAAATAACGACAACAACTGACTTAATGACGAACTGAATGACTGACTGCCTTACTAAATGTCTGTCTTATTGACTGGTTTTAATAGAAAAAGAAAATTAAAACTAGATTTTTCCTAGACTTAGAGACGTGTAGTTGTGCTTTAGTTTTAATTTATTCTTAATTTTTTGTCTTTCAAATTTTTGGAAAATTTATTGTTACTCATGCATTTGTTTTCTGCTATTTCATAGTGAATCTCTTAAAACTTAAGCATTTAGTTAGCAGGAAACTTTTCGCTGGTTCTTTCTTTGTCTTTGTGTCTGTGTGAAATCTTCTTAGATTAGTTTTATTGGTTGTTAGGTTGGTTGGTTGACTGGCTGAATATTTCTTTTTGTTTCAAGAGTGCCTTTGAGATCAGACAGTGGGAATTATGTATTTCATTTAGAAAATTCCATTTGTCGACAGGTGAGGTGGAGGAGGAGGTGGTGGTAAATTTGCTTTTGTGGATTTTAGTGCAGTTTCGTTATGTTGTTTATTAGAATGTCTATTCATTATCTTTTCTATTTTACTTTTCACTTTTGAAGAAAAATTACGATCGCTTAAATATAAATCTAGAAAAAAAATATAAGTAATGTTTTTCAATATTGCACAGTGGGTTGTAAGGTTTTTAAAGCTACTTAGTTTTTATAGAGAAATTTTCGTTAATAAATTTAAATCAAAGAAATTTGTTTCTTGTAAATATTTTTTTAATCTTTAAATCTTTAGTAAAAATCTAAACAAAATGGTTATAGTTTTTTTTTAACATTTTTAAGCGAACATTTTACACCTTCGTACACAAAAGGAAGCCTTATTATACCCGCTATCAAAAAGAATGGAGGTTATATTGAGATTGTCATTCCGTTTGTAATTTCCTTAATATTAGCTCAAAAACCACAAGGGATGTATATTCTGAATCCTCATTAGATAAGACGATTCAGCGATGTCCGTCTGTCTGTTAAAAGCACGACAACGCCTTAACAAAAGGAGCTAAAACTAAACTGATCGCTTTTTTAATATTAAATAACAAATTCTAACAGCTTTTATTATAAAACTTACCAAAATATAAGTTTTAAGTCAGCAGGAGGCAAAATGTGAAATCTCGTCGCAATCGGTTGACATTCAGCCATAGCTCCCATACTAAAATACACTTAAATACCAATAAATGATAAACTTTAATAGCTATAGCCACTAAACTTAGCGTAAGGAAGTTTTATGTCAATGCCATCAAAATTTTGTCACAATCGGTCACTATAGCTTTCATATAAAAACCACTCCCGGAAATCACTAAAATACCACAAACGCCAGTTAAAAGTTATTAAATTATAAACTATGACAGATATGATCACTAAATCTTGCAAAAATAAGCTTTATACAAAAGCCAGTCAGTGTATAACGTTTTTTTGACAATCGGTCAGAAGGAGAGTACCTTATCTAAGCCAACTGAGACCAGTGGTTAACCCCTCAATATCATGCAAATTTCACTGTTGCAGATCCTAAAGTTCAGCAAAGAATCTGCTGCCTTTGATTTTGGAGCCTTGGCCAGTGACACAGAATGTGTTTTACCGACTCGGACGAATCCTCATCTAGACATAATCTGCAGAGGTCCGGAATGCTACAATCCCACTATTTAACCTCGAATTTAAGGGACAGTGTCCCCTTTAAGATCCTATACATCTTCATAAGCTTGACCTATTCAGATCTAGTGTCATTTTTCCGGTTTAGGCCATAGAGCTCTTGATGTCCTACACGTAACCATGTTTTCCCATGTCTTTGTCGTTTCCTTGCTGATCCAAGACTCAATGCCCAGATAAAAGTGACAGATAGGTGAAGAAATATCTGTAACTCTTTGACTCAAGTCTTGGCTCGAGCCTTGTCTAGCGACTTCTTAACTTTTAACTAGTTTGGAGGTGATACTATGTGCCTGCAGCACCATGAGCGCAGTCTGGCCATCGACGTAAATAGTAACCTCATTTTTTTCAACTATAAAACCCTGGGCGAGCTCTGTAGCCTTCCAAATGGCAGAAATCTCTGCCTGGAAGGCACTGAACTCATCCGAGAGTCTGAAAGAATTCCTAATATTTTGGTCGCTTAGAAAAACACAAGGTCCAATATCGCAATCCATCTAAGAACCATCCGTGAAGATCGAAATGCCTTGAAAAAGTGAGGCAAAAGCCTCTTCCAGTCGGATCTATCAGGGATTACGATTTCTGATGCTGGGCTAAACAGTAGCTCCTTGGCTAAATAGTCAGATCGTGGTAGACCTGACACCAAGCCCAAGGAGCCTTTTAAGCTCAGAATACTGGAATGTCCCGCATGCCTATATCTAAGTATACCCGATTCTTACTAAACTTCTCGTTGCCACTCCTTTTATGAAAATATCAAGAGGATACAGTGACAACATGATGTCTAGTACTGCTTGAGGTGTGCGTTTAAGGGCACCGGTTATACCAATAATAGCACAACGTTGTACCTTGTTGAGTGAAGCCAGGAGTGAACCTTTGCCAACAGCTTCCCACCATACTGCACAACAACATGTTAAAACAGGGCCCTATTTTACTAAACTACAATTCTACAAGCTTACAAGTTACAATTACAAGTCTAATTCTTACAAGTGCTGTTCAGTTGTGTTTCATTAAAGTTTTCACAACAATTGTAACTTTTTTAACTTGTAAACTACAATTTCTACAGTTCTAAAATTACAATTTCTACAATCATAATAAAATATTTTGATAAATATATAGAGTCAAATAAAACATTTTTGAACTCGTGCTGAACCACACCATTTTTTTTATGAAACTACTTACATTCTCCTAGCCTAGGCAAATTTTTCAAAATTTTTAATTTCGCTGTGGTTCAGATTTTATGGCGGTTCAAATTTCGTTTTTTTTTCAAGATTTTTTACGAAATATGCCCACTTTATATGCCTACGGTTATAAAATTTTTATACGACTAGGCTCATGTTTTAGCATATGTCCTGTAGTTTTATGTACTTTTTATTAAAAAATTTTATCTTGTATTCAAATTCAAAATTTGTACTGAAATATTATGAATTGTTTTAGAAAAAGTTTTTCTTTTCCGATCCACCATGGGCCCATTTTTTTGGCTTTCGCATTTTGTTGTCTACACTATTATCCACATTTGACCATACATACCCTTTACCACTATAGGTGGAAAGCATATTATTAGTTTGGGCTGATGTATGTAACGCATAGAAATAATGGTCTTAGACCACCTTTAGTACACCAATGGACTTAGAATTCATTCCTGAGTCGATGTCTGTTTGTCCGTCCATCTGGCTGGACCCCCATGTAAACCTTGTAATCAAACAAAATAAATAAATGGTCATTAATATTGATTTGATTTTGTGTTAATTTTAACTAGTTTTTATTAAAAAATAGTTAAAAATGAAATTTGAATTCAATTTATCATTCACTTGTAACTTGTAAATTTTTTTAGAGTCTAAGTCGACCCTATGCTTTTTTCCTACAAGTGTACAAGTACAAAATTTAGATTAGTGAAACAAAACCACTTGCAGAAGCATGACTTGTAAACTTGTGAATTGTGAAAATCACTTGTAGCTACAAACTTGTAATTGTATTTTAATAAAACACAATTTTTTACAAGTTCACAATGTTACAGGCAAAAACACTTGTAATTGTAGACTTGTAGCTTAGTGAAATAAGGCCCAGGCCTTACAATGGTTGTGTAAATCCAATACACAACTATTGGTCTTAAGCCCCATTTTTTACCTACGGAGTTCCCGCAGAAGTAGTAAGCGTTTAGCCCTTTTTTAACCTTTCTAGCATGTTTCTCTTCCAATATAACTTACTGTCCAAGATAATCCCTATAAATTTTGGCTTATGACGACAGTCTTAAAACAGTCACTGAAATTTGGCACAAATATTCTTCATTTCTTGGAAAATTCTGGTATTGAAATCGGGCAAAATCGGTTCACATTTGACCATAGCTCCCGTATAACCTCATCTAGACCAATCGCTTATTTGCTAATGTGGTGTCTAGAAGTTTTACATAAGTACTAGGCAGCATATAAAATTTCATCAAAATCGGTTCACATTTAACCATAGCTCCCATACAAAAAACTTACTGAAAGAGCCTAAATTCCACCAGAAATACACTTAAATGCCAATACATGATAAACTGTAACAGCTTTGGCCACTAAATTTAGCACAAGGAAGTCTTATGTGAATACCAGCCAGTGTGCAAAATTTTGTCACAATCGGTCACCATTTGACCATAGCTCCCATATAAAAAACTTACGGAAACACAAAAATACAAAAAGAAAAGGGGGTTTATGTCCGTCTGTCCTTCAGATAAAAGCGCGATAGCTCCTTAACTACAAGAGCTAGAGAGACAAAGCTGTTCAAAAGTATCTTTGATTTGTAACATAAGTTGTGTACTGAAAATGGGCGAAATCGGTTTACATTTAGTTAGAGCTCCCATATATCCCCGCCCCGGGAAACACATGAATGCTGATAAATTGTATACAATTTTAATAGCTATGATGACTAAATTTAGATAAGAGAAGTTTTATGCAACTATTGGTCAGTATATCAAATTTTATAGGAATCGGTCCATATTTGACTATAGCTTTCATATAAAAAATACTCCCGGAAACCAAAAAAAAAAAAAAAATGTAGCAAAGGCCAGTTAAAAGCTATTAAATTAGAAACTATGACAGCTAAGGCGACTAAAACAAGCTTTATATAAATACCAGCCAGTGTGTAAAATTTTGTTACAATCGGTCAACATGTGGCTATAATTCTTATATATATATAAAACATCCCCTTTTTTATATCTACATATTAAAATTGCACTTTGTATGCGGTATTAGAAACTCCTAACAAAATAGTCCATATATCATATATCAACATGTTTATCCTAACTAAATATTAAGCTAAACGAAAAGTATTTAACAGACTAAATATTAATGTTAAACTATACCAGGTTATGAGATTAAATTTTGTGCAAAGTATATACTAGGGAAACCACTTACATACTTTTAAATGTTGAACTATAAAGCTCCTGCAACCGAATTTAGTCTAAATATTTTACTAACAATACCAACTAGCGTAACAAATTTTTTCGAATTTGGTCCACATTTGGAATTAGCTGCAGCGTCGTAGATATATGAGAGATATTTATAAATTTAACACAAATTGATCGTGGGTATATAAGATTCGGCACAGCCGAATATAACACTCTTACTTGTTTACTTTAAATTCAACTTTTAAGCTACTGTTCGGATTATGGCGCAATGTGCAGAAATCGGCAATTGGGTAGATAAATTTTTAAAAACATGTCTATTTTTATCAGAGTGCCCTCTACACTGGCCGAAAGTTGAGCACAATTGTATGTAAAACCTATTGGTCCGTATAACTTTCGCAAATATAAACTTATCGCAAAGATTTTTACGAAAACTGCTTAATTCTTCGCTATCTCTAACAGTTTAAGAGATATTTAACGGAATGTCGTTTAGGATTATTTTAATCTAAGGGATCGATATATTTCCAACAATTTTTAATAGTAAGTCCGTATATTTGGAAAAAACGCTAGTTATAAATTAAAAATTGATAAATATCACATGCTATATCCGTAATTTAGGTATTTTGGTATTTTATGGATCTGCTCCTAAAAAAAATCACGTTGTCTATCTTTGCGTAGTTTTCTACGCATGCAATATTATTTATAGTTTTTGATACAAAATTTTAAAAACTCTGGGAGGAAACAGTTAGAAAAAGTAATTTATATTTATTTGGTAGACGAAAAAGCTTTTTTTTTGCATTTCGAAGTCTTAAATTAGCTTTCCTCCGAGAAAGACTACATGAGGAAAAACAATTACCCATTGTCATGAACTTAGTTCAAACATTGGTACTGATTTTATTAGCATAAACTTATACTCAATAGTACGCTGGCCGAAAGGTGGGAAATAGTAGTGGTCAGCGATGGACAGCACCCTATAATAAAGCCTCGAATTTCGGAAAAAACCAACAGAAGTAAAGTTGTAAACCTAATATTTTGAAGGTTTGAAGGGTAAAAAGGTAGCAAGCACCTTTTATATAACTAACAGATGCATCACTTTACTAGATTATGAAGATTCTGGCACTAATTCTTCTTCATCTTCTTTTTAGTTTTTCTTGTAAATGGTGTAAAAAAAAAAAATAATCAAAAAGAAAATTTCCATGTGTTAAAATCACAATGATTGACAAAAAAGAACCATGACATCAAAAATTCCCACCAAAAACGTATGTTTTTCCCATACGCGTAGAAAACTACGCAAGGGTAGAAAACGGAATTTTTTTGATCCAATCCATAAAAAAGAAAATTTCGGAGTAAAAAATGGCTTAAATTATGTAAAATGATGTTACTAATAAAGTCAATAAATTTTGTTAACTTTAAGCTAGCACTTCCAAAAAAAAAAAAAACAGAGAAATTGTGTAGCGTTTGCGTAGTTTTCTAATCAAAGAGCAGATGAAGGTTAAATGTGAACCACCAATTATGCAAAAAGGCTGGACAAGTTTAATATGAATTTCAGACCAATATTTCAAAACAACTTTTCTTCCTTTATTGTTTTTTATCACAGTTTTAAAGGTCTAAACAAGTCTTATTTAATAAGAGATTTCCTACAAATTGCTAAAATCTACTAAGAACTCTCTTACCACAATTTTGGACATAAATATTTATATAGAACCCAGTGTGCAATGCAATATATACTGCAATTACTTATGATAAAAACATTGACATGATCATCATCATTAGCATGACTAGACGCATGCGCTGTGTTGCTTTTTTTCACTGTCTAACGCTTCCTCAAAACTTGCGCTTGCTAATGTGTTTACACACAGAATCCAGATATTTGTGTCTAAGCAACTGTCTACCTGCCTGCCGGTCTTAACAATTTGACTGTCGTCTGTCTATTTGTTTATTAGTTTGCATGTGGCTGGTTGTTTGGTTTGTTTGGTTGGCTGGCTTTTTTTAAGATTTTCACAAGACAGCTTCACTTTTCTTCAAACATTCATTTTCTTTTCGTATTATAGTATATCATCAAAGACATTCTTTTTATGCAGGTTCTGCTCTTGAGTTTTTTGTTGCATTAGAAAATGAAATTTCATTTTCTATTGACTTGTGCTGTCATGATTTCGTTTCTTTAATTTACATATTTAGTTTTAATTTATGATTATTAACTAGAGCTAAGTTTAGACATATTTTTTCTTAAATTTTGTATTGTTTAACATATATTTTATTTTTTATTTTGATATCTCAAATTGGTGTGAATATTTTAGTTATTTTGTTAAAATTTTTTGTTTTTTTTTACCAATTATTATTTGTTTTTGCTAACTTTTTTTACATAATTCTGTGTTTTGTTATTTCTTTTGTTACTATTTCATAATCGCCAAAAAAAAGAGCCAACCGTAAAAAATCACTCTCGCCTTGAAAAGCACTCAAAATTTTGAACTCGAAACTTGTGAATGAAGACAATGATCATGAGGTTTCTTATTGATAAATAAAAAAAAAAACTAAAACACAAACACAGCGCAGGCGCCTAAAACTTTGGTATTAAACTTATCATAATAAAAATCACTGAATAAAAGCTTCATTATTTTAATGTCATAAATTTTAAATTAAAAAAAAAATTAATATTTATTCAAAATAATTAATTTTATTTTTTTATTTTCAAAAATTATTACTTTTTTATTCCTTCTCTCTTTCTTAGTTTTTAATTTTGGTTTTATTCAATTTGTTTAAACTTTAACTACTTAAGTCTTCAAAGTGATCAACAAACACATAAAAATCAATTAACTTTTTTAATTCTCCGCTTTATCTAACCGTTCGCTTAGTAATTTCGCTCAATTGTGTTGATTGAGATTTTGCAGTTAATGTTTGTTACCGCTTGAAAATTTGATTTTGTTTTGCACTACCAGCAAAAAAAATAAAAAGCTTTTCATGTCTTTCTTTAAGCTTCTTTTCGCCTTACTCCCCAAATGGATCTTGTTTGTTTTGCTAAAAAGATTTCTTGTTGCTTTTGTCTTGCGTGCAAATAATTATTACGAGCTAGCGAGTGCTTTTTTCTAAACTGGTTTCTGCGATTACTTATTTATTTGTTTGTCTAAGCTTCGGTTGTGCCTCGCTTGTGTGTTTTGTTGTTGATTTTGCACCCGCCTCTTTTTATGTACGACTGATCGATCAGTCTGTCTGTCTGTCTATATGTCCGTCCATCCATTCATTAAACGCGTGTTAAAAGCTTTTTTGTTGAGCTTTGCTTAAGACCAGTAGCCTTGTGCTTGAGTTTAAAGACAAGTTTTGTTATTACTTACCTGTTGCTTCTTAGCTCTAGTTAGTAGTGATATTAATGACATTTTATTGAATAAAAGTTTTTTTCCAGTTCGTAAAAAGCTATAATACACTCGAGGGAAAATGTTAGTACAATATATTATTAATTAAAATATTTCGTCTCTTAACAATTTTCATATGAAATTTTTCTTATGCTTATCAAAGCAAAATTTTATGTTGCCATAATTTTCATGGAAAATGTATAGAAATTATATTCATTGCTAAAGTTTTTATAGATTTATAAAATATTTTAAAGTTTAAAAAAAACATACATGGTTTAATTATTTTGTAACTCCAATTTATTAATTTTCTATATAAATTTGTACCGAAAATTTTTCTATAAATTTTTGTACTGAAAATTTTTCTATAAAAATTTTGTACTGAAAATTTTTCTATAAAAATTTTGTACTGAAAATTTTTCTATAAAAATTTTGTACTGAAAATTTTTCTATAAAAATTTTGTACTGAAAATTTTTCTATAAAAATTTTGTACTGAAAATTTTTCTATAAAAATTTTGTACTGAAAATTTTTCTATAAAAATATTCTACTGAAAATTTTTCTATAAAAATTTTGTACTGAAAATTTTTCTATAAAAGTTTTGTACTGGAAATTTTTTTATAAAAATTTTGTGCTAAAAATTTTTCTATAAAAATTTTGTACTGAAAATTTTTCTATAAAGATTTTATACTGAAAATGTTTCTATAAAAATTTAGAACCGACAATTTTTCTATAAAAATTTTGTACCGACAATTTTTCTACAAAAATTTTGTACTGAAAATTTTTCTATAAAAATTTTGTACTGAAAATTTTTCTAAAAAAAAAATTTTTCTATAAAAATTTTGTACTAAAAATTTTTCTACAAAAATTTTGTACCGAAAATTTTTCTATAAATATTTTGTACCGAAAATTTTTCTATGAAAATTTTGTACTGAAAATTGTTCTATAAAAATTTTGTACTAAACATTTTTCTATAAAAATTTTGTACTGAAAATTTTTCTATAAAAATTTTGTACTGAAAATTTTTCTATAAAATTTTTGTACTGAAAATTTTTCTATAAAAATTTTGTACTCAAAATTTTTTTTTGGAAAAATTTTGTACTAAAAATTTTTCTATAAAAATTATGTACTGAAAACTTTTCTACAAAAATTTTGTACTAAAAATTTTTCTATAAAAATTTTGTACTGAAAATTTTTCTATAAAAATTTTGTACTGAAAATTTTTCTATAAATTTTTGTACTGAAATTTTTCCTATAAAAATTTTGTATCCAAAATTTTTTTACAAAAATTTTGTACCGAAAATTTGTCTATAAGAATTTTGTACCGAAAATTCTTCTATAAAATTTTGTACTAAAAATTTTTCTATCAAAAATTTGTACTGAAAATTTTTCTATAAAAGTTTTGTACTGAAAATTTTTATATAAAAATTTTGTACTGAAAATTTTTCTATAAAAATTTAGAACCGACAATTTTTCTATAAAAATTTTGTACCGACAATTTTTCTATAAAAATTTTGTACCGACAATTTTTCTATAAAAATTTTGTACCGACAATTTTTCTATAAAAATTTTGTGCCGAAAATTTTTCTATAAAAATTTTGTACTGAAAATTTTTCTATAAAAGTTTTGTACTGAAAATTTTTCTACAAAAATTTTGAACTGAAAATTTTTCTGTAAAATTTTGTACTGAAAATTTTTCTATAAAAATTTTTCACAAAAAATTTTTCTATAAAAATTTTGTACTGATAATTTTTCTATAAAAATTTTGTACTGATAATTTTTCTATAAAAATTTTGTATTAATATTTTTCTGTAAAAATCTTAAACTAAAAAATTTTCTTTAAAAATTTTGTACAAAAAATTTGTCTATAAAAATTTTGTACCGAAAATTTTTCTATAAAAATTTTGTACCATAATTTTTTCTATAAAGATTTTGTACTGAAAATTTTTCGATAGAAATTTTGTACTGAAAATTTATCTCTAAAAATTTGGTACTGGAAATTTTGCTATAACAATTTTGTACTGAAAATTTTTCTATAAAAATTTTGTACTAAAAATTTTTCTACAAAAATTTGTACCCAAAATTTTTCTATAAATATTTTGTACCGAAAATTTTTCTATGAAAATTTTGTACTGAAAATTTTTCTATAAAAATTTTGTACTAAACATTTTTCTATAAAAATTTTTTACTAAACATTTTTCTATAAAAAGTTTGTACTGAAAATTTTTCGACAAAAATTTTTTACCGAAAATTTTTCTATAAAAATTTTGTACCGAAAATTTTTCTATAAAAATTTTGTACAGAAAATTTTTCTATAAAAATTTTGTACCGAAAATTTTTTTACAAACATTTTGTACCGAAAATTTTTCGATAAAAATTTTGTACCGAAAATTTTTCTATAACAATTTTGTACTGAAAATTTCTCTACAACAATTTTGTGCTGAAAATTTTTCTACAAAAATTTTTGACTGAAATTTTTTTTATAAAAATTTTGGAATAATAATTTTTCTATAAAAATTTTATACTAAAAATGTTTCTTTAAAAAATTTGTACTGAATTTTTGTACTGAAAATTTTTCTATAAAAGTTTTTATTAAAAAGTTTCCTATGGAATTGAAATTATTCTAAAAAATATTGTTTTGAAAAATTTTCTATAAAAATTTTGTACCGAAAATTTTTGTATAAAAATTTTATATTGACAAGTTTTCTTTAAAAGTTTTTCTAAAAAAAAATTTTTGTTTGGCATCAAAATTTAATTTTATATGAAAATGTTGAACATAATAATAATTCTGATTGACATTACAGACATAATATGAATGTATTTATGTATGTATTTCAAAATTATAATAAATTTAATTTATAACATTTTCTTACATAACTAATTTAATTATCAAAAATATCAATCATAAATTTATGTTGATATTTAAAAACCTTAACATAAGTTGTCATAAATATTTTTATTTTTTTCCAAACATACAACTACATTTAAATATTTTTTATGTTGATGTTAAAATAAAATACAAAAAGATTGTAAAATTATTTAAAATAACGCCTACGTTTCTACAAAATTATATTAAAACACACAAGAGTTTTACAAATGTACCTTAAGTAATCATAATCACACAATTTCTTTGTGTTTTTTAGAATATTTTCATCTTGCGATTATTACATTTAAAAAGTAACAAAAAAGCATTTGAGCCAGTTATCTATTCGTACATTCAACTACAAAATTAAATTAAATCTTTTTTTTCAAATATTACCAGGCAACAATTTTATATTCGTTTAGTAATTATATACACATACATACGCAATACTGTAACAGTAACAGTGTAAAGTACAGTGGAGCTAAGGTAGTTAAAATTTACCATTATTTCTAAAACAGAGTAGACATAGTATCTAGTCACAGTGCCTAGTAGTTGTATATAATCATAGTCTAGTCGGTGTTTCTAGTTATAAGGCATGTTCGAAATGGATTTTGGACAACATTTTTTCATTTTTGTGCCGAAAATTTTTCAATAAAAATTTTCCGCAGAAAATTTTTCTATAACAATTTTGTATCGAAAATTTATCTATAAAAATTTTGTATAGAAAATTTTTCTATAAAAATTTTGTATCGAAAATTTTTCTATAAAATTTTGTATCCTAAATTTTTCTATAAAAATTTTGTACCGACAAATTTTCTATAAAAATTTTGTACCGACAAATTTTCTATAAAAATTTTGTACCGAATATTTTTCTATAAAAATTTTGTACCGAAAACTTTTTTTGTACAAAAATTTTGTACTGAAAATTTTTTTTTTTTAAACTTTTACCGAAAATTATTCTATAAAAATTTTTCTGTTTTAATTTTTATGCCATAAAAATTTTATACTTAAATTTTGTAAGGAATATTTTTCTGTAAAATTTGGTACCAAAACTTTTTTATAAAAATTTTGTAACTAAAATTTTTCTATAAAAAATTTTGTACCGAAAATTTTTCTATGAAAACTTTGTACCGAAAATTTTTCTATAAAATTTTTTTTCTCAAAATTTTTCGATAAAAATTTTGAACTTTAAATTTTTATATAAAAATTTTGAACTTTAAATTTTTATATAAAAATTTTGTACCGAAAATTTTTCTATAAAAATTTTGAACCAAAAATTTTTCTATAAAAATTTGGTACGAAAATTTTTCTTTAAAAATTTTGTGCAGAAAATTTTTCTATAAAAATTTTGTGCCGAAAATTTTTCTATAAAAATTTTGTATCAAAAATTTTTCTATAAAAATTTTATACTAAAAATTTTTCTATTACAAATTTTATACGGATTTTTGTCTATAAAAATGTAGTACTGAAAATATTTCTATACAAATTTTATGCTGAAGATTTTTCTATAAAAATTTTGTACTGGAAATTTTTCTGCAAAAATTTTGTACAGAAAATGTTTCTGTTAAAATTTTGTACTGAAAATTTTTCTATTAAAAATTTTGTACTGATAGTTTTTCTACAAGAATTTTGTATTGAAAATTTTTCTAGAAATATTTTAAAAACAAAAAATTAACCCATTCATAATATCAAGTCGTAATATCGATATGCAAAGTCATTGTCCAATTATGATATAAAGTCTTCCTAAACTATAATAGTATCTAGTTATAGTCAATTCATTGTCTCTTATGATATGTTAATTTTAACCTAAGTGATAGTAGTTTGTTTCAGCTATTAAAATTATATTTAAAATATTTTACACCACTGTTCTTCAAACATATTTCATAACTATTGCAATAGTATATTTTCTTTTAACAAGAAGATTCAAATTTTTTGAATGAAAATAACAAGAATCATGAGAAATAGAATACGAAAGAAATAACTTGAACAGTATTTAACATTTAAGAATATGTCTTAAATACTTCTAAAGTTAAAACATACATACCTGTAAACCTAGTAGTCTCCCCTGAAAAGGATAAATGAATACGAATGAAATGAAAGGATGAAATAACGACGAGAAAATTGATTGTGTGTGAGAATTATATATAGAAATGCCTTAACCAGGATACAGGTAGTGTATGCTCCTTTAGCCAATTTATCTTACTCTCTGTCCCTCGCTTGCAGCAACGTTGAACGCAAATTAATTTTAAATTCAAATTATGATGTTACAGCTGTGTCACAAAATATATACAATTATTATTTTCATAGTAACAACGTATAATTTCATTTTATATAAAATACATACGTATATAAATACAATTTATTTTTATACTGCAACAGTTTCATTTAAAAGAATATGGCTTAAGAAAATATTAGATTTTTCTTTTAAATAAATGTCACCACCTACTATCACTTTAAGTTACAGGTAGTCAGTCAGTCGTCCTTTTTGGGGAAGAATGTAAAAGTAATTAGAGTGTGAATAATTTTCCTTTGCCACCCATTTCTCTCGCTTTATGATTTTCTTTTAAAATTTAATCAAATATTTCCTTAAAATTTTCTTTTTTTTTTGTCTATTCAGTATTTAGACATTTTCTTTTGTGTATTTGTAACTCTTTTGTAAAGATTTTCATTGTTTGTCGTCTTTTGGTTTTTGTTTTAAATTTATTTTTTTGTTGTTGTTAATTCCTTCGTTTGTTCATTC
Organism: Stomorhina lunata; assembly: GCA_933228675.1. Taxonomy (NCBI): domain Eukaryota; kingdom Metazoa; phylum Arthropoda; class Insecta; order Diptera; family Rhiniidae; genus Stomorhina; species Stomorhina lunata. The sequence continues at coordinate 167,254,532 of OW121740.1, read as the reverse complement.
ATTTGTCTAACGTCATATTTCCTTCCATTTGTGTTATTGTTCTGATATGCTAATTTGTCTTTAAATACCGTTGGTGTGTATGTGTGTGGGAGTTTATTTGTCGCCATAGCTTCTACGCATACTACTACCGGTGTAAATTTGTAAAAGCTTTATATCACCCAAAAAGGTAATAGTAATCTTTTAAAAACTGTTATAATTTAGGTAAAGAGAATACCCTACATTTATAGTATTGTGTAATATAATGGAGCCATTGTGAAGAATGTTTCGAATAACATATGTATTTGCTATTGAAGGTAAAACTTATTTTAAAAATTATACTGTTTCAAATGCCATCCAATGGTACAAGGAAAGCCTGAGCATTTCAATAAAACCTGGGGCCAAATTACAGCATTCGATATTGATCGAAAACTTAGACTTTTAAGCAAATATTGTGAAGTATTCTTTAGAGATGTTCCAAGTTACTTCAATGCAAAAAGTTGATTGAAATTTGGTATCCATTTTGGTTCGTTTTTAAAAACATATAGTTCAATTAAAACACTTTTACTATCGGTCATCTTTTCGCAAAAAAATACAAAAAAAAAAGTAAACTGAGCATCTTATAAATAATTTTTATTATCCTTAAAGTATGCTTTACAAATATTTTGAAAATATCTAAGATTTCGATAGATATCGAATGCTTTAATTTGGGCCCTGGATCAAGAGGGCAAAAAGTCGAAAAAAGTTTCAATAGTCAACAAGGTAAAAACGTTTTCTAGAGCATTTAAGACCTTTAACTATATTCTGGGAGACCAGACCTTTAGAAGGTATCAGAAATAAAGGACTATCGATGGACGGACATTGTTTTTTCGACTCATAAAAAAAATTGATAAAAAATTGTTTGTTATACATTTTTTTAGAAAAGCTTTCATTATAAAATTTTTATTATAAAATTTTAAAAGAAAAATTTTTTTTATAAAATTTTTATAGAAAAATTTTCATTATAAAATTTTTAAAGAAAAATTATCATTATAAAATTTTCATAGAACAATTTTCATTATAAACTTTTTAAAGAAAAGTTTTCATAATAAAATTTTTATAGAAAAATATTCATTAAAAAATATTTATAGCAAAATTTTTAAAGAAAACTGATCATTAAAAAATTTTTATAAAAAATTTTAATTTTAAAATTTTTATATTTTTCTTTTTATCGAAAAATTTTTATTATAAAATAAAAAAAAAAAATTTATTATAAAATTTAAGAAAACAAAAATTTATTTTCAAAATTTTTCATATACAAAATTTCTAAAGAAAAATTTATGGTAAAATGTCATTATAAAATCTTTATATATTTTTTTTATACTAAAATGTTCTTAATGAAATTTGAATGAAAAATTGTTCAATTACAAATTTTTATAATAAAATTTCCATTATTAAATTTCTATAGAAAAATTTTTAATATAAAATTTTTATAAAAAAATTTTCGTTATTAAATTTTTAAAGAAAAATTTTAATTATAAAATTTTTAAAGAAAAATTTTCATTACAAAATTTTTATAGAAAAATTTTTGTCATAAAATTTTAATAGAAAAATTTTCATTATAAAATTTTTATAGAAACATTTTTATTGTAAAATTTTTATAGAAAAATTTTCATTATAAAATTTTTATAAAAAAATTTTCAATATAAAATTTTTGAAGAAACTTTTCATTATACATTTTTTATAGAAAAAATTTTCATATAAACTTTTTAAAGAAAATTTTTATTATAAAATGTTTTAAGACAAATTTTCTTTATAAATTTTTATAGAAAGATTTTCATTACAAAATTATAATAAAAATTTCATTATAAAACTTTTATGGAAAAATTTTCATCATAAAATTTTTATAATAAAATTTTCAATATAAAATTTTTATAGAAAAATTTTTAATATAAATATAAAAAAAAATAGAGAAAAATTTTCATTATTAATTTTTTTTGGAAAAATTTTCGTTATAAAATTTTTATAGAAAAATTTTCATTATAAAATTTTTATAGAAAAATTTTTATTGTAAAATTTTTATAGAAAAATTTTTGTTATAAAATTTTATTAGAAAAAATTTCATATAAACATTTTAAAGAAAAATTTTCTTTATAAAATTTTTATAGACAAAGTTTTAATATAAAATTATAAAAAAAATTGTCAACATAAAATTTAAAAAAAAACTTTTCATTATAGAATTTTTATAGAAAAATGTTCAATATAAAATTGAAAAATAAAACTTTTCATTATAAAATTTTTATAAAAAAATTTTCATATAAACTTTTTAATGAAAAGTTTTCATTCTAAAATTTTTATAGAAAAATTTTCAGTATAAAATATTTAAAGAAAACTTTTCATTATAAAATTTTGATAGAATAATTTTCTTTATAAAATTTTTATAGAAAAATTTTCTTTATAAAATTTTTATAGAAAAATTGTCATTACAAATTTTTAATAAAAATTTCGTTATAAAACTTTTATGGAAAAATTTTCATTATAAAATTTTTGTAATAAAATGTTCAATGTAAAATTTTTATAGAAAAATTTTTAATTTAAATATTGGAATATATAGAAAAATTTTCATTGTTAATTTTTTCTGGAAAAATTTTCGTTATAAAATTTTTATATGAAAATTTTCATTATAAAATTTTTATACAAAAATTTATATTATAATATTTTTATAGAATTGTTTTTCTTATACAATTTTTATAATAAAAATTTTCATTATATAATTTTTATAGAAAAGTTTTTATTATAAAATATTTAAAGAAAAAATTTTATTACAAAATTTTTATAGATTTATTTTATTATAAAATTTTTATCGAAGAATTTTCATTATAAAATTTTTATAAAAATATTATAAATATAATATTTTATTATAAAATTTTGGTAAAAAAAAATTTCATTCTAAAATTTTTATAGAAGAAATTTCGTTATAAAATTTTTATAAAAAATTTTCGTTATAAAATTTTTATAAAAAAATTTTCGTTATAAAATTTTTATAGAAAAATTTTCGATATAAAATTTTTATAGAAAGATTTTCGTTAAAAAATTTTTATAGAAAAATTTTCGATATAAAATTTTTATAGAAAAATTTTCGATATAAAATTTTTATAGAGAAATTTTCGTTTTAAAATTTTTATAGAAAAATTTTTGTTATAAAAATCTTTATAGAAAAATTTTTATTATAAAATTAAAAAAAAAAAAAAATTTGTTATAAAAGTTTTTAGACAATTTTTGGTAATAAAATTTTTATACAAAAATTTTCAGTATCCAATTTTTTTAAAAAATTTTCTGGAAAAAAAATTTATTATAGAATTTTTAAAAAATAAATTTATTATAATAATTTAAAAAATTTTTATTTTCAAAATTCTTTATATACCAATTTTTTAAAGAAAAATTTATAGAAAAATTTTCACTATAAAATTATTATATTTTTTATATCAAAATTTTCTTCCAGAATTTTAATGGAATAAAACATTCATAAAAAATTTTTCGTTATAAAATTTTTGTAGAAAAATTTACATTATTTGTCTATACAAATTTTAATAAAAATAAAATTCGTTATAAAAGTTTGAGACAAAAATTTGTATCCAAAAATTTTGAATAAAAAAATTTTTGGGCATTGTCGATTCATAGCCAGTCATGATATTCTCATAAGTCGCTTATGCCCATCCTTGACAAACTATACCCACTAAAAGCCTTTTCGTCTTATATTTAGAATTTTGTATCTCTAGGCTAATTTATTGGTTTGTAAATAGTGTAACACTGACGTAGATGCCTCACTTGTCACTGTCATTACCACCACTTTTCTATTCTAACTTCAAAACTTTGTGTCGTTTCTAAATCTTTAACTACATTCCTTGCCTTTGTTTTAACAGCCAATTAAATAAAAGTCCCAAAACGTTTCTAAAATTAGATTTAATTCTGTTTGTTTTCAAAGGATAAAGACTAATAAATTTCTGCTTTCGTCGGTCATATTTTTCAACTAATTAGTCAAATTATTGATAACTCAACTGAAAATAGAGTTTAAGAGGATTCATTGAGTTTTTAATGATTAAAATCGATTTTGTCTAGAAAAGCAGAAAAGTTAAATTTACTGCTAGAGATTAAATAGAATTATAATGGGATTAAGAAATTTGTTATTGCTATTATTAAAAAAGAGTTTCTGTGAATGGGTATATGGAATGGAGTGATACGAAATAAAATGAGAATGATAGAAGGATATTGGGTTGGTTTAATTTTTTATTCGATATTTGAAATATGTTTTATTTAAGTATTTGTTAAGCCTTTATGTTCTTTGTGAAAAAAATAAAAAATAAATCCATTAACTTTATTGAATTTCTGTGTTAACTTTAATGATATTATTTACTTTCTGGCCAAAATGTCATTATTTAATACAATTTTAAAGAAATTGTTTGGGTTTTTATTTGGAATTCCATTAGAGTTACTTGTAATATTGTTGCCATTTCATTGAAATGTTTTTGAAATAAAAATTTGTTTAAAAAAATGTTTATGTATAAGAAGATACGTGTAGACAGCCCAAAGATTATTTTGCACACAAGTTTTAGATTATAGTTTATATATTATAAAATTTTGTATAATGCCTAAATGTATGCTTTATATTTTTAAATACCCAAAAACAAACTAAATTTACCTAATAAAACTAAACCCAACATGAGAATAAATTTAAAGCTTCTAATCTTTCAGTTAATTCCATAAAAAAAGAGACATATAAGATTAAACTAACCAAAATTTAAGTAATTTTAAAAAAATCTGAAAAACTATAGTCTTCATGTCATATCACATTTCTTGAGATTCTGTTTTGTCAAATAAAAATACAAATTTTAGAAATAAAAAAAACTAAACTCTAGCAATAAAAGATTTAAAACAAGACAAGTAAAACTTTCATATGCATTATCGTTTAGAAGTATGGAAAAATGTAAATTCTGAAAAAAGTTAAAAGACTGAAGAAAAAAGGATACAATATACTTATGTAAAAGAATACAAATTGTATTGAAGGATATTTGACAAACAGAAAGTGTAGAGTATGGCAAAATGGGATATGGCAACAATTCTTACTTTTCTTCAAAATTAAAAAAATTGAAATTCAATAAATAAATTTTGGATATAAAAAAATTATATATTATATCAAAAAATTTATATTATAAAATTTTTATAGAAAAATTTTTATTATAAATTTTTTATACAAACATAAAAAATTTCTATTGAAATATTTTTAGTATAAAATTTTTTTAAAAAAATTTTCCTTGCAACATTTTTATAGAAAAATTCTTATAATATTTGTTTTATTTACAAAAAAAATTGAATACCGATTTTTTTTTTAATTTCATACTGAAAAATTTTTATGAAGAAAAATTTTCAGTACAAAATTTTAATAGAAAAATTTACTCTATAAAATTTTTGTAGAAAGATTTTCTATGTAAAATTTTTTTAAGAAAAGTTTTCGATAGAAAATTTTTGTGGAAAAGTTAACATTACAAAATTTTTATAGAAAAATTTGCATTGCAAAATTTTCGTTTTTATAGAAAGATTTTCATTATAAACTTTTTATGTAAAAATTTTATAATGAAATTTTTTTTTCAAAATATCACAATGAAAATTTTTTTAAAAAAATACTAAACTGAAAATTTGCATAAAAAAATTTTTGTTATAAAATTTTTAAAGAAAAATTTTCATTATAAAATTTTTGAAGAAAAATTTTCATTACAAAATTTTTATGAAACATATTTAATGTAAAATTTTTTAGGAAAACATTTCGTTATAAAATTTTCATATAAAAGTTTTTATTTCTTAACTTTTTTAGAACAAGTTTTGATTAAAAAGTTTAGATTAAAAAATTTTTATAGAAAAATTTTTATAAAAAAATTTTCATTATCAATTTTTTAGTATAGGATTTTTATAGAAAAATTTCCATTATCAAATTTTTAACTGAAATTATTTTCTAGAAAAATTTTTAATATAAAATTTTTAAAGAAAAATCTTCAGTATAAAATTATTGTAGAAAAATTTTCAGCATAAAATTTTTATAGAAAAAATTTTTATATAAAATTTTTATAGAAAAAATTTTTATATAAAATTTTTATAGAAAAAATTTTCATATAAAATTTTATAGTAACGTTTTACAGTAGTAATATAGAAATATTTTAATATCCAATTAAAAAAAAAAAAAGAATTTTTAGTACAGAATTTTTTAAAAAAAATTCAGTATAAATTTTTATAGAAAATTTTTAGTTTTAAATTTTTATAAACAAGTTTTAGTATAAGTTTTTTATAGAAATATTTTCAGTATAAAATTTTTATACAGAAATTTTCAGTATAAAATTTTTATAGAAAAATTTTCAGTATACAATTTTTATAGAAAAATGTTCGGTTTAAAATTTTTATAGAAAAATTTTAAGTATCGAATTTTTTTAAAAGAAAATTTCAATATAAAATTTTTAAAAGAAAATTTCAATATAAAATTTTTATAGAAAATTTTTTAGTATAAAATTTTTATAGAGAAATTTTCAGTGCCAAATTTTTATAACAAAATGTTCTTTATAAAATTTTTATAAACCAAATTTTCTTTAAATATTTTTAAAGAAAAATGTTCATTATAAAATTTTTGTAGATTTTTTTCTTATTTTTTAGCAAAATTTTCAATAATTATAAACATTTGATATAAACAAATTTTCAGTATAAAATTTTTAAAGAAAAATGTTCATTATAAAATTTTAAAAGAAAAATTTTCATTATAAAATTTTTAAAGAAAAATTTTCATTATAAAATTTTTAAAGAAAAATTTTCATTATTAAATTCTAAAAGAACAATTTTCATTATAAAATTTTTAAAGAAAAATTTTCAGTAAATACAAACTTTTCAATATAAAATTTTTGTAGAAAAATGTTCAGTATAAAATGTTTATATAAAGATTTTCGGTATAAAAGTTTAAAGAAAAATTTTCAGTAAAAAATTTTTACTACACATTTTTTACAGAAAAAGTTTTTAAAATAAGCTTATGTTTATTTTAAAACATCTTAAAAATTTTAATACAAAAATTCAGCATGAAATTTTTATAGAAAAATTAACAGTTTAAAATTTCATTATAAATTTTTTTTTAAGAAAAATTTTTGTAGGTATTCTGCGCTATCTAAGAAACGGTAAAAAGTTGTTTTCGTAAGCACTCTGTTATATAAATATCTGTTCTTGGCTTGTTTGTTATTAAAAGACTCTTTTCCTAGAAAACAATAATTATATAAATTTTGCTCTTTTAGGCTGCAGTGTATCGCTATCTATCTGTTGTAATACATTTCAGTAAATAATCAAATCTGAAATTGACCAAACGAAAAAAAGGGACCAAATTGAAAGAAAGAAATTTTGCAAATAACTTTGGTTTCGAAATCAATTTACTGATTTTTTTTGTTTTTTTCTTTTTTTCAAGAAAAACTAAGACAATTTAGGTAAACAAAGTATATTAAATAAATAAGACTTTACAACATTTAATATTCTAGTCTATAACAGATAAGAACCCAAAAAAAAAAAAAAAAATGAATCCATATAAAAGAAAAACATCATTAAAAACTCTTTATTTTAAATTTATTTTCTTATTGTTTTCCCTTTTGAAAAATAAGACAAGAAAAAAATCTTAGAAAAAGAAAGGAAAATTTTTATTTTATATATGTTTTTTCAAAAAAGATTAATTTCAATACAAAACTGATTGTAAATTGTTTTTCTTTTGCCATTTCTCAACTCCTGCCCATTTCTATAATTTTCTTTATATTCATCATAATTTTATACTTTTAACTTTGTTTCTTTCTTTGTTTTCTACTCCCACTCTCCAGAACTCTCTGGTTCGGACGGATGTCAAAACAAGCTTAACAATTGTTCAGTTTTTTTTCTCTATTTCAATCGTATCATATTTTATTTATATAAAATCGTCTTAAAATCCTTCAAGTGTAAAATTCTTACCAAAAAGGCAATAAATTCATCTGTTCTTCTTTATGATATTTCGCTACAGAAAGCTGGGAGATATATTTGGTTTAACTTTAATTTTGATCAAACAAAGATTCAAATTTTAACTATATAGAAAAATGTTTGCTTTAAATCCTTAACAGAAAAAATATCATTAAAAAATTTTAATAAAAAATTTTTATTAAAAAATTTTTAATATAAAAAAATTTTTGATATAGAATTTTTACTGTAAAATTTTCACAGAAAAATTTTCACTATAAAATTTTTATAGAAACATTTTCACTATAAAATTTTTATAGACAAATTTCCACTATAAAATTTTTATAATAAAATCTTCCCTATAAAATTTTATAGAAAAATTTTCACTATAATATTTTTATAGGATAATGTTCACTATAAAATTTTTATAAAAAAATTTTCTCTATTAAATTTTTATAGAGAAATTTTCACTATAAAATTTTTATCGAAAAATTTTCACAATAAAATTTTTTATCGAAAAATTTTCACTATAAAATTTTTATCGAAAAATTTTAACTATAAAATTTTTATAGAAAAATTTTCACTATAAAATTTTTATAGAAAAATTTTCACTATAAAATTTTTATAGAAAAATTTTCACTATAAAATTTTTATAGAAAAATTTTCACTATAAAATTTTTATAGAAAAATTTTCACTATAAAATTTTTATAGAAAAATTTTCACTATAAAATTTTTGTACAAAAATTTTCACTAGAAAATTATTGTACAAAAATTTTCACTAGAAAATTATTATAGACAAATTTTTATTATAATTTTCTTAAAGAAACATTTTTACAATAATTAAATAAATTTTTATAGAAAATTCTTTTCTGTAAATTTTTTTTAGAAATTATAGAAAAAGTTTTCACTATAAAATTTGTATAGAAAAACCTCCACTATACAATTTTTTTAAAAAAAATTTTCATTAAAAAAATTTTAAAGAAATAATGAAATTTTTTCTTTAAAATTTTAAAAAAATTTTAAAAGTTTTATAGAAAAATGTTCATTATAAAATTTTTATAGAAAAATTTTCACTATAAATTGCTTATAGTAAAAATTTTCGCTATTAACTTTTATAGACAAGTTTTTACTATAAAAATTTTAGAGAAAAATTTTTACTATAATTTGTAATTAACAAATTTTATAGTCAAACTTATTATAGAAAAATTTTGACTATAAAATTTTTATAGAAATATTTTGACTATAAATTTTTTATAGAAAAATTTCCACTATAAAATTTTTATAGAAAGAATTTTGACCATAAAATTTTTATAGAACAAATTTTCACTAAAAAATTTTTATAGAAAAAATTTTCACCATAAAACTTTTGTAGAAAAATTGTTGTTATAAAATTTTTATAGAAAATTATTCGCTGTAAAATTTTTATAAAAAAATGTTCACCATAAAGTCTTAATAGAAAAATTTTCTTTATAAAATTTTTATAGAAAAATTTTCACTTCAAAATTTTAATAGAAAAATTTTCACTATGAAAGATTTATAGAATAATGTTCACTATAAAATTTTTATAGAAAAATTTTCACTACAAACTTCTTATAAAAAAATTCCACTATAAACATTTTTATAGAAAACTTTTCACAATAAAATTTTTATAGAAAAATTTTCTTTGTAAAATTTTTGTAGAAAAAATTTCGCTGTAAAATATTTATAGAAAAATGTTCACATCAATTTTTTATAGAAAAATTTTTACTATCAATTTTTTTATAGAAAAATTTTTACTATACAATTGTTTTAGAAAAAATTTCCACTATAAAATTTTTTTAGAAAAATATTCACTGTAAAATTTTTATAGAAAAATTTTCACTATAAAATTTTTATAGAAAAATTTTCACTATAAAATTTTTATAGAAAAATTTTCACTATAAAATTTTTATAGAAAAATCTTCGCTATAAAATTTTTATAGAAAAATTTTCGCTATAAAATTTTTATAGAAATATGTTCATTATAAATTTTTTTTTTAAATGTTTATTATAAAATTTTTAAAGAAAAATTTGTATATAAATATTTGTATTACAAAAAAGGGCTTAGTGTATAAGTTGGTCTGACTCGATCGATTAATCAGTTTTTTTTAGTTATTTTAGTTGTTCTTTGTTTAAGTCTCTGTTGATGATGAAGCCGATGATGCTGGCTGCCTGACTCTTGTATGATACAAAATTTCTAGTCAATTCCTCAAAAGTAGAAGTATTTATTTCCTTTAGTACGATTGTCTGTTCAGTCTTGCTCTTTTTCCTATGTACTTTTTACATCCAGTTCATCCTTCTATGAAATATTTCTCTTGGTTTCTTGTTCATTTTCTATCATGAAATGATAGAACGACATAGTCTGCCAATAATGGTTGCTCAAGAGATCTAAGAGACAAAATGTCTACCAACAGTTTATTGTTGTATGTTTTATTAATTTAAAGCTTATGAAAAAAAAATTGTTAATTTTTTATATCCTTCATTTTTCTGGGAGATATGAAAACAGATTTTCTTGCTATACTCTCCTCTGCTTTGCTATTGTTTTTGTAAAATTTTAGTTTATTTTGGAAAATTCTTTGTCGAAAAGACAAAGTACTTAATTATATTATGCAATTTTTCCTTCGAAAATTTGGAGCACAGTCAAATTGTTATATGAAATAAATTTTAGTGTATGTTGGTTGGCATATATATCATTCATAGTATTTGACAATTACAATTATTTTTAAGGACTTTTAAATATTTAATATTTTGCTGAAATAAACACATTTTTGATTGAACAAAATATATAAAAGTAGGTGAAATGAAAATGCAATTTATTAGAAAACTTATAATTTGTCTTGATTGAAATGGATGATTTTGAAATTAGTTATTTGAGGATAAAATAATATCTTGTAATTTTAGATTTTGCTTAACAAAGTATAAGCAATTCTATTTTGTTACAGTCCATGAAGGATGATAGTTGAAAAATGTATGTTACTTATATCTTCTAAAAAATGTGTATATGTTTTTAAGAATTAATCATGTTTTTTATTTTATATGAGAAGATATTAGAAATTCAAAATTTGTTGCATACCTTAAGGGTTTGGAAAATCTAAAATGCAATCAATTATTTTTATTAAACATTTAAAATTTCTATCAGTTTAGAAAAAGTGTTTATAAGATGTTCATACTTTTAACGTTTATAGATCTTTTCGACTGATCAAATATTTGCCTTCGCTTTATTTTATATTTAAAACTTGTTTCGTTCTTACAATTTACTATTGGTACGTTTAGAGGCAAATATTTTAGACCAGGTACAATTTTCCGTTAAGACATCGAAATAATTTTTTTTCTTTCTTTTAAAGAAATATCCTTCAAATTAAGTCTCAAAGATTTTGTAGAAAAATGAATTCCTAAGAAAGTTGTAATAACAATATGATTTGATTCATTATTTAAAATATTATAATAAAAAATATTATATTATAATAAAAGTTTTCTATAGAGAAGTTGACAGTGGGAAGAGTATTCTATAGAAAAGTTGACAGTGGGAAGAGTTTTCTATAGAAGAGTTGACAGAGGGAAGAGTTTTCTATAGAAAAGTTGACAGTGGAAAGAGTTTTCTATAGAAAAGTTGACAGTGGGAAGAGTTTTCTATAGAAAAGTTGATAGTGGGAAGAGTTTTCTATAGAAAAGTTGACAGTGGGAAGAGTTTTCTATAGAAAAGTTGACAGTGTGAAGAGTTTTCTATAGAAAAGTTGACAGTGGGAAGAGTTTTCTATAGAAAAGTTGACAGTGGGCCAACTTTTCTATAGAAAAGTTGACAGTGGGCCAACTTTTCTATAGAAAAGTTGACAGTGGGCCAACTTTTCTATAGAAAAGTTGACAGTGGGCCAACTTTTCTATAGAAAAGTTGACAGTGGGCCAACTTTTATATAGAAAAGTTGACAGTGGGCCAACTTTTATATTGAAAAGTTGACAGTGGGTTAACTTTTCTATAGAAAATTGAAAGTGGGCCAACTTTTCTATAGAATAGTTGACAGTGGGCCAACTTTTCTATAGAAAAGTTGACAGTGGGTTAACTTTTCTATAGAAAAGTTGACAGTGGGCCAACTTTTATATAGAAAAGTTGACAGTGGGTTAACTTCTCTATAGAAAATTGAAAGTGGGCCAACTTTTCTATAATTGCAAAAAAAGGTCAATTGGGTTTAAGTTTTTTAATTTTTTAAATTGTTTTTCATAAATAGTAAAAGCAACCTTATTTCTGCAAAAATTATTTATATACCTTGTACAGTTTGTTAGAACTTTTAAGATGTTTTACTCTCAAACATACAGTTCCCGTACGAAAAATATAAATTATGAGATTAATTTAAGGGAAGATAAAATTATTTTCGCAATTTAGTAAAGACTCAAACCAGAAAAGAGTACGGAACATATAATTGGGTGATTTTTGGGTAACTTGGGTAGTTTCGTTATAGTACGCAAACACAATTTTATTAAACATGAACAATATTCAATATTTTGTTATTTCGAAAGAACTAAACACAAGCAAATTAAAATAATGATCATACTATACAAAGTGATAACATTTCCTAGCCACATTTAAAACACATAAGTACGAATAATCTTCTTCCTATCTAGCAATTACCCATTGAAATACACATATGCTTCAATCTGGAAAACAAAATTTAAATCTGTAATGTAAATGTTCTATAAAAAGTTAAATTGACCGGGTAATATTGTGGTTAAATATATTTTTAGGCTTCATTTATTTTTCATGGCTAAGACCATAAAAACTGTAATTTCATTACCAGGGACTGACAATTTAAAAATCCACAATATACACCAGGAAAAATAGAATAGCAACAATGATTACAAAAAAAGGAATCCTGAAAGAAAAACTAGAAATTTTTAAAAGTTTACATAGGTATGAGTAAAAGAACCTATAAAAACACTTAAAATTTAAGCAATCTAAGTTTTGAACTCCTGCTAAAACATGAACAAGTGCCTAAAAGCAAATTGCTTATAGAGATAAATAGAAAAAAAAAATCAAAAATGGAATGAAATGAAATCTGCGTCTTAAAAGCAAAGAACAAACACTAAAAAAGAAGAACCTTCACATCTAACTAACGTGATCTTAGGTAAAGTGTATTAGGATTTTTAAAATTTCCGCTTTAGTTTTCTTCGTTCTTTGTTTTCTTTATTATCAATTTACGAAATTGTTAACTTTTTTTGTCTTTGTACTGTCGATAGGTATTCTTTTTCAATTGCCTTTTACTCACTTGGATTTTTTTGCCGAAGAAAAATGCCAAAATATTTTAGCATTGTAAATTTTTGATTGTGTTCATTGACGGTGTGTGTGTGTGTTCTATGCATGGGAATACATACATACATATATAGAAATTTGTACCATTAAAGCTAATAAATACTTACATGTTTAGATGTTTGTATGCCTGTTTCTGGATTTTTTGTTGTTGTCTTTGCTGTTCTTCTTATAGACTTCGTTTTTTTTTGAGTACATCTAGAAAATGCTGGTATTTTACATTCGATTCAAATGCCATTAAATGGAGATTTTTTTTTTCTTCACAGACACTTTGACTCGATTTTTGCGGTTTTTTCCAGCATCAATTTAAATTGAATTTTCACTTTTTTACCTTTCAATTTATTTTGAGTATCTGTAGAATGCAAGGAAGATGAAAAGGTTGCTGTCAATGTTGCCAAGTAGATTTTGATTTCATAGGTAATTAAGTAAAGATTTACAAGCTCTCCATTTTTGACCACTTATAATAGTTCTCTGTAAACAATTTCAACCTACCTCTTTTTTCCTGATTATTTTTCGTATTTCTTTAAAACTTTATTTTCCTCTGGTAACACCCTAAACTTTCTTAAAATGAACTATTCAGCATTTTTTCTCATACTTCTTCTGATTTAAGCGATTCTTATATATATGAAAATCTATGTTAAAAAATCAGTTAACGTTTTTAAATATGTATGCATTTGTCTCTATGTTAGTGTGCGTCAGCGCTATTACTCGTTGTTAGTTGAGTACATTGAATTTTTTTCGTAAATTGCTGCTTTTTGGTTATGGGTATTTTACCATGTCGGTTAGCAATTTATAGTTTATATTAGCTTAATATTAACCTTCATCTGCTCCTAAGAAAAAATCACGTTGTCTACCTTTCCGTAGTTTTCTACGCATACGATATTATTTATAGTTTTTGGTATAAAATTTAAAAAACTCTGGGAGGAAACAGTCAGAAAAAGTAATTTATATTTATTTGGTGGACGAAAAAGCTTTTTTTTTTAAACTAGCTTTCCTCCGAGAAAGACTATATGAGGAAAAACCATTACCCATTGTCATGAACTTAGTTCAAACATTGGTACTGATTTTGTTAGCATATACTCAATAGTTCGCTGGCCGAAAGGTGGGAAATAGTAGTGGTCAGCGATGGACAGCACCCTATAATAAAGACTCGAATTTCGGGAAAAAAAGACAGAAATAAAGTTGGAAGCCTAATATTTTGAAGGTTTGAAGGGTAAAGCACCTTTTATATAACTTTTTTTTTATATAACAGATGTATCACTTTACTAGATTATGAAGATTCTGACACTAATCTTTTTCATCTTCTTTTTAGTTTTTCTTGTAAATGGTATAAAAATAATAATCAAAAAAAAACTTGTCCATGTGTTCAAATTACAATAATTGACAAAAAAGAACCAAAAATTCCCACCCAAAACGTATGTTTTTTCCCATATGCGTAGAAAACTACGCAAGGGTAGACAACGTATCTTTTTTGATCCAGTCCATAAAAAAGAAAATTTCGGTGTAAAAAATGCCTTAAATTATGCAAAATCATGTTACTTACAAAGTCAATAAATTTTGTTAACTTAAAGCTAGCACTTCCAAAAAAAAAAAAACAGAGAAATTGTATAGCGTTTGCGTAGTTTTCTACGTAAAGAGCAGATGAAGGTTAAACTCATTTTACGAAGTCAAAGTTATACGAAATCTTATATAAAACAAGTGAGAAAAGTTATAGTCGGTCAAGCCAAACTACATATATGATATATAAAGACAAATATTTACAAAATTTTGCCATCACACAAAAATTTTCTCAAAACTTATATATTTAAGCTGTTTCCGTCATTTAGACTTATATGAGAGCTAGGGTCAGAATTCTCATCATCTTCAGATTTACGAGTGTTTTAGTGATTTTTGACTTATTTGGTGGATTTGACTGAAGAGTTTGTATGGGAGCTATGGTAAAATGTGGAGCGATTTCAAATTTGGTACAGTAACTTTGGTTTACATAAGCAGTAGTTGTTTAAAATTTCATGAAAAAATATTGATATTTGTTGGCAAAATATCAATTCCGGGAAGTGGGACCTATGGGAGTTACCATAAATAATGGACCTATTTTGATGAATTTCTTGATTTTTTGATAGTCTTACTATCAAAAAATTATCTGTGCCAAATTTTAGCGAATTATCTTTAGAATTGCGATCAGTACTTTGATTACATGGTTTACATGGGAGTCCAGCCAGCCAGCCAGACGTCCAGCCAGACGAACGGGCATCGTTAAATCGGCTCGGAAAGTGATTCTAAGTCTATTGGTATACTAAAACGTGGGTGTAATGCAAATATTTCTATGCGTTACATACATCAGCACAAAGTTATATATATATATATATATATATATATATATATATATATATCGTTACTTTAATATAGAAAAGCCCTAACTAATATTTTTCTTACATTGCAGGAGAGTGAGAAAAAACTACATAAAATCTTATGTTTTGAAGATATAGAAATTTCTTAAACGCAGTTTTTTACTTAATTCTCTAAAGAATTTAATACTGTAATAATGTTTTTCAAAATTAAAAGATTTTAATAAAATTATGTCAGATAAAGCTGTAAAAAGCGATTTGAATGAAAAACGACTTAGGGCCTTTCTATATTAAAGTAACGATATGTATTTATATATGTATATATATATATATATATATATATATATATATATATATATATATATATATATATGTATATATATATATATATATGTATATGTATATATGTATATATATATTTGTGTTTGTTTGAAAGAGGTTAACTCTTAAGTGATTCTACCGATGTTGATGAAATTTTTAAATTATATAGAACTTTACCTTAAAGTTATAGGTCATTAGATATGTTTTGTTTCAAAACCTGGACCAGAAAGGGCCCAAATAGGGTAAATAGTGCAACAAATGGTGTAAAATGTAATATTATCATTGAATTTGATAAAATATAAAAGTTCAGAAAAAATCAGAAGGGTCGGAGTAGGGGATGGCCCCTTCTCCGTGACAAATACAATACCTATAGCTCGACAAATTAATTTTGATGATTTTTGAAATATAGATTAAGATATACTAACAAGTTTCAATCGTCTACATCTCATTTTAAAACTTAGTCCTAGATGGGGTCCAAATAGAGGGTCGAATATTAATGAGTTTGTAAGTTTGTTTGAGATTAAATAATTCCTTAACGGCGAAATTTTTAATGAACTAGATAGAACTTTCCCTTAAGGTGGTCAAGAAATATGTTTTGTTTCAAAACCTGGTCCGGAAAGAGCTAAAGTAGGGTAAATAGTGCAAAATTTAATATTTATCATTGAATGATAAGCTATAAAAGAAACATTCTTTCAATTTAAATTCATTTCATTCCAATGTCCGAACTTCAAAAAAAGTAATAAGGATAGAAGCGGGGGATGGTACCTTCCTTATTACAAACACAATGCCTATAACTGGATAAACCAATTTTAATGAAATTTAAAACTTAGATAAAGTTATACTTACAAGTTCCAATCGTCTGTGTCCATTGTAAAAGTTGGTTCGGGAAAGGGTCTAAATTGAGGATCGAATATGACTGTATTTAATTCTTATAATTTAATATCTGATAAAATAAAGCGGATAAAAACTTTTAACTTAATACAAGTAAATTTTTTTACCAATGGAAGCACTTTTTACAAAAACGGAAAGGATCGGAGCATGAGAAGATTTTCCCCCATACCATAATACATATTTTTGAGTTTTATTATTACAACCGAAAATTTTCCTATTGGTAATAGTTTGAACCAAATGTGGTAAGATCGGCGTAGGGGAACTCTGTGAACCATGCAAATGAAATACTTTTTTAGATGTAGTTTTAGAACTTTTAAAGGCAAATTCTTCAAAATTTGTACATAAAAAGGTGACCAAATGTTGGCAGGTTAGGAGCAGAGGGAGTTTAAATCAAATAGAAAATTTATTGAAACTTATCTCTGAAACAATAAGAAGTAGAGCTATTGATTTCAATAAAACCATATGGAGGGTTTATATTCAAAAAGTGCTATCTACAAATTCACAATTTTACAGGAGGGCGAAACAAATTTTTTTTGCATTAACTGTAAGAGCAGTTAATAGAATTTGTTTTATAATACCATACAAATTGGGGTTAAGGAACACGTTTCTATAAAGAACCATTTTGGTCGAAAATGTAGATAGCACTTTTGAATATAAAGCGTCGACATTTCTTATAGAAATTTGTAAAAAACAAGTATCAAAACAGCATTATTCACTTCGTTCTAATAAAAATGTAGATTTTTTTAAAAGGTGTGATGTGGAAGGATATATGCATGTAGACGTTCTCAGTAATACGTAACAACTTCATTATAAATTATTTTAGTAAATTGAAATACCCTTTTTTACTTTAAATTGTTAAAGAAAGTCCATTTTTAAAACGATTTTATGAACAATTAATTGGTGTTTTTTACTAATTTATTTAAAATATATAACTGTGTTTAGAGAAATAAGGCACTATTAACTCAATCAATTAATTCATGCAAAAAAGAAGAAAACTCAATTTATATAAGCAAAAAATCTGTCATTGGCAGTTCGAAATACAGAAGAACAGGAGGAAAGGTTGGGTAATCCAATTTACGACGCGAACATCAAAGTCAGTAGAATGGGGTATGAAGCAAAGAGATCGTCACTCTTCGTTAAGGACTCATGACACCGAAGATCATAGAAATATTAGCTGCACAGACAGAGGCTTAAACCAATTCATGATGTATTGCTCAAATATAACTACAGTGTACTTTGAGGGCTCATTAGACCTAAGATCATAGAAATATTAGACTATCGTGAGAACAGCAATGCCAGGAAGCTTTAATAGCTGCGGAAAAGGAGGATTTAACCGATTCATGCCTTCATCGATGCATTAGACAAAATTCACGTCAGGTTGCAAGAAAATTTGTGAAAAACTACCCGAGCAACGCTGGGTACAACAATCTAGTGATATATATTTATAGATAAAACTCAGGCGTTTTTGACCAATAGGTACCTTTTACGATAGGTTCACTAAGAAGGGATTTTTAAAAATAAAGCCTCCTGAGGGCAAGTGATGAGTACATTTTCGAAAAAAAGGATACAAATAAAAGTTTGGTTCTTTTTTAAAACATTTTCAGGAGAGATGAATTAAATGTTAATGAGGCTACTGATTGCAATCAGATCAGACCTAGAGATTTAGTTATACATTTTACTTTATTTTCCCTAAATAAGTGTTTTCCTTCATAAAACATGTTCCAAGGCATGATTGTAAGTCCTTACGGTGAAGTTTTTAATTTTACTAAAAATTTTACAAAACTGTTTTCGAAGTAAAATCACGAAAAATTTCATACAATAAAATTAAATATTAACCACTTAGATAAGCGATGTTGTTCTCGCGTCCAAGCCAAGCTAAAATTAATTCAACAAATTTCTGGTAAAAAAACATCATCAAATTTCTTATGCTTTTTTATGGGCCTGCTAAATTGTTTTTTTCTCTACTTTTTTCGTTATTTTATAAAAATCTAAAGTAATAGCAATTTATTTTTTAAGTGTTCAACTCACTTTACAAAATGAAATACAAACACATGTGCCAGCATATTACAAAATATTTATACACTTCAACATCTTTTTTTTGTTCCATCCCCATTTTCTCAGCCGCTTAAATCTAAGTTCAATATTTTCACTTACACACATACATACATATATAGCATTTTCGTTTTAAGCAAAGGAAAACCAAAAACGTGAAACGGAAAAAGGAAAACTGTGCAGCCTCAATAATTTGATTGTATGAACATTTTAAAAGGTATGAGTACATACAATTTTTTTTAACTACCAAAGAAAATGTAGACCTTTTTTGTACGATTTGTCCGGCCTGTTATTTATCGACATGTTGAAAAATCTTAATTGAAATTGCACATAAATGTTTAAGGGGAATTGGCCGAAGAAAAAAATGTTAAAACAAAGAAAGAGCAAACTTTTATATATTTCTTTTAAAGTGTATTATTTTTATATGATAATTTTTGTTTTTTTTTTTTTTGTAAAATTTATTTCTTTATGGTTTTTGCGTGTTTTCTTCATAAACTGCTAACACGTGTTTAATACTTTCAATGAATTAAATAATCGCAATAAAAATATTATTGCTTTGAATTAAATTTAATTGTATGTGAAATTTCGATGGAAAAATGTCTGTAATTTGAAATAAGGTTGAATTTTGTAAATGATTTACTTGTCATTTAATTTGTGTAAATCACTAGAGTTAAATGATATGTAAAAATTACACTATTCTTCAAAATTAAATATTTTACTGAAGATGAAATGTGACATTTTTTGAAATCTTATCTTATATTCTTAAACGAGCAATAATTGTATGTATATCTTATATTCTTAAACGAGCAATAATTGTATGTATATCTGTGGCAATATGGAAGAGTAGCTTAAGTCGAAAATTTAAATTTTGAGATATCATCAATTTTGTGTAATTTTTCTTTTGCTTGATTTCTGCGAATAATTTATGAAATAATATATTGGTATCATGTTTATTAGAGAAAACGGCTCCAACGATTTTGATAAAATTTTGACAGTGGGTACCGTTTTTGATGTATAGGTCGAAGAAGAAGGGACTTTTGGAACCTTTGCCTCTAAGAGGGTAAAAACTGGTAAAAAGGGGAAAAAATCGAAAACGATATATCTCCTAAGGCAATAGGTATAGAAACAAAATTAAAATTACGTTTTAAACAGCTATGAAAATAAGCGGATAGGTGTTTGGTACTTTTTTGAAACTATGCCCGATAGGGGGTAAAAAAGGGTGAAAATTGTTTTTTTGGTACTTTTTTAACCCACTCTTATTTTTTAAACCAAAAAATATAGAAAGGAACTTTGTACTCCAGTCAATAGATGTGAAAGAAATATTGAACGCGTATTTGGTACTTTTTTGATTTTGGGGCCAAAATGGGTAAAAAAAGGATAACATGCTAACTTAACATCTCAAAAAGTAATATGAATAAGAATTATGTTAACTGATTTTTAATAAAATGTACCGAATTCAATTGGTACCAAAGAAGTACCAAATATGCATATGGAACTTTTTGAAATTAGGGGATAAAAAGGGGAAAAAATGAGTAATGTTATAACTTTTAGACAAATGAATGTTTGTATGTATGTTCTTTATAGAATAGTAAACTGTGAATTTGACCATTTATGCTCTTTAGCGAAGATGCTACGGATAAGCCGGCGAAAGTTTTTATGTTGGTAAGACTAATTTCCGTTAGGTGGCGCCACTGAAAATGACTAAAAATTAATTAAATCGTAAACTGTACATTTGATCACGCTATGATCTTTCGCAAAGTTGTAGCGCATGAGTCGGCAAAGGCTTTTTATTTGGTGTGAATAATTTCCGACAGGTGGCGCCGCTGAAATTTACTCAAAGTCAATTTAATAGTAAGCTGAACATTTAATCATGCTATAATCTTTAGCAAAGTTGTTACAGATAAGCCGACGAAGGTTTATTTATGGGAATGACCAAAGTCCGATAGGTGGCGCCACTGAAAACTACTTAAAATGAATTAAATCGTAAACTGTGCATTTGATCAGGCTATAATCTTTAGCAAAGTTGTTGTGCATGAGTCGACGGAGGTTTCTGTTGGTATGACCAATTTCCCAAATTTTTCAAAATGAGTTAAACTGTAAACTATGTGTTTATCGGACAAAATAAATAAAATAATTCAAAATTAACTGAATATTTGTACAATGTATTTCCTCTAAATTTATTTTACTACGTCATAAAATAATATATATAAAAATTTTTTAATTTGCCTCAAAATGAGCTCCGAACAAGGCTCGGTCAACCAGGTACTAAGTTATTAATACCAGCTTTCTTCTTCAGCTTTCTGGTGTCTAAACAAATATTTTCCTACAAGTGAGTGTTATATGCGGCTGTGCCAAATCTTACATACCCACCAGTTGTGTTAAATTTAGAAATTTTTCTCACATTTCTACTTATTCGAAATGTTTCTACCTTATTAGTTCCATTTTCAAAAAAGCATCAAACACATATCCCCTCTTTTAGCTAGAAGATCCAAATCCAACTTTGTTTCTAACGATGTTAGTTTAGGAGATATAATGTTACTAATTTATCCATTTTCTGTCCTGTTTAACCACTAAGCGGCCGAATTTAAAAAAATTACATAACCCGTGAACCTTAATTTTTATTGCTGATTCCAGACTAATTTAAGTTTTGTTCCTATGATTTTTGGTTTAGAAGATATTACGTTACCGATTTTTCTCATTTTTAACCCCAAAATTACCAAAAATACCAAACATGTGCCTTTCAATATGAATCGTCTGTAAATTATACTTCTGGCTTCATTAGCTAAAATGAAATTCATAGTTTAAAAAAACTACCCTTGAATATTTTCCCGTTTTTTCTTTTTGTACCTCATTTATCGTAAAAGTACCAAATACATGTCTAATTATTCTTTATTACTTATCTATTGTGATGTTAACTGCGTCTCTATGTTTATTATTTCAAAAGATATGTATGGATTTAAAAAGTACCAAAATATAGTTTTAACCCTTTTTTACCCTTAGTGCCATTTTCAAAAAAGTACCCAACACGTGTCCATTTATTTTTTTAGCCGATCCAAATCCAATTTTTTTGTATCAATGTTGGTTTTTATGTTATGTGTTATTAATTTCTCCCTTTTCAACCCTGTTTTACCTTCTAAGAGATCGATATTTAAAAAAGTACCGAACACCTGTCTCTTAATTTTAAGTGCCGATCCTAGACCAATTTAGTTTTTGTTTCTATCACTTTTGGTTTATAAGATATATTTTTACAGATGTTTACCCCCAAAATTAAAAAAGTACCAAACACGTAGTTTTTTTTTTTCAAAAAAGTACCGAACACGTGTCCATTTATTTTTTTAGCCGATCAAAATCCAATTTTTTTGTATCAATGTTGGTTTTTATGTTATGTGTTATTAAATTCTTCCTTTTCAACCCTATTTTACCTTCTAAGAGATCGAATTTTAAAAAAGTACCGAACACCTGTCGCTAAATTTTAAGTGCCGATCCTAGACCAATTTGGGTTTTGTTTCTACCACTTTTGGTTTATAAGATATTTTTTTTACCGACTTTTACCCCCAAAAATTTATAAAGTACCAAACACATATTATTTTCAATGTCAATCTGCCAGTCAATAAATTATACCTCGGGCTTAATTATTTTTTAATACCTATTGGTAGCGATAGAAATTACGTTTCTATGTTTGTTAGCTCAAAAGATACATATAGGTTAAATAAAATACCAAAATATAATTTTCATCCTTTTTTGTGCCATTTCCCAAAAGCCAACTCAAATCCAATTTCAACTTTTTTTTCTATCTATATTGGTTTCGGAGATATGATGCCTTTCTCTTTTTCTTGTTTACAGTCTTCGTTTTGAATTTTGCTACTATGTCGATTGGTGTTAAAGATACACATGGGCTTAAAAAGGTACCAATATTTTATTTTTATCCTATTGTTCCATCTGCTAAAAAAGTACCAAACACGTGTCTTATTTTTGTAGCTGATCCCAATTTTGGTCCTATGACGTTTACTTGCGGAGATACAGCGTTACTAATTTATCCCTTTTTACCTCTTTTTACTAATTTTGCGGCCGAATTTCCGAAAATCCCTTCTATACTTCGGAAAAAGGTACCAGCTGTCAAAATTTCAGCTCCCTTGCTTTAGCCGTTTGGGCTGGGCGATGATGAGTCAGTCAGTCACGTTAGAGTTTTATGTATATATACTCGTAGATAGATAGATTGGCATTCAAATGTATTTATGGTGGAATTTTGGCTGTTACCGTAAGTGTTTTGTATGGGAGCTATGGTTTAATGTGAACCGATATGTAGCCTATTGCTTATGTTAAACTTCTATATTTCTATATTTTATCATCATAGCCTTTATAATTTGTCATTTATTAGCAAATAAGCGATTAGCCTAGACGAAGTTATACGGGAGCTATGGTCAAAGGCAAACCGATTTTGTCCAAAATTTTCCAAGAAATAAAGAATATTTATGGCAAATTTCAGTGACCTTTCGTTAAGGTTTTATCGTGCCGGCAACAGACAGGCATACAGACAGTCATACAGACAGACAGACAGGCAGACAGACAGACAGACAGACAGACAGACAGACAGACAGACAGGCAGACAGACAGACAGACAGACAGACAGACAGACAGACAGACAGACAGACAGACAGACAGACAGACAGACAGACAGACTGACAGACTGACAGACAGACAGACAGACAGACAGACAGACAGACAGACAGACAGACAGACAGACAGACAGACAGACAGACAGACAGACATAAGTATATTATTAAAAATATTTTGGTCTTATTAACTTAGTTTTTGAGAATGATATAATCTTTATAGCACCAAAAATATTCAAAAACGACTTCCATAATTTTTTACCAATTTCTTTAAATTGTACAACAATAACATTTAAAAATTAATAAACTTACCCTATAAAATCAAGTAAAATTTAAATTTATGGCATCATTATTACACTAGTAAAAAAAAACATTTTACTTCAAATAAAATCAGGCATAGGAAAAATAAAACAAATTGAAAAAAACTAGATACCACTTACAAACAGCTACTTAAACTCAAGCAATGAAATATACAAACCAAAAAGAATAAAATTCACAAATTTACATTCAAACCACAGACCTAAAATAAAGTTAAAAAAAGGAGAAGAAGAAATAAAACGTTTTATAATTTCCGCTAAATTTCCGAACAAAAACACCTTGACTGCTAATAGAATGAAAAATAAAAGGTAAAATAATATATAAGTACACATACATTAATTTATATACTCATTCTAGAAAATCGAAAAGTTATGGGCCATGAAAAAAATACACTTGAATGCACAACGATTAGATGCTTATTTTATATATATACAAACCTTATTTCTAGTAAGAGAGGTCTATTCATACATGTATGTATATCTGCGGGAAAAAACTCAACTAGAGCCTCTAACAAAAACTGGACCGATGAAGATGATAAATACAATACCGTGCACTGGGTCCAGAAGTTCCAAAGTAGACTTTGAAGCACTCGGCCCATATATGAGAGCAGTTTTCCATTTTCAGCCGGTGCACGATGGGCCGGCTAGAAGAAGTTAAGGCGAATAAATTAATTTTCTTAAATCGTTTAATATTAACAAAAATCACTCAGTTATAATCACCGGTACTTGTGCTATATTATGTCATAAAAATTAATAACTCGTGTTGTTATCTTAAAAGTACGGCAACGCCAAAAGTAACAAATTTTTCGTTTCGTTTTTTTGTCAACACATAGTCTTAGATTTCGACAACTTAGTCGTATTGAAAGTTTATTTTACATTGACATACATCGTTGTTTTCGATTAGTAAATGTTATTTGTATAAGAAAAAATCCGTCTAAAAGTTGAAGATTTTTTTTAACGAAAATCTTAAATATATGGAGGAAAATAAAAAATTGCAGACGATTGCATACTTTGCTAACCACTACAAAAATTAGACCATTTAGTGATATTTAAGATAAAAGCAAAAAATTTGAGTCAGGGCGCAATCTAAGGTCCATTTATATTACTTTTCAGAAAAATTACAGAAATTACTTATTTGAAGTTAATTGAAAAATGGTTTAAATTTAAGCATTTAACCTAGACTGAATATGTTGAGTTACTGGAATTAAAAGTTTATAATACAAGACGATCAAAAAGCCAGGATATATATAACCATTTTGCAAAAAATGTCTTAAAATGAAAAAATTTAACCTTGTGTTCTAAGCAAGTCGTTTGAAATGCAATTGAGCAATATCAGTTCATTATCTTTCCTCGTCTTTGTATTACCATTCCTACTTCCACACCAATTTTATGTGAAATCACATATAATTATTTCTAGTAAAACCATATTAATAAAATTTGGCAATTCTAATTCGAAAATATATAAATAATTTTTTTGTATGAAGGTGCCACGCCTACTATTTCTATAGCCTCCGTGCTTATACACCTTAAATGTTAAGATGCCCACAGCAAATTTGATTATCCTAGTTAAAATAGTGGGTCAGATATACTACGAAATTATTATTTATTATATGGGCAAGGCTACTCCCACTTAAAATAAAAGGAAAGTTCATATCCAGCATTAGGCGCCGGAAATGCAATAAAACACTTTGGAAATTTCAGAGAAATCTATGAAATATATTTTTTTATATGGGCGGGGCTACTCCCACTTTAAATATCAGAAAAGTTTATAGCCAGCATTAAGCGCCGGAGATGAAATAAAATACTATGAAAATTTTAGAAATATCGGCTAGGTATTTATAAAGTTATAAATTTATTCCTGTTAAATATTCATTACGGCCCATCGTGCGGTGGTGTAAATAGTAAAGAGACCAGATGACATGAACTTATGCACTTTAGAAAATCGAGGCACTTAAAAGCTTGTTTGACACTTGAAAAATGTGATTATTACCACAAACATCACATTGAATTCTCATGCCCAAATAAAACAACAAAGAAAGTGGTATTGTCGGACAAGCCCGACCATACGATACCCTTCACGACTAAGATCAAAGGTGTTCTTTTTCCTGTATAAAGACAAATATTTGCTAAATTTTGCCATCATACAAACATATTCTCAAAACTTATACGTTTAAGACGTTTCCGTCATTTGGACTTATATGAGAGCTAGTGTCAAATGTGGACCGATTATCTTTGAAATTTGGCAAATTGATTACAGTTGTTATAAAAATTATCTATGCAAATATTCTCATTATCTTAGGATTTACGAGCGTTTTAGTGAATTTTGTCTCATTTAGTGCGTTTTGAGAAAAGATTTTGTATGGGAGCTATGGTCAAATGTAAACCGATTTCAACAAAATTCGGTTCCGTGATTTAAATTTACATAAGCAGTATTTGTTTTAAATTTCATGAAAAAATATTGAATTTTGTGGCCAATATATCAATTCCGGGAAGTGGGACCTATGGGAGGTACCATAAATAATAGACCAATTTTGACGAATTTCAATAGCCATGGTTCTATTATCAAAAAAATTATCTGTGTCAAATTTCATCAAATTGTCTTTAGAATTGCGACCTGTAATTTGATTACAAGGATTATATGGGGGTCCAGCCAGACGGACGGACGGACGTCGCTAAATCGACTCAGAAAGTGATTCTAAGCCTATTGGTATACTAAAAGATCTAAGACAAATATTTCTATGCGTTACATACATCAGCACAAACTTATAATACCCTTTCCACCTATGTTGGTGAAGGGTATAAAAAGTAGGAGAGGGAAAGTAAAGAAGTCCCTTACGAAATTAATTATTATTTGTTTGTCAATATCCCCTTTTGCAATACCTGGTATCAAAATAAAACCAAAAATCACATTCAAATTTATAAAAGTTTTTTATTTTACCATTCAAAAGAATTCCAAATCCATTAAGTAGCATTAAAAATTTCACTCTCTATTTCTCCTTTTACAAAATCCACTTTTGTTAAATAAATCTTTTTTCATGCATTCAAATACTTAATTTGTTTAATTAGATTTTCGATCACAAGTCAAAAATACTAAATTTGCTTAATTTACGCGATAACGACAACAACAACAGAAAGTGTCAAATTACACAATTGATTTGATTATTTCAATTGTGTAAATTTTTGGCTTTGATTGTGACTATTCGAGTGCAATTGCTCTTCAACAAAACATCGCAAAATAACTAAATCGCATATTGTATTTAAATAAATATTTTGCAAAAATATTCATTTGAAAAATGAATAAATAGATAAATAGTTTGTTCAATATTTCGCTCTTATTGTTATTTCTGTAGTTGTTTAGAATTAATTTTTGCAATGCAACAATAGTTAAATAAACGCTAAAGGAATTCTTCTATTTTTTTTGTATATTTAACACATTTTTCGATGTAATTTTAGTTTTGAAATTGTAAAATTCAATTTAGATTATGTTATGCGAAAAATTTAGTATGTGTTTTGTTAAGGTGGTTGTGTGGAAAGTTTTAGATAGAAATATATGGAATAATCAGATATAAGTCAAGCATTTTGTTTTATAGCAGGAACGGGTAATAATTACTTTGTTCTAAGTCCGAACCTCCCAAATCCTAGAGCTTTTGTGGAGTGTGTAACCTAACATTACCCAGATGAAAGACAACTCTGACTAAAGCGGACCAGATAGGCAGTGAAGACAGTTCAAAATCGAATCACAAGTTTGAGAGAAGTTTTCTGTCCGACTGGATAACGATTTTACCACTTTTTTACTAGAAGAATAACAAGTAGAACTGTTGTATTCGGCTGTTCCGAATCTTATATATCACCATCAAGCTGTGTTAAATTAAGAAACATATCTCATATATCTAAGAAACATATCTCATATATCTACGTGCAGCTAGTTCAAAATGTGGACCAAATTTGAAAAATTTTGTTACGCTAGATGGTATAATTGGTAAAATATTTGGACTAAATTCGGTTGCAATAGCTTTATAGTTCAATATTTTAAACAATAATAAGCTGTTAAATGTTTTTCGTTGAGCTTAATATGTAGTTAGGATAAACACGTTGATAGTAATACGACAGGTCCATGTATTTTGTTAGGAGTTCCTAATAGATCTACCAATTTAGTCTTCATAGCTCTTACAATTGTAGTCAATTTATCAGAATTAATGTGATTTCCAGCTCTAACTAAATGTGAACCGATTTCGAACATTTTCAGCACACAACTGTTTCAATATATTGAAAATATTTTTTTAAAATTTTGTTCCTCTGGCTTTTTTCGTTAAGCGACTATCGCGCTTTCATTTGGCGGACAGACGGACATAAATCATACATCCTATTGATATCCTTTTGTTTCCGCAAATTTTTATATGGGAGTTATGGTCAGATGGTGAGGGATTGTGACAAAATTTTTCGCACTGGCTGGTATTGAGATAAGACTTTTTGCTTTAAGTTATGCAGCCATAGCTATTATATATATATATATATATATATATATATATATATATATATAATATATATATATATATATATATATATATATGTATATATAATTCCCCGACAACATTCCAATTGGAACAAGGGGTACTTCTCTCAGACAATGAGCTGCATCCGATTTCTATTTGCCGGCTCCGAACGGCAAATGCATTAGTCAGAGAAGTTTTTCATAGCCTAATACTCAATAACCAGTGGCTAGCTGAGTTATGAGGTGAATATAGCTATTATAGTTTATCATTTATTCGCATTTAAGGTGCAACTTAGTCTCTTTTCGTAAAAGTTTTGTATGGGAGGTATGGTCGAATGTGAACCGATTTTACGCTGAATAACGATCAAGTACAACTCGTCCGTGAGAAATTTGATCATTATATATGTTGTAATTTGTCATTTATTACCAAATAAGCGATTGGCCTGAGCTAGGTTATACGAGAGCTATTGTCAGATCTAAGACGATTTCGCCCAATTTCAATACCGACATTTTCCAAGAAATAAAGAAAATTTTTGCCAATTTTGAGTGTGATCTAGCATCTCTCGTTTAGGCCCTATCGTGCCGACAACAGACATACGGACAGACAGAAATACAGACAGACACACAGACAGACAGACAGACAGACAGATAGACAGACAGACAGACAGACAGACAGACAGACAGACAGACAGACATACAAACAGACAGACAGACAGACATACAAACAGACAGACATCGCTCAATCGTCTTAGAATTTGATAAGTATTCAGAATATGCATCAGTTTTGGTTTTAGAGCCAATATTAAAGAAATTACAAACGTGACAATCTCAATATACCCCCATTCGCTTTTTAAGTAATATCTTCGCAAACAAAAATTTTTGGTAAACCAAAATTGTCAAGTTATATTTTCTAACAATCGGTTCACTTTTTACCATCTACTTCTGTAACAACCTTCGTATCATATTCGAGTACCTGCAAAAATTTTACATTTTTAAATGTAAAAAAATATATAAAATATTTTCAATTTAATATAATTTGCTACAAAAGTGGTTTAAATAATTGAATAAATAACCATGAAATATAAAGCTCATACATTGTGTGGTATTTCGAAAATTTTTTAACGTTTACATTTAATACAACAACAAGGATATGGTAAACATTTTCTCAACTATACATACATCCTTAAATAATATATTGTAATTTAATCTTTCTATATAGTTTTCATATGCGATAGCCGAAATTTAAAGCAACATATAAGTCATAGTCAGATTGTAGGAAAAGTTCAAATTGATATATAACACCATGTAACAGTTTTTAATTTTTAGTTATTTGCGATTTTTACCGCTATTTCTCGAATCCTTTTAAAAGGACACTAAAAATTCGAGGAATCTATAATATAAAGCTTTAAGTGCCTTAAACAAATTCAGACGTACTTCGTGTAAATACAGCTGTCACACAGTGTTATCATTATATTCCTGCTTATTTCTGTGTTAGCTGTCTGGGATTCACTTTATGTCTTTCAAACTTTGACAGTTAAGTATTAAACCGAAACATTTACATAATATTTGTCTTAATTTTACAACAAAGTGGATTGCACTTTTGTAATCATTTAAATATTAAGCGAAAAATTATGTAGTTTCTCTGAGGTTTAACTTCGTTATTATATCATACCAGTT
This sequence comes from Stomorhina lunata, assembly GCA_933228675.1. NCBI lineage: Eukaryota > Metazoa > Arthropoda > Insecta > Diptera > Rhiniidae > Stomorhina > Stomorhina lunata. The sequence continues at coordinate 167,224,556 of OW121740.1, read as the reverse complement.
TTAACCGATAACTACTAATAATGAAGTAAACACAAGGGCTGATCAAGTAGAAGTCAATGATTGATAAACTGAAACATTGCCGATATTGTTTTATACTATTATTTTGATAATTTTCGAATATATCGAGACATAAGAAGTAACTATGTTAAGTTGAATAAAACTTAAACTGTGTAACAAAAAAAGTTAAAAATATAAATTCATTTGACATTTTATTAATGATCTTTAAAATATGACATGTTCTCATATCCTACATATGTTCTTTAAATCCTTTTTTACAATACCTCTCACACAGGAAGTAGTTGGATGGATTTAGTTCTAGTGGTTCAAAAAAATGTATTATTGCTTGTATACCACTATATCGCCTTTTTCCATAGTGGTATATGTCAGCCCCGTTTTTATCCGGTAGTTTTCTGAAAATTGCTTAGTTCATCATTTACAAAAGAAGTCTTGGTCTGAGCTGCTATTCTAAAAGAAAGACGCCTTTATAAATATATGTTGGATTTTTTTTCTTTCTGTTATTGTAGTTATAGATAATTTTTCGAGCACGAGCTATGATTGCCAGCTTTTCCAAAATTGCAACTTTTAATTGCTCTTTTTAAGTAAAGAATCAGCATCTGCATTTTGGTTATTAAGCGGAATTTAAATGCTTTCTGGATTTTGGACATTAAGTCAATTAGACAGAGTTATTAGTGAACTTTTCGGTATACATAAAGGTACCCTTCACCATCTTACAGTACGTTTACACACGTAGGTGACTTGTTACAAGTTGTGTATACGTATTAGCAACCAATACACCGAAAAAAGTAATGAAAACACTTGCAACTTGCTTGATTGCTTACACTAACAAGTGCAAATTCATTTCCAAAATGTCTACGAAGAAAATGGTTCTAAAGAATATTGCTTTGCTCTTAAAATTAAAAGAAGACTATGTGATTTATATAAGTTAATTAACTTTAAAACATTTTCGTTGTTCAGTTTTTGTTCCATTTATTAAATATATTTTTTGGCAGAAATTATTGTTTTATTTGTTCTTTGTTGTTTTCTTGTGTTTTTTTTGTATACTCATATGAATTTTCAATGGCTGGGTTGCCATAGCTTATTATTGGCAAATTATAAGGGAAGCAGATTGTATGAATAATTTGTTTGTACCAAGTTATAATAATACATATAGAACTACAAGTTTTTAATGTTTTTTATCTTATTTTCGGTATATAACAAGAAATTAAATCATTTTGTTATTATTATAAAAATTGTTCCTTGTATTCTATCTATTTAAATTAATATATAATCTTTATGTGGCAACACTCCTTTTTTGCTTCTGACTGGCAATCAAAATCGCCTACAACTTGCAGAAGTGTGATTGTGTTAGTAAAAAAATATAAACCCAGTAAGAAAAAATGTTTATTCTCAAATTGAGGATGATTTGAAAATAAATCTTTTTTCAAAGGTCAAACGTTTAATACTGATTTGAGAATAATAGCGTTCTCAACAAAAAGGGGACTTTATTCTCAAATTGAGAAATGCCTTTATTCTAAAATCATTATCAAACCTCATTCTCAAAGGTTTTTCAAATGTGGATATCATCTACATGTGGAACATAAATAAAATGGCTTTGTATTTTTGATTTTTTTGAGTTTGTTTATTTTGTTTTTGAAAACGGTGCATCATATTTGAATTCTTTTGCTTAAAATATAACTTTTTTATTGTTAGGTAAAAAAAAATTTAAGAAACAAAGAAAATTTACTTATGCATATGAATATTATTGAATTTTTAATCTTGACATTTTTTAAGCAAGGTTTTATGGTCATATATGGATCAATTTTAAAAAATTCGAAAGAAATAACGAATTTCTTTGAAATGCAATGCCATTCCATTAAAATATCTTAAACATTAAGTATGAAACACAATTGGAACGAACGACCAATTTTTCGGAACGAATATTCGTCGTTAGAAATAGAACATATGGGCTTATATGAGTGTGCTCACAATTGATGCGTACGACGAAATTCGTCGTGCGTATCGAACAGTGCGATAGGTTTATTTCCATTTCATACGCAGACGAACGACGACTAAACTGGATTAGAGTGGCTGTATATATATTTCTGTTGTAAAATATTAGAAATTATATGTGTTCTTGTTAAATATGGTCACCTTATAAAATGTAAACAAAAAATATTTATTTCAAATAAAATTATTTAAATGCAATAATCTTGTGTAATAATAAAAGAATAAAATTAAAAAAAATTGCAAATGTTGTGAGTGCGCGATATGTCCGAAAGTGTAAGTAATTGTGCAAATAAAAAATCAACAAAAATGGCGTCAACAACGTTTATTCGTCGCAAATGTGTTCAATCGACGAATTTTTAAATCCGAATTCGTCGTGCTGGACGAAATTAGTCATTCGTCCCAATTGTGTTTCTACCTTTAATTTTATTTAACATAAATTATTTTTTTAATGTTTGAAAAAAAAAAATTGAAATAAGGTTTGATATCAAATTTATATAACACAGTTTTTCATATTATTCTCAAATCATCTTAGGGTTTGATAATGATTTGAGAATAACCTTTATTCTCAATTTGAGAAACTATCATTTTTCATACGTTTATTCTCAAATGAACCCTCATTTGAAAATGAATGTGAATCTCAAACATCTGTTCAGGTTTGAAAAAATTTTGAAAAAAACGTTTGATATCAAATGTAAAAGTCATCATATTTCAAACGTTTGAAACTGTTCTTACTGGGAATGTATTGAGCTTTTTTCACTTGCACTTGCATGTGTAAATGCCGTGTTAGGTGGAAAGGGTATTATAAGTATGTCCTGATGTATGTAATGTATATAAATATTTGTCGTAGACCAACTTTAAATATACCAATAGACTAAAATCAATTCCTGAGTAGATTTAACGATGCACAGTGGGATGGTTTAAAAAAAGAATGGAAACAATTTTAAACCTTCTAAACCATTACATACATTTTACTTGACTTATAATATATCAATCTAAAGGAAATTGTATTCTCATTATTATAAAAATATGAAGAATTAAAAAAGCAAAAAACACTTTCGGTAGAAAACATAAAAACAGTATAAATGTTTGATTCATCTGCATTTACAATAATAGATTTTGGATTAGAAAAATTATTAATAAATATATTTTAATTTAAATTTGCAGTAGTTTTTAAGGGGAAAAATACAAAAATTAAAAAAAAATATTTTTAGTAAGACAAATTCCAGAATTCCTTAAAAGATTTGAAAAATTTCCAAAAATGGGTATCTTTAGTATTTTTAACTCTAGTTGCTTGGCCACTTTAAGAGCAACAAAGTACTTTTTTGCAATATAATTAAAAACACCTTGGTCCATAAAAATTTGATATTTTTTTGTTACAACTGGCGTGCGTTTGGAGGAATTATAGACCAAAATTGAAATTTCCCTTAACAATAGGTCTAATTCAAGAGATTTTGGTACTAAAACCATATAAATAAGAAGTTATTCTTTAAGTTCTTTAAGTTTATAATTGAGAACTTTGTAAAGTTTTCTTTCAGAAAATTATAAATATATTATATGATCCTTAGGAAATTTTTTAAATAACTAAAAAACATTAAAAATACTTTTTAGTCAAAAAAAACAAAAAAAAAAAAACGGAGAAAAATGGTTTATTTTTAAATATTAACTTTAAGCACTTATAACCTTTTACATAGTTAAGCCTTTAATACACTTTTTGCCCGTAAAATATTTGAAATTTTGTTTTTTTAAAGAAAACTTTAAATCAAGAAAATCAGTAGATATAAATATATAGATCAGATATTACTTAAAAATCAGTACAGCATGTTATAAAAATTGAAATTTTATTTTTTTAAGTCGAATATCTTTTAAGCCGTAAGAGATACCATATTCATGTTCCATATTTTGGTTTTGACCTATATATTTGTTATATAGTATGAAATTTCAAATCGGTTGGAAAATGACAAATATATATCGTTTTAAGTGATTTATGAGTCCGAGGTTCCCTACTTTGTACGATATAGGCTTTCCAGGTTCAAAACTTAAGCTCCCCAACTCTTTTGCTATATCCAAGTGAAATTTTGTTAAAATCCGCTCAACGGTTTAGAAGTTACAGAATTATAGTTGTAATTATTTCCATTCTATTTTTAAACCATCCCACTGTGCGATGTCAGTCCGTCTGGCTGGACAGCTGGCTGGACATGTAAACCTTGTAATCAAAGTACAGATCGCAATTCTAAAGATAATTTGATGAAATTTGGCAATGGCTATTCAAATTCATCAAAATCGGTAAGTTGTTTATGGTCCCATAGGTCCCACTTCCCGGAATTGGTATTTTGGCCACAAATATCTATATTTTATCATGAATTAAAAACAGATACTACTTATGTAATCCAAAATCACTGTACCAAATTTCGTTAAAAATTTACCCCTACCATATAACTCCAAATCTTTTGCCCCTATTTTTATTCATCTTATGAATTTCGTCCTCCGTTTTTAGATAAAGTAAAACGGATTCTGCTAAAGATATTCTGTATTGATCGCAACAAAAAGTAGTAATAAAGGGCATGGTCTAGCATCATGTCTGGTCTAAAATTCTCATCTTTCTCTCTTCTAAACACCATTCTGATCCCAAGTTCATTGCTTTTGAACAAATTACTCACTTACTTACTTAAATGGCCTGTAATTACAACCTGTTTAGGTCAAAGGCCGAGCATATTTTAGAATTCAAAGCACCTCTATCTTGTGCACATATTCTTCAATATCGTATACCAAGTTTCAAAAGATTTTCTTTTACTTGGTCTTTCCATCGAAGTTTTGGACGCCCTCTTCTACGCGTTCCCTCTGGATCATTATCGAATACTTTTCTTGCCGGAGTATTTTCATCCATTCGCACAACATGTCCTAGCCAACGCAGACGCTGTTGCTTAATGCGTTTTACTATGTCTATGTCAGCGTATAACTCATACAGCTCATGGTTCATTCGATGTCGATACTCATTGTTGACGCAGACTGGTCCAAAGATTCTTCGTAGAATTTTCCTCTCAAATACTCCAAGGATAGCTTCATCTGTCTGTGCAGGTTCCCATGATTCAGTACCATACAATAACACGGGTAGTATGAGCGTTTTATAGAGCGTGATTTTAGTTCTTACAGAGAGGACTTTATTTCTTAGCTGCTTGCTTAGTGCAAAATAGCATCGATTGGCAAGTATGATTCTGCGTTTGATTTCGAAGCTTATATCGTTGTTGATGTTCACAGCGGTACCAAGGTATACAAATTCTTTTACAACCTCGAACCTATAGTTCTCAATGGACACATGTGATCCGATTCTAGTGGTCTGGCGGCAGTTACCTCGCGTAGAGTGCGTCCTATAATATCAATGTCATCGGCAAACGCGAGTAGCATATGTTTTCTATTGAAAATTGTTCCTGTTGTATTAACCGCTGCATCTCGCAAGATTTTCTCTAACACAATATTGAAGAGGTCACAAGATAAACTGTCACCTTGCCCCGTTTAGTTATGAAGGACTCTGATAGGTTCTTACCTATTTTAACAGATGATGTTGTATTAGTTAGTGTCATCCTGCATAACTTTATTAGCTTCGTAGGGATGCCGAACTCAGACATTGCTTCAAACACCTTCTTCCGTATCGGGCTATCAAAAGCAGCTTTGTAGTCAACAAAGTGGTTTAAAATGTAGGGAAATGACTTATTGTGTGACTTCCATTTATACTGCAACAATCTTAAGCCAGAGATGCTTCCAATTTATCATCTTTAAGCTTTAATCTTATTTTGGTTCAAGAATGATCCCTCTACATTTTGGACAAAATCGGATTAATATTTCGGGTATCTCCCATAGGGATGCCTTCCCGGAATAGAGTTTTTGGATTTTATGTCAACAAATTTACTTGTGTTAAAAAGTTGTATATAAGTTTATTCCACTAGGATACCAATTTATTACGATTATCTATTATTGAATATAATTTTTATTGATAAACCAAAAAATGCTGTTGGTTGGGTATCCCATCATCCATAATTCTATACAGAGCGAAAAATAAGCATTATATCTTATTTGCGAGACAAAATAAATACGAATTATAGTGTCTAAACAAATATTAACATTAAGTAAAGATTATCATCTTAACAGAAATATCCAACTTTTTTTAATTTTATATATTCCTTATTTCTAACAGCGGATTTAAAAACAAGTAAGAAAGCGCTATAGTCGGTCTAGCCCGACCATACGATACCTTTCACCACTAAGGTCAAAGGTGTTATTTTTCCTGTATAAAGACAAATATTTGCTACATTTTGCCATCATACAAACATTTTCTTAAAACTTATATATTTAAGCTGTTTCCGTCATTTGGACTTATATGAGAGCTAGGGTCAAATGTACACCGATTATCTCGAAATTTGGCAAATTGATTACAGTTGTTACAAAAATTATGTATGCAAAAAATAGACTTAAAATTTTCATTATCTTTAGATTTACGAGCGTTTTAGTGATTTTTTGTCTCATTTAGTGCGTTTTTAAAGAAGAGTTTGTATGGGAGCTATGGTCAAATGTGGACCGATTTCAACGAAATTTGGTACAGTGATTTTAGTTTACATAAGCAGTATTTGTTTTAAATTTCATGAAAAAAGTTTGATATTTGTGGCCAATATATCAATTCCGGGAAGTGGGACCTATGGGAGGTACCATAAATAATGGACCGATTTTGACCGATTTCAATAGCCATGGTCCCATTGTCAAAAAAATGATCCGTGCCAAATTTCATCAAATTATCTTTAGAAGTGCGACCTGTAGTTTGATTACAAGGTTTACATGGGGGTCCAGCCAGCCAGCCAGACGGACGGACGGACGGACATCGCTAAATCGACTCAGAAAGTGATTCTAAGTCTATTGGTATACTAAAAGGTGGGTCTAAGACAAATATTTCTATGCGTTACATACATCAGCACAAACTTATAATACCCTTTCCACCTATGGTGGTGAAGGGTATAAAAATAAAATAAACAAAAGTTTATTTAAAAAACTTGGCACACATGCAGCTAAATTTATTAAAAGGCGTTTTCCAAAAGTTATGAAATGTCAAACATTTTATAAGCAGAAGTCAAACCAGTTCTATTAACTAATATTCTCAATTTGTGAGATATTCGACTTCAATCCATGTGAGTGTGGAACAGGTGATAAAAAATTGCTTGTATTTCGTGAACAATGTTATATTTTGGGAAAGCACTTAATAATTGGGGAAGTTTTCAACAGATTTTAAGGTCGTGCTGTTAAATACTTTTTTGAAAATGTATTCTAAGTATAAATTTTTGAAGAAACTCCATATTTTTCTTATATAACTAGCATGTCCTAACTTTAGTGTCAAGCCATCATGCTTACCGATATCCGATCTAAATGAATCTTTGTAAATGTGAACAAATTTTTCTGTACTACAAAGTTTAATTTTCTCCATATAAAGTTGGGACACATCTAACACTCACCCTTAAACAAATCTAGTGTCAAAATTGTTTCACATTTTACAATTGTTAGTGCAAAATTTTTTGAAATTAACATATTTATTTTTTAAAGTGTTACTTTTTTTAGAATATAAAACAAAAAAATGGAAAAAGTAAAAATGTGAAACATTTCTATCAAGAAAGAAAAGGCTAAATCTATAATAAAAAATCTATAATAAAAAACTTGCACAATGTATTTGTACTTTTTCATCCTATTATTTCCGAATTTTGAAAAAAAAAAAATTTTGACTTGAGTCACTTTTGAATTATATGCAAAAATCTCTTGTTTTTGTTAGCACTAAATAAAGTAAAATAAAAATAAAAAACAATGAATTTTTCTATTATAGAAAATATTTTATTCTTTTAGAAAAGTTCTTAATTTACAAAATTAAAACAATATTTTGATACTTTATACATACATTTTTGGTCATACATTTGTCATAGCAAAAATTCAATTCGTATGTTTTAATATTTTTTTATTCATCATTTATTGTTGCCATGTGCATACATTTCTATTAAATTAATTTTCACATAAAACTTTTCTTGCAAAAAAATTATCTTAAAATCTTTTTCATTTATTTTCCAAATTATGCCATACATTTTTAATAAATTAAATAAAATTTTCCAATGAATAACTTTCACTATTCAAAAAGGTCAGCATGCATACAAACTTACATTCATACATAAGTAACTACATTTCCCATCGATAACATGCCACAAATCCGTTTTGCTTTAATACTTTTGTTTTACAAAAAAATAAAATCTAGTGTAAAAATGTTTTATATAAATTCAGTGCTCATAGTGTAGGTAATAAATTTTTACTGTATTGAGGAAAAAAATTACACAATTCATTGAACAAATAAAATTGTTTCATCAGTTTAAAATAAATGAAAAAATTTGTAGTGTAGAGCGTTTTTTTTTTTGTTGATTGTAACTCATATACCGCAAAATGTCCTATATACTTGGTATGCATGAAAATGCATGCATTTAAATATACACATGTATATGTGCATGTGACTTAATAGGTAAAAACACATGTCCTGTTGCCCCTATGTGAGCTTAACGGGCTATGTGTTTAATGCTTATATACATTTATATAGAAAGAGATAAATACCTGTAGTTAAAGGGCACATTTTTATAGAATATTGAGGACAAAAACTGGTACAAACAAAACAAAACCATTCATTCACTTTCAATATATAGGTAATGTATTGCTTTTTTTGCATATCATCTATATTGAACTTATACGTAAACGTTCATATGCACATATGAATACATGCATGTACTTTGTATATTTTTTTATGTGTTTGATATCTACAGGATGTATCTATTTTACCATGGGTGTGAGTGCTTTAAGTTTGTATTTTATAAACATCTGTGTTAGTGTGTAAAATTGCTTTACTCTGTAAATATACACATATGTATATGTACATATGAATTTACATATCTTACATATACCAACATTTCATCTTTTTTCGAAATCAATGAATTTGACAGGTCAGGTTAAGTTGTAAAAAAGAAAACTGGTTCAATGACCAAAGGCCATACAAGCTTTATGTGCACTTCTTATCTTTTCCTATTTTAAAATCTTTATAGATTTAACTTTTAAATATTTTTCACAAAGAAGCAGTGCCATCTGACCGACAAGCGAAATAATAAAATAACATATTTTGTATGTATTTAACTGCCTTGTTTTCAATATTTTCAACAGATAGACGACATCCAATCTTTTGCAAATCATGCTTGGCATAACCATTTTGCATTGCATACTTTTGTGCAAATCGGAAATGCTCATATACGTCTACACATTTGTTGATATGTATGCACACAATTTGCAAATGTCCATGATCCTAATGATAAGCGTTGATTTTTGTTTATATTCAAATGTGGTAGAATCTTCCTTTCGTTACTGTGTTTGCGTTGTGGTCATTGGGTTCCATTCATTGAAAATGTTTCATTTATAAAGTTTTCGAATGTGCAAATAATAAATTTACTTGCATGCATTAGATTGTTAAGGGCATTTACAACTGATTACCTAAGTCTTATGGGTTTAAAATTTAACTAGAATTAGAGAAAAAAAGATTGGAAAATAAAATGAAAATTGTTTAACTGAAATGGGAATATAGTTAAATTTTAAATTTTCTTTTTAGTCTTACTTGCATATCGTTTTGATTATTTAAAAAAGTTATTAAAAATGTTATACATTAACTCTAAAGTTTCAGAACTTATTTTTTTAACGGAAATTTTTCTATAGAAAATTTTTTTAGCGAAAACATTTTTTTATCGAAATTTTTTTATAGAAAATTTTTTGAGAGAAAAATTTGTTTGTCGAAAATTTTTCTATAGAAACATTTTTTTATCGGAAATTTTTATATAGAAACATTTTCGATAAACAAAATTTTGTTTCGAATTTTTTTGTACCGAAAATTTTTCTATAGAAATTTTTTTTTCGAAAATTTTTCTATAGAAATTTTTTATCGAAAATTTTTCTATAGAAAAATTTTTTATCGAAAATTTTTCTATGGAAAAATTTTTTCATCGAACATTTTTTTATAAAAAAATTTTATTTATAGAAAATTTAAATTGCAAAAAGATATCAAATTTTTTTATCGAAAGTTTTTTATATAAATTTTTCTATAGAAAATTTTTTTTATCGAAAATTTTTCTACAAAGAAATTTTTTATCGAAAAAATTTCAAATCAAAAATTTTTTTATTGAAAAGTTTTCTATAGATTAAATTTTATATAGAAACATTTTATTGCTAAAATTTTTCCATAGAAAAATTTTCCATAAAAAATTTTTCTATAGAAAAATTTTCGATCAAAAATTTTTTTATAGGAAAATGTTCGATAAAAAATTTTTCTATAGAAAAATATTCGATAACAAATTTCTCTATAGAAAAATTTTCCCAAAAAAAAATCTTTTCTGTAGAAAAAGTTTCGATAAAAAAATTTTTCAATAGAAAAATTTTCGATAAAAAAAGTTTTTCTGTAGAAAAATTTTCGACACAAAAGTTTTCTATAGAAAAATTTTCTATAAAAAAGTTTTCTATAGAAAAATTTTCGATAAAAAAATTTTTCTATACAAAAATTTTCGATAAAAAAAATTTTCTATGGAAAAATTTTCGATAAAAAAATTTTTCTATAGAAAAATTTTCGATAAAAAAATTTTTCTATAGAAAAATTTTCGATAAAAAAATTTGTCTATAGAAAATTTATCGATAAAAAAATTTTTCATTAAAAAAATTTTCTATCGAAATTTTCTATAGAAAAATTGTTGATAAAAAAATTTTTCTTTACAAAAATTTTCGATAAAAAAAATTTCGATAAAAAAAATTTTCTATAGAAAATTTTTTTTATCGAAAATTTTTGTAAAGAAAAATTTTTTTATCAACAATTTTTCTATAGAAAATTTCGATAGAAAATTTTTTTAATGAAAAATTTTTTTATCGATAAATTTTTTATAGACAAATTTTTTATCGAAAATTTTTCTATAGAAAATTTTTTTTATCGAAAATTTTTCTATAGAAAAATTTTTTTATCGAAAATTTTTCAATAGAAAATTTTTTTTATAGAAAATTTTTCTATAGAAAAATTTTTTTATCGAAAATTTTTCTATAGAAAACTTTTTTATAGAAAATTTTTTTTTATAGAAAAATTTTCGATAAAAAAATTTTTTTATAGAAAAATTTTCGATAAAAAAATTTTTCTATAAAAATATTTTCGATAAAAAGATTTTTCTATAGAAAAATTTTCGATAAAAAAAACTTTTCTATAGAAAAATTTTCGATAACAAAATTTTTCTTTACAAAAATTTTCAATAAAAAAAATTTTCAATAGAAAAATTTTCGATAAAAAATTTTTGGATAAAAAAATAAAAAAAATGTTCGATAAAAAATAAATAAAAATTTATAGAAAAATTTTTTTATTTAAAATTTCTACAGAAAATTTTTTATCGAACATTTTTCCATAGAAAAACTTTTTAATCGAAATTTTTAAAAAATATAAACAAGAGCAGATCATCAGAATAATAAAAAAATTCTATATGTTTTTACAAAAAATTTTTTATCGAAAAGTATTCTTTAGAAAAATTTTTTTATCGAATATTTTTATATAGAAAAATTTTTTTATTTTAAATTTTTTTATTAAAAATTAAAAAAAAACATAAACAAGAGGAGATCATGAAACTAATATATATTTTTTTAGAAAAAATTTTTTATCGAATATTTTTATAAAGAAACATTTTTTTATCTAAAATTTTTTTATTGAAAAATTTTCTATAAACAAATTTTTTTTATTGAAAATTTTTCTATAGACAAATTTTTTTATTGAAAATTTTTCTATAGACAAATTTTTTTATTGAAAATTTTTTTATAGAAAAAATATTTTATAGAAATTTTTTCTTTAGAAAAATTTTTTTTATCGAAAATTTAAAAAAAAACTTTAATAAGAGGGAATCGTCAAAATAATAAAAAAAATTCTATATCTTTTTTATGGAAAATTTTTCTATAGAAAAATTTTTATCGTAAATTTCTCTACAGAAAAAAATTTTTAACAAAAAATGTTCTATAGACATAAACAAAAGGAGATCATCAAAACTATAAATGAAATAGTCTTCTTCTTAGTTGTGGTCTAATATTATTAAATGTTATTCCAAGAAAAAATGCATGTAGATATAAATTTATATTAATTTATTTAGAAACACAAATTTTCTGAATTTCACACACAAACTGCAAACATTTGGTCTTTGTATATTTAATATAATCATAGTATAGTAGTGGTTTAATTTTAACAAAACTTACATTTAGCATGAATATATGTATGTTATTTTTGAAATTCAAATATTTACATTCATAATAACAAAATAATAATTTATGTCAAAAAGTCAACTTGAACACTGGCTATTGAGAACATCATTTAAATGGTACAAAAATAATTATTATGACAACGATTATGAACATGATAATCAAACATACACTCATGAATATTATAATTATATGTGTATATATATGAACATGTAATTTTTGGATAAATGGCACGACAGGATAACAAGTAACACATACATTTTTAAATTGATATAAATATGAGCAAAACATAAAAAACGAAACAGCACGAATGACATTCCTACGATAAAACGTTTATAAATATACATTGAGTTATTTGCATTTCTACAGAAACAGGCTGGAAGTATGTAACAGTCATTTAAAATATATTGTAGGTTAAATAAATATTCGAACAGGCATTTGGAAAGACAGATACTACATATACAATAACTGTGTAGATAGATATTATTTTAAAAAGTATGTATTTACTCACATAGATATGTTAAGTACAAGTTCATATTTTTGTAAATGAATGTATTTGTGCAAACCGAACTGATAAAATATTTGCTAAATTCCATTTAGTATAAAACAAAAAAAAAAAAAAAATAATCATTATAAACCATTCCATGGTCAATTTTCAGAATGAACAACTGAATATATCATCAGTATTAACATCATCTGCATAGCAGCCTAAATAAATAAAGGCAAATGAACAAACGCGCATAGACTCTGAGACCATGGCAACAGAGGGTTTAACAGCGAGGCACAGTGTTTTCACTCCGTTTATAAAGTGGAAAAAATAAGCGAATTAATTAATGTGGAAATTCAGCGTCAAATTTTTCTATAGAAAAATTTTCGATAAAAAAATTTATCTATAAAAAAAATTTTGGATAAAAAATTTTTCTATAGAAAATTTTTCGATAAAAAAATTTTTCTATAGAAAATTTTCGATAAAAAAATTTTTCTATAGAAAAATATTCGATAAAAAATTTTTCTATAGAAAAATTTTCGTTAAAAAAATTTGTCTATAAAAATTTTTTATTAAAATTTTTTTATCAAAAAATTTTCGAAATTTTAGAAAAAATGTTTCTATAGAAAAATTTTCGAAATTATAGAAAAAAATTTTCGATAAAAAAATTTTTCTATAGAAAAATTTTCGATAAAAAAATTTTTCTATAGAAAAATTTTCGATAAAAAAATTTTTCTATAGAAAAATTTTCGATAAAAAAATTTTTCTATAGAAAAATTTTCGATAAAAAAATTTTTCTATAGAAAAATTTTCGATAAAAAAATTTTTCTATAGAAAAATTTTCGATAAAAAAATTTTTCTATAGAAAAATTTTCGATAAAAAAATTTTTCTATAAAAAAATTTTCTATAGAAAAATTTTCGATAAAAAAATTTTTCTATAGAAAAATTTTCAATAAAAAATTTTTCTATAGAAAAATTTTCGATAAAAAAATATTTCTATAGAAAAATTTTCGATAAAAAAATTTTTCTATAGAAAAATTTTCGATAAAAAAATTTTTCTATAGAAAAATTTTCGATAAAAAAATTTTTCTATAGAAAAATTTTTGATAAAACAATTTTTCTATAGAAAAATTTTCGATAAAAAAAATTTTCTATAGAAAAATTTTCGATAAAAAAATTTTTCTATAGAAAAATTTTCGATAAAAAAATTTTTCTATAGAAAAATTTTCGATAAAAAAATTTTTCTATAGAAAAATTTTCGATAAAGAAATTTTTCTTTAGAAAAATTTTTTTATAGAAAAATTTTCGATAAAAAAATTTTTCTATAGACAATTTTTCGGTAAAAACATTTTTCTATAAAAAAAAAAAATTCTATAGAAAATTTTCGATAAAAAAATTTTTCTATAGAAAAATTTTCGATAAAAAATTTTTCTATAGAAAAATTTTGGTTAAAATAATTTTTCTATAGAAAAATGTTCGATAAAAAAATTCTATAGAAAAATTTTCGATAAAAAAATTTTTCTATAGAAAAATTTTCGATTAAAAAAATTTTTCTATAGAAAAATTTTCAATAAAAAAATTTTTCTATAGAAAAATTTTCAATAAAAAAATTTTTCTATAGAAAAATTTTCGATAAAAAAATTTTTCTATAGAATAATTTTCGATAAAAAAATTTTTCTATAGAAAAATTTTCGATAAAAAAATTTTTCTATAGAAAAATTTTCGATAAAAAAATTTTTCTATAGAAAAATTTTCGATAAAAAAATTTTTCTATAGAAAAATTTTCGATAAAAAAATTTTTCTATAGACAATTTTTCGGTAAAAACATTTTTCTATAAAAAAAAAAATTTCTATAGAAAATTTTCGATAAAAAAATTTTTCTATAGAAAAATTTTGGTTAAAATAATTTTTCTATAGAAAAATGTTCGATAAAAAAAATTTTTCTATAGAAAAATTTTCGATAAAAAAATTCTATAGAAAAATTTTCGATAAAAAAATTTTTCTATAGAAAAATTTTCGATTAAAAAAATTTTTCTATAGAAAAATTTTCGATTAAAAAAATTTTTCTATAGAAAAATTTTCAATAAAAAAATTTTTCTATAGAAAAATTTTCGATAAAAAAATTTTTCTATAGAATTTTTTTATCGAAAATTTTTCTATAGAAACATTTTTTTTATCGAACATTTTTCTATAGAAAAATTATTTTAACGAAAATTTTTCTATAGAAAAATTTTTTTATCGAAAATTTTTCTATAAATTTTCGATAAAAATATTTTTGTATATAAAAGTTTTCGATAAAAAAATTTTTCTATAGAAAAATTTTTGATAAAAAAATTTTTGTATAGAAAAATTTTTGATAAAAAAATTTTTGTATAGAAAAATTTTTGATAAAAAAATTTTTCTATAGAAAAATTTTTGATAAAAAAATTTTTCTATAGAAAAATTATCGATGCAAAAATTTTTCTATAGAAAGATAAGCGATACAAAAATTTTGCTATAGAAAAATTAGCGATTAAAAAAATATTTCCATAAAATTGGACATAACAAAAATGTTTTCTTAAATGTTTATTAATTTATGTGAACCATCAAAATGTGTTAAGACCACGAAATTAAAAAAAGGTTCAATATATGTCTCTCAATAGTTACACTGTTCAGCGCTAGTCTATTACTAGCGATTCATGACAATTTTATATAATTTGCGGATACGCATAATATGCAATTCCCTCGGGCTCTCATTATTCACACATATCTGTTTTTAAATATGAACACATTCAAGCACACACACACATAAACTTATACCCTTATTATGGACACAGTTACATAAATATCGCCATATAAAATATAAAAGGTTTTAAGCAGTCCTAGTTCTCAATTTCATGTGCAAAATAATATGTCTTGCATACTTTTAGGATGACAATTGAAACAGTTGACAAATTCCTTCATAATTTGATCTATTTTTTTAAATTTAAAAAAAATATATCAAAACATTTGAAATAGCTTAAAACCCCGTATTAATCTTTGGTAACAAAAGATATAAAATTTTACCAGTTAAAAAAATTTGTTAATAAAAATTTCTGTACCTAAAGAGAAAATATTTTGGAATTAAAAATTTTTTGCTATTAAGCTTTTAAAATATTTAAAAATTTCCTTTAATAAATTGAAATGTTTTCTTATGCCCTTTTAAATTTCGTGCAGCGATTTATGTACGTATGTAGACCTAGACATACAAATTTCTGTGTATAAGTTTATTAACACTCTAGAGCATACCATCGCATCCAGAAACCGACATTGACAAGGGTATTAGTATTTCTATTCCTTAAAGTGGCTTAATTGAAAATTCTATAAAATTAAGCCATTTTTGCACTCAAATTAAAATACGTTCAATTACAACTCATCAGGATATTTGGAAATTGAAATAAGCTTTGGCCCAATAAAATTAATAATTTAAAGGCAAATAACTAATATTATATTCGGCTGTAATATATACGAACAAGAAAAAAACAAAACTATTTTTAAAAAACTTTTCAATCTCCCCCACTAGGCGTTTATGAACCGCGATATTTATGAAGGTATTTTACACAATAAATTTTTTGTGAGCTGCCGCAGCTTTATTTTCATTTACATTAAGCATTCATTGCTCTCCAGAGTCCATCATTGTATTGTATTCATATTTGAATACAAAACGCACACACATACCTATCCATATACGTATTTACATTCATACATCCACACACACATATATAACCAATAATTAATGAGTGGTAAGAGAGATAGATTAAAATTATACAATAAAATAAACGCATTGGCAACAAAAAAGAAATGTTCCAAAGATGAATAGCGTTGTAACATAAACTTGGTCAATGTCTGCCTTTTGGGCATCAGCAAATCCACAAAAAAGTGGGTGAAGATTATCAAATATGCCCTTAAAATTAAATATCTGAAAATGAAAATAATATTTATAATTGCTGAGCTGTTGACTGTTAACCCATGAAATAAAAAGGAAAAGTTTATGGGAATTAAAGAACATATTCAAGTAGATAAAAAAGGTTTTGTTTTGTGATAAAAAGTAGGGTTTTGAAACATTATTAAGTCAATAAAATTCTGTTAAAAAGTTTTACGTCTAAGAATTTTGTTATATCTGGAAGTTATGTAACATTTAAGAGATTTGTTGATGGTATAGCTTAGTAGCAAATTTTTCAATATAAAAGTTTTTTAACAAACAAGTTTTTGTAATAAAAAATATTTTTATCGAACATTTTTTTTTTTCAATGTAAAAATTTTTCTATAGAAAACTTTTCAATATAAAAATTTTTCTATGGAAAATTTTTTTCTATAGAAAACTTTCCAATATAAAAATATTTCTATGGAAAATTTTTTAGTATAAAAAATTTTCTTTAGAAATGTTTTAATACAATTAATACAATATAATTTTTCTACACAAAATTTTTCCATTTAAAATTTTTTTTTTTTAATTTTCTACACAAAATTTTTCCATTTAAAAATTTTTTTTTTTAATTTTCTTCAAAAAATTTTTAATACAAACATTTTTCTACACAAAATTCTTTTTTCTATAGAAAATCTTTCATTATAAAAATTTTATATAAAAAATTTTTCAATATGAAAATTTTTCTATAGAAAAAATTTCGATATGAAAATTTTTTTATTGAAAATTTTTAATATAAAAGTTTTCAAAACTAAAATTTTTCTATAGAAATTGTTCAATACAAAAACTTTTCTGTAGAAAATTTTTAAATTTTACTACAGTAAATTTTCCAGCATAAAAATTTTTGTATAGAACATTTTTCAACAGAAAAATTATTATTTTTTTTAATATAAAAAAATTTTTCTATAAACAATTTTTCAGCAATAAAACTTTTCGATAGAAAATATTTAATATAAAAATATTTCTCTAGAAAATGTTTCAATTGAAAAATTTGTCTTAATAAAATTATAACGTTTCTATAAAAAATTTTTTAATATTAAAATGTTTCTATTAATATAAAAATTTTCATGTATAAAATTTTTTAATAAAAACCTGTTCTTAATATGAAAACGAGCTTTTCAAATTTTATATTTTTTTATAAAAAATTTTTCCACATAAAAATTGTTCTATAGATTTTTCTATAGATAATTTTTCAATATGAAAATTTTTAAAATTTTTCCATAGAAAATTTTTTAATATAGAAATATACATTTTTTCCATAGAAAATTTTTCTGTAGAAAATTTTCCAATATAAAAATTTTTCTATAGAAAATTTTTCAATATAAAAAATTTTAATATTAAAATTTTTCAATATAAAAATTTATCCATAGAAAATTTTTTAATATAAAATGTTTTATATTTTTTTAGTATAAAAATTACGCTGTAGAAAATTTTTCAGTATAAAAATGTTTCTATTGTAAAATTTTCTCTAAATTTTCTGTAGAAAACATTTCAATAATAATTTTTCTATAGAAAATTTTTTATTATAAAAATTTTTCTATAGAAAATCTATCAATATAAAGATTTTTCCATAGAAAACTTTTCAATATAGAAAATTTTTCAATATAAATATTTTTATATTTTTTAATAAAAAAATATAAAATGTAAAAATAATAATATAGATATAAAAATTTTTCCATAGAAAATTTTTTAATTTAAAAATTTTGCGATACAATAAAAAAATTATATAAGTATTAAAAAACAGTTTCTATAAAAAATTTTTCAATATGAAATTTTTGTATATAAAATTGTTAAATATCAAAATGTTTCTATAGAAAATTTTTCAATATTAAAATTTTTCTCTAGAGTATTTTTCATTATAAAAATTTTTGTCTAGAAAATTTTTCAATATAAAAATTTTTCCATAGAAGGTTTTTCAATAGTAAATTTTTATATTTTTTAATATAAAAAAATTTTGTAAAAAATTTTTAAGTATAAAAATTTTTCAATAAAAAAATCTTTTCTTAGAAAGCTTTTCAATAAAAATTTGTCTGTAGAAATTTATTTATACGAAATTTTAAAATATAAAAATTTTTAAAATTAAAAAAAAAATAATTTTTCTATGGAAAATTTTTCAATATAAAATATTTTCTAAAGAAAATTTTTTCTTTGTGAAATTGTTCAATATAAAATTTTTTCTATAGGAGATTTTTTTATGCGATACAAATTTTTCGATAGAAAATTTGTCAATTTGAAAATTTAGGTATAGAAAATTTTGTAATAAAAAACTCTTCAAAGTAATATTTCTTAATGGAAAAGTTTTTCAAATGTTTTTTTCCATAAATTTTTTTATAAAAGCTTTTAATTCAAATTTATAGGTTAAACAATACAAATAAAAGTTATTTTCAAATTAAAATAACCCAATAATAAAAATATTGATCCACTTGTCTTTATCCTTTCTCTCAAAGGACTAATTCTATCGTCTGCTTTATTAATTACTTGCCAAATAAAAAATACAATAAAGGATAAATATGATTTATTCACTGAGTTAATTTCGCTTTTAATCAAACGTAATTTGTAAACCTTTCCCTTTTTCAGTTTTTATCTTTTGCCTCAATTTAATTTTTTGCTTCATCCATGGTCATCCCCTGATAATAATGAATGTCAAGACATCCACCATATAATTTTTTTTCTGCATGTTTTATTACATATTTTTAGGCCACAGTCAGCGAGACTCAAACCCACTCTTGCCTATAAAAGCCACAAAAGTTAATACACATTTTAACATTGTAATTGTAATGAAGGGATTTTTGAAGCTTCGAAATCGTGGTCATAATTTATTGGTCAAACGTATGTTTTATGTGATAAATAAAATGAAGGCTCAAGTGCCGGCGCACAAAGAAGTGAAACGAACTAAGAGGACAATGGAATGGTATGTTCGTTGGCCATAAATAAAGGTCTGCTGAGAAGAATGGAAACATGTGGAACAATTTATGTGAGAAAAATTAAATCACAATCAATGATCTTTTTGAGGCTGGTTGTGTTATATGAAATTGGCAAAAAGATGATTTGTTTAACCATTAAATATAGGATGTGGCTTAAAAGTTATAGTAATCGATTTAAGTGTGTAAACGATATAAATTGTTTGGTTACAGAAATAAATGATTGCAAATTCAAAGATTTATTGGGAAGCTTTAATCAAATTTTGATGTTCAAAATATTAAGTTTTTTATATTTGAGATTTAATTTTAAAGTTTTCCTTACCAATTATTTTACACTATTATTTATTCTAAAAATTGTCTCTTTCTACTTTCAGCCACCAATTAAATAGTTTTATAACAAACATTCATCAAAAAGCTAACAACTTTTGAGTAAATGGATAAAAATCTGTTAAAGTTATTTTCTACAACAAAAACTAACGAAGAAAATGAAAAAAGAAAATAGTTTAAACAATTATAATTTCCTGCTAAATTAACTTGATCAAACATCGCTAAATATTAAGAAAAGAAAAAGTCATAGAAAAAGTAAAACTTTGTCATCAGAATAAAAAAAAACTGTATGTTTAGCAAGGAAAAGACAGATGAAATAGAAAAAAATCACTAAAGTCAAGTGAAGTTAACATTTAGACCCTAATGGACACGAGAACGAATGAATGAATGAATCGAAGAGAAAGTAAGAAATAAAAATAAATTCTAAATTGTATGAGTAAGCGTGTATGAAGGTGTATTGAAGTCCAGTCCTTGTTACACAACGTGACTATGGACGTGAACTGAAAAAAAACTTTAAGATTGATGTAACTTGTTTTATATAAAGTTTTGTATTCTATAACTTTAAAAGAAATTGTGGTCGTAAGTGTAGTTTGTTAAATTTGTAGTTTTGATGCCCTGCTTTATTTATCTATCTTTTATTTAATTATTCAAAAAAAAATCCTTCACGGACCAAAGAGTAATCACTATATATCTAACAAAAGTAGTATTATATAAATATATAATTCCCTGACAACATTCCAATTGAAACAAGGGGTACTTCTCTCAGACAATGGGCTGCATCTGCAACCTACATTTTAACTCCGGCTCCGAACGGCAAATGCTAGTTAGAGAAGTTTTACATAGCCCAATACTTAATAAACAGTGGCTAGCTGAGTTATTAAGGAGGTTCACCACCTCCGCTTTTTTTGAAAATTAATTTTTTCAAGTCGGTCTTGAACTTGGGACCTCTGGTATGCTAGGCGGATGACTAACATGCTAACAATGGCGATTCAAAAAAATTGTATACTTCTAGATTTTTTCATTTTTATACCCTTCAACATCATTGGTGGAAAGGGTATATTGGATGCTTGTAGCGCATAGAAATATTGTGCTGAGACATAGCTTTTTGTAGTCCGATCGACTCAGAATCACTCCCTGAGTAATTTTAACGATGTCCACCTGGCTGGCAGGCTGGCTGGCCGGATATCCATCTTAGCTTATTATCAAAGTACAGGTGGTAGCTTCTAAGATAATTTGACGCAATTTGGCGCAAATGTCGCTTTTGATCCAAATACTATCCTTGTACTTTTTGAAAAAAATCGTTTAATTTCTGAAGTTAGGGAGATTCATTTGGGTGGTAGGAACTGAAGCCCGATGAATAAATACTAGAACTGGACATCTGAGACCATCGATATATCGCGCTAGTTTACTTTTTATAGGAAATTTTTCAAAAATTTACTTTTTATAGGAAATTTTTCAAAATTTTACTTTTTATAGGAAATTTTAAAAAATTTTACTTTTTATAGGAAATTTTTCAAAAATTTACTTTTTATAGGAAATTTTTCAAAAATTTACTTTTTATAGGAAATTTTTCAAAATTATACTTTTTATAGGAAATTTTTCAAAAATTTACCTTTTATTGAAAAACTAAATTTTCTATAAAAATTTACTTTTTATAGAAAATTTTTCAAAAATTTACTTTTTATAGGATATTTTTCAAAAATTTACTTTTTATAGGAAATTTTTCAAAAAATTACTTTTTATAGGAAATTTTTCAAAAATTTACTTTTAATAGGAAATTTTTCAAAAAATTACTTTTTATGGTAAATTTTTCAAAAATTTACTTTTTATAGTAAATTTTTCAAAAATTTACCTTTAATAGGAAATTTTTCAAAAATTTACTTTTTATAGGAAATTTTTCAAAAATTTACTTTTTATGGTAAATTTTTCAAAAATTTACTTTTTATAGTAAATTTTTCAAAAATTTACTTTTTATAGGAAATTTTTCAAAAATTTACTTTTAATAGGAAATTTTTCAAAAATTTACTTTTAATAGGAAATTTTTCAAAAATTTACTTTTTATGGTAAATTTTTCAAAAATTTACTTTTTATAGTAAAATTTTCAAAAATTTACTTTTTATAGTAAATTTTTCAAAAATTTACTTTTATAGTGAATTTTTCAAAAATTTACTTTTATAGTGAATTTTTCAAAAATTTACTTTTATAGTGAATTTTTCAAAAATTTACTTTTATAGTGAATTTTTCAAAAATTTACTTTTATAGTGAATTTTTCAAAAATTTACTTTTTATTGGAAATTTTTCAAAAATTGACTTTTTATTGGAAATTTTTCAAAAATTGACTTTTTATAGGAAATTTTTCAAAATTTGTTTTTATAGGAAATTTTTCAAAAAAAATTTTTTTTATAAGAACTTTTTTAAAAATTTACTTTTTATTAGAAATTTTTCAAAAATTTACTTTTTATAGGAAATTTTTCAAAAAATTACTTTTTATAGAAAATTTTTCAAAAATTTACTTTTTATGGTAAATTTTTCAAAAATTTACTTTTTATAGTAAATTTTTCAAAAATTTACTTTTTATTGTAAAATTTTCAAAAATTTACTTTTTATAGGAAATTTTTCAAAAATTTACTTTTTATAGTAAATTTTTCAAAAATTTACTTTTTATAGTAAATTTTTCAAAAATTTATTTTTATTGTAAAATTTTCAAAAATTTACTTTTTATTGTAAAATTTTCAAAAATTTACTTTTTATTGTAAAATTTTCAAAAATTTACTTTTTATAGTAAATTTTTCAAAAATTTACTTTTATAGTGAATTTTTCAAAAATTTACTTTTTATAGGAAATTTTTCAAAAATTTACTTTTTATAGTAAATTTTTCAAAAATTTACTTTTTATAGTAAATTTTTCAAAAATTTACTTTTAATAGGAAATTTTTCAAAAATTTACTTTTTATAGTAAATTTTTCAAAAATTTACTTTTTATAGGAAATTTTTCAAAAATTTACCTTTTATAGGAAATTTTTCAAAAATTTACCTTTTATAGGAAATTTTTCAAAAATTTACTTTTTATGGTAAATTTTTCAAAAGTTTACTTTTTATAGTAAATTTTTCAAAAATTTACTTTTTATAGTAAATTTTTCAAAAATTTACTTTTATAGTGAATTTTTCAAAAATTTACTTTTTATAGGAAATTTTTCAAAAATTTACTTTTTATAGTAAATTTTTCAAAAATTTACTTTTTATAGTAAATTTTTCAAAAATTTACTTTTAATAGGAAATTTTTCAAAAATTTACTTTTTATAGTAAATTTTTCAAAAATTTACTTTTTATAGTAAATTTTTCAAAAATTTACTTTTTATAGGAAATTTTTCAAAAATTTACCTTTTATAGGAAATTTTTCAAAAATTTACCTTTTATAGGAAATTTTTCAAAAATTTACTTTTTATGGTAAATTTTTCAAAAGTTTACTTTTTATAGTAAATTTTTCAAAAATTTACTTTTTATAGGAAATTTTTCAAAAATTTACTTTTTATAGGAAATTTTTCAAAAATTTACTTTTTATAGGAAATTTTTCAAAAATTTACTTTTTATAGGAAATTTTTCAAAAATTTACTTTTTATAGGAAATTTTTCAAAAATTTACTTTTTATGGTAAATTTTTCAAAAATTTACTTTTTATAGTAAATTTTTCAAAAATTTACTTTTTATAGGAAATTTTTCAAAAATTTACTTTTTATAGGAAATTTTTCAAAAATTTACTTTTTATAGTAAATTTTTCAAAAATTTATTTTTATTGTAAAATTTTCAAAAATTTACTTTTTATTGTCAAATTTTCAAAAATTTACTTTTTATTGTAAAATTTTCAAAAATTTACTTTTTATAGTAAATTTTTCAAAAATTTACTTTTATAGTGAATTTTTCAAAAATTTACTTTTTATTGGAAATTTTTCAAAAATTGACTTTTTATTGGAAATTTTTCAAAAATTGACTTTTTATAGGAAATTTTTCAAAATTTTTTTTTATAGGAAATTTTTCAAAAAATTTTTTTTTATAAGAACTTTTTTAAAAATTTACTTCTTATTGGAAATTTTTCAAAAATTTACTTTTTATATGAAATTTTTCAAAAAATTACTTTTAATAGAAAATTTTTCAAAAATTTACTTTTTATTGGAAATTTTTTAAAAAATTACTTTTTATAGGAAATTTTTCAAATATTTAATTTTGAAGGAATTTTGCTATGAATAATATTTGGCAAAATTCTTTGTTTTATTTGATTTGAAAATGGATTTAATCCTATACATTTTTCAATTCCAAAGTAAAAATTTGTTCATTCATACAAAACCAAAAATTAAAATTTTATTGGTTTTGAAAATAGTTTGTTTTGAAAACAGTTGAAGTTCAATTCAAAAAATTAATATTTTAAAATGTTTTGAAAGCGGTATAAGTCCATAAGTATAAATTTGATAGGTTGTGATCAAAGCTTAGGATTTAATTTACTAACATTGATCACCTATATTTTTAAAAACACTAAAACGCAAAACCATTTATATCTCAATTTAATAAAAATTGACTTAGTTCACTTTCAAAATAAGGTCTTCATATAATTGATACAAGATTTATTTTATTTCTTAAAATATTTCATATTTTAAATACAAACATATTTATAAGTTTTTCATATTTTTGTTTATTGTGTATGATAATATTTATTCTTCAAAGTAAAAAAAATTTAGATTTTTTTTTCTGATAAATGCGTACATAACACTAGGTCACAAATAACAAACTTTTGTCTGTTATTTGTTTCTAGCATACTTTTTCTCATGGATTTGGACCTTCTGAACACGAAAATGAATTTTAAAAATTTTTCTGTCGATTGGTTTGCGAGATACAAATTTTTTATTTTTTTTTTTAATTTTTGGAGGTACACTTACTATTTTGAGCATATCTTTAGTCTTCTTTGACCTATTTTATCCTACTACTACTCAAACTAAAGACAATTGAGCCGTCTACAACTTATTTTCAGAAAATTTTCAAATCGGGTTAGTAGTTTTGATGTTGGCGGCTTAAAAAGGTTAAAAAACTGGGTTTTTTTAGTAAAAATGTGGCTGAAAAATTCATATAAAAATTCATATAAAATATAAAACGCGATGTTAACAGCGATTTTAATTTTTTTACGTATAGCTGACACTTTTCCAAAGAAAATAAGCCCTTACTTAACAAAATCTGATGACAAATGGCCGACTTATTATTTTTTTGGTAAACGACCGAAATTCCGCTATTTCACGATTTTTTGATTTTCATTATTTGCACAGCTTACCTACCCAACGCAAACGAATAAATACATTTGAACTTAATTTAAAATAAACAAATTAGTCTTCGTATATTATTTTTTAATTTATTTACAGCACTACATGCTCAATGTATCGCACAATTAGCTAAACTAACGAAATTAAACTAACTAATTAAATTAAGCAAATCAACGCACAAAAAAAATGAGTAAAAACAAAGATATAAGTGTACATTTTATGCCATGTGGAAAAACCGCTGACTTCTTCTTTGTTTTTTGTATTCGCTGCAATCGGTCTCACGTATTAGGGTCCAAATATAGTCACCCATCATAGCCGTGTCATAGATGCCCTGATAGCGTCGTTCCATAGCCTTCAATTCCTGATGAAAGCGCTCGCCGTGTTCGTCGCTCACGTCTCCTAAATTCTCAGGGAAAAAATCCAAATGAGAATGCAGAAAGTGTATTTTAAGTGACATGTGCACTCCCATGGCTTCATAGTTCTTTACCAGATCCTCAACTATGTCCTTATAATTCGGGCTTTTGTTGTTTCCTAAAAAGTTTTCCACAACAAGCCTGAAGGAATTCCATGCTGCGGCTTCGATGGGTGATAACAGCTTTGGGAATTTTTCATCTTTCAAAATTTTTTTTATCTCGGGTCCTGCGAAGACTCCTTCTTTAATTTTTGCCAGCGAAAGGTAAGGGAAAATTGACCGTAAATAGGCAAAAGCTTCACCTTCTTTGTCTAATTTTTTGGCAAAATTTTTAATCAAACCCAATTTTATGTGCAGCGGCGGAAGTATTATATTTTCACGGTTCTCTATTAGTGGTTTGCGCTGAACATTCGCTTCTCCAACTACAGGTTTCGTTCGTACCGGCCATTTTTTTTTTATATAATGCTGATCATCAGCGCGGCTATTCCAAAGGCACAGAAAACAGCAATGTCGCGTATAGCCTCCTTGGAGTCCACACAGAATGGCCACAACTTTAAGGTCGGCGCATATTTTCCAATTGTATTTCCTATACTCTATGCATTTCAGCAAAATGTCCATAGTTTCATAGTTCTCCTTTGAATGAACCGCATGAGCAATAGGAACAGATGACTTTTCATTCCCATTATGTAAGAGAACTGCCTTCAAGCTCTCTTTGTTGCTGTCAATAAACAACCTCCATTCGTTGGGGTTGTGAATTTGGTGAAGCTCTTGGAACAAGACTGAAATGTCGCTGCAAAAACATATTTGGTCTTTCTTTGTATAAAATTTTGCATACTCCTTGTGACGGTTTCTGTACGCTGTTACTTTCACTTCTGTTATGTCTTCCTTGCGTTTTCTAAATATTAACTTCTTTACACTTTCACAGACAGTTTTAAAATGCAATTGATAATCGTGTCTCCTTATGTTTAAATATGTATGAGCATGTAGTGCTGTAAATAAATTAAAAAAAATAAATTAAAAAAGACTAATTTGTTTATTTTAAATTAAGTTCAAATGTATTTATTCGTTTGCATTGGGTAGGTAAGCTGTGCAAATAATGAAAATCAAAAAATCGTGAAATAGCGGAATTTCGGCCGTTTACCAAAAAAATAATAAGTCGGCCATTTGTCATCAGATTTTGTTAAGTAAGGGCTTATATTCTTTGGAAAAGTGTCAGCTAGACGTAAAAAAATTAAAATCGCTGTTAACATCGCGTTTTATATTTTATATGAATTTTTATTTGAATTTTTCAGCCACATTTTTACTAAAAAAACCCAGTTTTTTAACCTTTTTAAGCCGCCAACATCAAAACTACTAACCCGATTTGAAAATTTTCTGAGAATAAGTTGTAGACGGCTCAATTGTCTTTAATTTGAGTAGTAGTAGGATAAAATAGGTCAAAGAAGACTAAAGATATGCTCAAAATAGTAAGTGTACCTCCAAAAATTAAAAAAAAAAATTAAAAAATTTGTATCTCGCAAACCAATCGACAGAAAAATTTAAAATTCATTTTCGTGTTCAGTAGGTCCAAATCCATGAGAAAAAGTATGCTAGAACCAAATAACAAAATGGCTGTTGCCTAGTGTAATTATATGAGTAATAGAAGCGTATGAGTAATAATCAATAAAATTTGTTAAAATATTAATCATACACACACATTATAACAAAATCTATTGCCTATTTCTCTGCTCTATTAGAAAGTTTACTAATACCGGGCGTATGAGCATTATTTAATTTCAAATAATTTTCATACGCAACTTTGTGCTCAAAAATTTTGAAATGATGGACGAATTTCTAAATTCTAAAATTAAACATTTTTTTAAATTTCTTTAATTATTTTTAATGTTATAACATTGTTTAGCTCATCTTATAAAAAAGAAAATTCTTGAACATAACATACCACTTACTAGCATTATTTTAAACCTTTTTCTTTTAAAACTTTTTCCTTTGTCTCCAGTTTATATTAATCTTATTTTTTCTTGCCTTTGCTTATTGTTAAACCAATAAAAACATCTCCCATACTCCTTGGAAAAAAAACTAAGACCCTTAAGTTTTTGGTTGCCGTATTCTTGTGCTTAAGTGTATGCCTATTCTTTGGTTTTTTGTTCCTTTATTGTTTTTCCATTTAGTTCATTAAACATGCATCGATATTATATTAAAAAGTTTTACATTTGTAAGACGAAAAATACAAACCAACCAATCAGTCGAACATGTTCAAACATACTTATTCCTTTTTATACTCGTCGTACATAAAAAAAATGAATGTTTCCCTTACTTCAGACTTTTGACAATTATTTTGTAAAATGTCAAAGTTTTCGAATGATTTCTTTAGTGTTTTTTCTTGTTGTAGATGTTATTTTTATATGTTGTAATTTTTGATTGTAAGTAAGTATAAATTTCAATAAATAACATTTTGTGGTTTCCTTTATATGTATTTGTTTGTATATGTGTATCTTAAATGAGCCATAGTCACTTTTATTAGTCCTGACTCTAGATGAAAGCAGAAAAACATGAAAACAAAAAAGTTTCTTTTTAAGTTAATAAAGTAATGTTGCAGAAATCTAATAAAATTCTAAAGTGGAACTTATTTGAAAGTTAAATATTAAAAAAATGAAATAATTCAATTTTATGTTTTCATGTGATATCATCATGTGTAGAGAAAATATTGATAAATTTGGAGGTGGGTAAGGAAAGCAATTGTTTTTAATGGCAAATTTTGTTGTTGATGTTGTTGTGGTAACATTATTAATGAAGTTGTTTTTTGACTTTGTTGGAGTAATATTAATTTCACTTAAAACATTATGCTCTAATTTTGAACTAATTAGTCTGTGAAATTGAGCCTGTAACAATTGGGCTGAAAAGTTCGTAGACTAAAGTTGATTACTTTTTATAAATTTGATTATTTTAAAAGAAATTAAAAGAAGAACCATACTTACCAACAGATACAATTTTGGTCTATATTGGCACCTTAGCTGCCAACCCTGTAGGAACTAAAATTATGCTCTATAAAACTCTTCATCGCAGTGAAGGAGAAGAATTTTCAAAAACTTACTTTTTGTAGTAAATTTTTCAAAAGTTTACTTTTTATAGTAAATTTTTCAAAAATTTACTTTTTATAGTAAATTTTTCAAAAATTTACTTTTTATAGTAAATTTTTCAAAAATTTACTTTTTATAGTAAATTTTTCAAAAATTTACTTTTTATAGTAAATTTTTCAAAAATTTACTTTTTATAGTAAATTTTTCAAAAATTTACTTTATATAGTAAATTTTTCAAAAATTTACTTTTTATAGTAAATTTTTCAAAAATTTACTTTTTATAGTAAATTTTTCAAAAATTTACTTTTTATAGTAAATTTTTCAAAAATTTACTTTTTATAGTAAATTTTTCAAAAATTTACTTTTTATAGTAAATTTTTGAAAAATTTACTTTTTATAGTAAATTTTTCAAAAATTTACTTTTTATAGTAAATTTTTCAAAAATTTACTTTTTATAGTAAATTTTTCAAAAATTTACTTTTTATAGTAAATTTTTCAAAAATTTACTTTTTATAGTAAATTTTTCAAAAATTTACTTTTTATAGTAAATTTTTCAAAAATTTACTTTTTATAGTAAATTTTTCAAAAATTTACTTTTTATAGTAAATTTTTCAAAAATTTACTTTTTATAGTAAATTTTTCAAAAATTTACTTTTTATAGTAAATTTTTCAAAAATTTACTTTTTATAGTAAATTTTTCAAAAATTTACTTTTTCTAGTAAATTTTTCAAAAATTTACTTTTTATGGTAAATTTTTCAAAAATTTACTTTTTGTAGTTAATTTTTCAAAAATTTACTTTTTGTAGTTAATTTTTCAAAAATTTACTTTTTGTAGTTAATTTTTCAAAAATTTACTTTTTGTAGTTAATTTTTCAAAAATTTACTTTTTGTAGTTAATTTTTCAAAAATTTACTTTTTATAGTAAATTTTTCAAAAATTTACTTTTTATAGTAAATTTTTCAAAAATTTACTTTTTATAGTAAGTTTTTCAAAAATTTACTTTTTATAGTAAATTTTTCAAAAATTTACTTTTTGTAGTTAATTTTTCAAAAATTTACTTTTTGTAGTTAATTTTTCAAAAATTTACTTTTTGTAGTTAATTTTTCAAAAATTTACTTTTTATAGTAAATTTTTCAAAAATTTACTTTTTATAGTAAATTTTTCAAAAATTTACTTTTTATAGTAAATTTTTCAAAAATTTACTTTTTATAGTAAATTTTTCAAAAATTTACTTTTTATAGTAAATTTTTCAGAAATTTACTTTTTATAGTAAATTTTTCAGAAATTTACTTTTTATAGTAAATTTTTCAAAAATTTACTTTTTATAGTAAATTTTTCAAAAATTTACTTTTTATAGTAAATTTTTCAAAAATTTACTTTTTAAAGTAAATTTTTCAAAAATTTTCTTTTTATAGTAAATTTTTCAAAAATTTACTTTTTATAATAAATTTTTCAAAAATTTACTTTTTATATTAAAATTTTCAAAAATTTACTTTTTATAGTAAATTTTTCAAAAATTTACTTTTTATAGTAAATTTTTCAAAAATTTACTTTTTATAGTAAATTTTTCAAAAATTTACTTTTTATAGTAAATTTTTCAAAAATTTACTTTTTATAGTAAATTTTTCAAAAATTTACTTTTTATAGTAAATTTTTCAAAAATTTACTTTTTATAGTAAATTTTTCAAAAATTTACTTTTTATAGTAAATTTTTCAAAAATTTACTTTTTATAGTAAATTTTTCAAAAATTTACTTTTTATAGTAAATTTTTCAAAAATTTACTTTTTATAGTAAATTTTTCAAAAATTTACTTTTTATAGTAAATTTTTCAAAAATTTACTTTTTATAGTAAATTTTTCAAAAATTTACTTTTTATAGTAAATTTTTCAAAAATTTACTTTTTATAGTCAATTTTTCAAAAATTCAATTTTTATAGTAGATTTTTCAAAAATTTACTTTTTATAGTAAATTTTTCAAAAATTTTCTTTTTATAGTAAATTTTTCAAAAATTTACTTTTTATAGTAAATTTTTTAAAAATTTACTTTTTATAGTAAATTTTTCAAAAATTTACTTTTTATAGTAAATTTTTCAAAAATTTACTTTTTATAGTAAATTTTTCAAAAATTTACTTTTTATAGTAAATTTTTCAAAAATTTACTTTTTATAGTAAATTTTTCAAAAATTTACTTTTTATAGTAAATTTTTCAAAAATTTACTTTTTATAGTAAATTTTTCAAAAATTTACTTTTTATAGTAAATTTTTCAAAAATTTACTTTTTATAGTAAATTTTTCAAAAATTTACTTTTTATAGTAAATTTTTCAAAAATTTACTTTTTATAGTAAATTTTTCAAAAATTTACTTTTTATAGTAAATTTTTCAAAAATTTACTTTTTATAGTAAATTTTTCAAAAATTTACTTTTTATATTAAAATTTTCAAAAATTTACTTTTTATAGTAAATTTTTCAAAAATTTACTTTTTATAGTAAGTTTTTCAAAAATTTACTTTTTATAGTAAGTTTTTCAAAAATTTACTTTTTATAGTAAATTTTTCAAAAATTTCCTTTTTATAGTAACTTCTTTTGTAGAATTTACTTTTTATTGTAACTTGTTTTTTAAAATTTACTTTTTATAGTAACTTCTTTTTTAAAATTTACTTTTTATAGTAACTTCTTTTTTAAAATTTACTTTTTAGAGTAAGTTCTTTTTTAAATTTACTATTTATAGTAAATTTTTCAAAAATTCAATTTTTATAGTAGATTTTTTAAAAATTTACTTTTTATAGTAAATTTTTCAAAAATTTTTTTTTTAGAGTAAAGTTTTCAAAGTATTACTCTTAATGGAAAATTTTTCAAAAATTTGGATTTTAAAGGATTTTTTAAAGAATATATTTTAAATTGAGAAAACTTTATATCAAAAAAATTTCTAAATCGAAAATTTTCTGTGATATATTGTACAACTTTTGTACGTAAAAATATTATATAGAAAATTTTTATCAACAATTTTTGATGGACAAATTTTTCAACAAAAAATTTAATTTTTTTATGAAAAAGTTTATAGTTTTTATGAAAGAATTTTCGATAAAAAAAAATTTTGAATCGAATTTTGTCGTACTAATTTTCTATGTAAAAATTTTATATAATAATTTACGATGGGAAAATTTTTTATCGAAAAACTACAAAATATTATATCCAACACTTTTAAAGTTTTGTAAAAATTGTTAAGTTTTAAAATTTTTTAAATAACATAAATAGCCTTATAAAACCCTTTCAACCAACCTATGGTGTCGATTTATGTCACGTTCGTCTTAGTGAGTGACATTGTTCGCTTCTTTTCTTATTCAAGTATAATTTGTAATAATATTAAGTCAGCTTATTTTTGATTCTTTTCTTTGTATTTTTTTTACTACATCCTATCACATTCTTCCTCAAATTCTTCTTGTTGTTCTTCTTTGTGAGTTTTTGTGTACCATAAATTTGTAAGTTTTCATATATGTCTATGAGAATGAGCTTTTTCAGCACTTGTTGTTGGTATTGTTATTGCATTTTAAATGCAACTTTAATTTGATTACTTTTCTATGTCTTTTTGTATTATTGCTCGCATGAGTGTGTTAGAAAAACAAAAAAATGTTGAAATATTCTTACCTAAAAAAACAGTGATGAGCAAAATGTAAGCAATATATGATATATCTGAGAAAAAAATGATCATAAAATAATCTAAAACGGTTTTGATATAAAACTCATTAATAAATTTAAAGTTAGCTTTTTGTTTCACTTATTGGCATTACTTCAAAAAAATTCAGTACCAAAATCTATATTTTTCTAAATTTTTGACCTTAGCTATTATTACATCGACTCATAGAGCATAAAATATTTAAAAGTTTTTTTTCTTCTCACCAACTAACAACTTTATTGTTTAAACAAAGGAAAATATGAAAAAATGGCAAACTTTAAAAAAATCTCAAGATTGAGGGTGAGATTCCAGTATTGTTTTTCTTAAATAAATTACATGTTGTTTTAACAGTTCAATGCCTTTCTATACTTTTGTTATTTTTAGTTGGTCTTGGTTGTTAGTTTAGTTGTTGCTGCAGTGGCTGTTGATTTTGAAATAATTCCCAGAACTTGTTCTGGAGCATTGTTCCCTATTTCATCTTACAGAGTTAATGGTAAGCATTTTATCTTCAACGCTTTGTTGCATTTTATAGAAATTTTTATATACGATATTATAAGGGTAAAATAAAGGTTTAGTAGAGGCCTTTGCATAAGCTTTGAAGATTAAAAAACTATATCAAAATATAATCTTATCATATATTTTTAAGTTATTTAAGAAATCTTGTTAGCTAGGAGCTATAGTAAAATGTATTCCAATTTTGATAAAATTGTTTATGTTGCCTACCGGTTATGTACAACTTTTGTATATCAAATTTTATAATCATAGCTGTTACAAGTTTTCATTTATTGGCAAATAAGTGAGGCTAATCACTTATTTGCCAATAAATGAAGATGAGGTTATATGGGAGATATGGTCAAGTGTGAACCGATTTTGCCCAGTCTCAATACCAAAAATTCGACAAAAAATTAAGAATATCTTTGCCAAGTTTCAGTGACCTAGCTCCTTTCGTTTAGGCGTTATCGTACTTTTAACAGACAGACGGACTGACACACAGAATGACAATCGTCTTATAATTTTATAAGGATTTAGAATATATACCTCTTTCGGTTTTTGGAAATTGGTTAAGGAAACTACAATCTGAATGACAATCTCAAAATACCATCCATTCTTTTTGATGTGGGTATGAAAATATGATTTTTGAAAAATTTTCATAAATAGTAAATTTTTAAAAAGTTTCCCATAAATAGTCAATTTTTGAAAAATTTCCTATAAATAAATAATTTTTAAAAAATTTCCTATCAATGTAAAAATTTGAAAAATTTCCTATAAATAGTCAATTTTTCAAAAATTTCCTATAAATAGCAAATTTTTTTAAAATTTTCCAATTAATAGTCAATTTTTAAAAATTTCTAATAAATAGTCAATTTTTAAAAATTTCTAATAAATAGTTAATTTTTTGAAAAATTTCCTATAAATAGTAAATTTTTGAAAAATGTCCTATAAATAGTAAATTTTTGAAAAATTTCCTATAAATAGTAAATTTTTGAAAAATTTCCTATAAATAGTAAATTTTTGAAAAATTTCCTACAAATAGTAAATTTTTGAAAAATTTCCTATAAATAGTAAATTTTTGAAAATTTTCCTATAAATAGTAAATTTTTGAAAAATTTCCTATAAATAGTAAATTTTTGAAAAATTTCCTATAAATAGTAAATTTTTGAAAAATTTCCTATAAATAGTAAATTTTTGAAAAATTTCCTATTAATAGTAAATTTTTGAAAAATTTCCTATAAATAGTAAATTTTTGAAAAATTTCCTATAAATAGTAAATTTTTGAAAAATTTCCTATAAATAGTAAATTTTTGAAAAATTTCCTATAAATAGTAAATTTTTGGAAAATTTCATATAAACAGTCAATTTTTGAAAAAATTCCTATAAATAGTAAATTTTTGAAAAATCTCCTATAAGTTTCAATTTTTTGAAAAATTGTTTATTAATAGTAAATTTTCCTATAAATAGTCATTTTGTTTAAAATTTTCTATAAATAGTCTATTTTTGTGAAATTTCCTATAAATAATAAATTTTTGTAAAATTTCCTATAAGTAGTAAATTTTTGAAAAGTAGACAAATTTTGAAAGTAGACAAATTTTGAAAAATTTCCTATAAATAATAAGTTTTTGAAAAATGTCTTAAAAATAGTTAATTTTCGAAAAATATTCTATAAATAAAAAAAAAAAAAAAATCTAATGTCAATATTGGCGCTTTTAGCAGAAACAGTGGTAGATAAGTTCGGAGTGACATAGTCCCTCAAATTTCTTGTGAAGCTGTTTTGGTATGAACTGAAGATTGGACGTTGGAATGTAAAGATTAAAAAAAGGAACCTCACACAACGACTTACTCAAAAACAGGGACCGAAAATAACTGTTATTTTTGAATTTTTGATTAAAAAAAGCAACCTCAAGGAAATGTCGGAGAATATAACCAAGTATACCAGTTAGATAGTCTTGGACCAAATTTTCAAAAAATTAGAAGCTTTTTAAAAATCTGATTTTTATTTTTTAGAAAAAAAAAAATAACAGTTCTTTTTCGATTTTTATTTTATTGAGCAAAAATAACAGTTATTTTTAACTTTTATTTTTTCGAGCAAAAATAAAAATTATTTTTAACTTTTATT
Source organism: Stomorhina lunata (assembly GCA_933228675.1). Taxonomy (NCBI): domain Eukaryota; kingdom Metazoa; phylum Arthropoda; class Insecta; order Diptera; family Rhiniidae; genus Stomorhina; species Stomorhina lunata. The sequence continues at coordinate 167,189,481 of OW121740.1, read as the reverse complement.
TTTTTCGAGCAAAAATAAAAGTTATTTTTTAACTTTTATTTTTTCGAGCAAAAATAACAGTTATTTTCTACTTTATATTTATATATCATTAATAAAAGTTATTTTTTGACTTTTATTTTTTTCGAGCAGAAATAAAAGTTATTTTTTTGTTTTCATCCGTAATTATGATTGCAAAACCCAACTTCATTAATTTTTGACCATATGCAAATTATTTTCATTGAAAAATTATAGTTGTTTTAAAAATTCGTTTAATGAAATTATCATAATTTAAACAAAAATAACTTTTATTTCTGCTCGAAAAAATAAAAGTCAAAAAATAAGTTTTATTTCTGCTCGAAAAAATAGAAGTCAAAAAATAACTTTTATTTATGCTCGAAATAATAAAAGTCAAAAATAACTGTTATTTTTGCTCGAAAATATGAAGGTTAAAAAATAACTCTTTTGCTTGCTTGAAAAAATAAAAGTCAAAAATAACTGTTATTTTTTATCGAAAAAATAAAAGTCAAAAAATAACTTTTATTTCTGCTCGAAAAAATAAAAGTAAAAAATAACTTTTATTTTCTGACTTTTACGATAAAAGTTATAACAGATACGGTCCCTGCTCAAAACAACCGAAAATTGTCATTGGCTCTTTTAACACCACAGAATTCGAGTACAAAAATCTCGAGAAGCAAACGTTTTTTCGACTCTGCTTGAAATTTGTGAATGTACGGATATCATTTTATTGCATACTTTTAGGAAGTTCAAAAAAGTTATAGTTTTGAGTTTGGAGTAATAGTCAGAACTTTAGATTTCTTCTTAAGAAGAAAAAAATACAAACATTTTTTCCATTTTATATACTTTCCCTTAAAAAACAATTGTGTTTAATTTCCTCAAAAGAAGCAATTTATATTGAAATTTTTCCTATAGAAATGTTTCACATGGCAAAAAATAAAATTGAAATTTTAAAATTAAATTAAAATTAAAATTTTAAAATTTAAAATGAAGATTTTTCCTACAGAATTAATATTTCTTTACAAAATTCCTCAAACGGCCCTCATTGTTTATATAAGACAATATAGAATTTCCTGAATAACTTATAATTTACACTGTATGAACATAAGCATACCGATTTTCTTTAACTCCATTATATATCTTTGAATTCATAATACAATCTCACATCTAGTATAATCTTATACTTACAAATATATTCTGTAAACTTAAAACTTCCACCCGAAAAATATGCAATAGAATATTTTGTAACTAAATTATATATGTATTATATTTACAACAAACGTACGAGTATACCCTGCTTAAACTCTAACTTTTATATCCCAGTAGATCCAAAATGAGGGACCTCTAATATGCAATTGTGCAATTGTATAAAAGTTTATAAAGCTTTCTTTATACATATAAAAGCTTATGTGAGTGAGTGACTGAACGTATGAATAAGATTGTATTAGTGTAAACGACAAATGCAATCATAAAAATAAGAAAATTTTACAGTTAGTTAACCCGTTGTTAGTTGTTATGCTTTTAATCGTATAAAATGTAACATATAAAGACACATACTCACACTCATACTTGAAGCATACTGCAAACATGTGTTTGTTTATATGTATATCTACTAAAAGCTTTCATACATGTATTCAGTTAAGTTCGTTTATAATCCATTGTGATTGCATTGTTGTAAGTTTCCTTAATTTTTCACTAGCTCTTTTCCTTTTCTCTATGCCAGCATTTATTTGTGCGTATTTGAATGTAAAATCTATTCGAGTATTAATACAAGTTAAGGTGTTTGTGTGAATATAATCATAAAAATTTATTCATTTTCACCTTTTGCAATATACCTTTCAAACGTAGTCATTTAGATACATGTAAGTAGCAGCAAACGTAATCATTCGTAGCTTTAAGCATAAATGTGCAATTTATTGTTGTAGAAAAAAGTTTTCTTTGTATTTTTACGATTAAGTTGTAGCACATCCTGTGCACTGCAAGTAAGGGCATGAAGTAGAGCTTATGTTCATATGCGTGATTGTTTGATTTTTATGTAACTTGTTTCTTGGTACAATATGTTAAGTTGCACGTTCGTTAAGATAACTTTGCTGCAGTAGCTTTCTACAGCTTATTGAGGTGAATTATAATTTTATGTATTTTACACCCTTGATAATATGAGTGTAATATGATTCTATTCTCTATTTGGTATGTGGAAGGATTTTTATTAAAATAAATGTTTGAAAAAAATAACTTAAGGTTGATGGAACGCATTCTAGTCTAAAATATCTTAAGTTAATATTAAAGCATTTTAAAAAATTTACATTTTCATAAGAACCATTCTCAACTTCATTTTGTTATTTGTAAACAAATACTTATATATAGAGCTTTTATTCAATACCGACTATCAACCAAATAGAAGATTTCTAAGAAGATGTAAAAACTGTTCAATATCCACAATATTTAAATTGAAGTCAATTTATATTCCATAAGTTGTAAAAAAATGTATATTCCAAAGTTGTAAAATATATTTCTTCTCTCTGATTTTCATTAAAAGAGATAAAACTAAAATACAGTTCCCCAATAAAAAGTTATTTTTTAAAAGAATGGTTCACAGACGTTATCAATTGTATATGCTCTCGATATGTAAAAGTAAATTTTTAAATATAATTATACCTTAAATGTACAAATTTGTATATCCAAATTTTTTGGATTATTTTTTGTGGCTTTAACTTTCCAAACAAAAATTATAAGAGTAACTTATGTATCTGATTCATAAACTATTATCATCATCATCATCGCCGTATCCAGGTCAGCTTTAAGTACATTTTAAAATTCATCATCTATATATTAATTATAAAAGTAAGTTTTAATTAAATCGTATATTTTATATTTCGCGAAACATCTACAACTTAACGAACATATGTCTGTATTTTTATAGATACTTGTTTATTAGGAGAAAAAGAAAATTCAAAAAAAAAAAATTAAATCCAATATAAATTTTTTTGATAGTAATTTTCATATAATTTTCTTCTGAAAAAAATGAAATTGAAGTAAAATTTTTGTAGTTAAGAAAATTTTTTAACCAATTTACAAAAAAATTTTACATAGGAAAAGTATTTAAATATAATGTATGTTTTTTACAAAATTTTTTAAATGGCACAAATTCTAATAATGGCACAAATTCTAATAAAAAAAATTTATGAGTATAGAAAATTTCAAAAAATTCTCTTAATTTCAATAAATCTTTCTTGAGAAAAAGTTAAAAAAAAATAAATTTTTTTTATAGAAAAAGTTTAAAAAATTTCAATAAATTTTTTATATTAGAAAAATTTTAACAAATTTATTTTATAGGAAAAATTTAATTTGTTCTGCAGAAAAAAAAATCTGTAGGAAAAATTTCAATAAAGTTTTTCTTTTTTTTTAATTTTTTTTTAAGGAAAAAGTTTCAATAAATTTTTTTCTATAGAAAAAGTTTCAAAAAATTTGTTTTTTAAAAAAAGTTTCAATAAGTTTTTTCTGTTGAAAAAAAAATTCTGTGGGACAAATTTCAATAATTTTTTTTTCTATAGGAAAAATTTTAATAAATTTTTTCTATAAAAAAAATTTCAATAAGTTTTTTATAAAGAAAAAATTTCAATAATTATTTTTAAAGAAAAAATTTCATAAATTTTTTTCTATATAAATTTCAATAAGTTTTTATTTTATAGAAAAAAATTTCAAAAAATTTTTTTGAAGGAAAAAATTTCAATAAATTTTTTCATAGAAAAAATTTCATTAAATTTTTCCTAAAGAAAAAATTTCAGTAAATTTTTTCTATAGGAAAAATTTCAATAAATTTTTTCTTTAGGAAAAATTTCAATAAATTTTTTCTTTAGGAAATATTTTCTATAGGAAAAATTTCAATAAATTTTTGCTATAGGAAAAATTTCAATAAATTTTTTCTATAGAAAAAATTTCAATAAATTTTTTTTATAGGAAAAATTTCAATAATTTTTTTCTATGGGAAACATTTCAATAAATTTTTTCTAAAGGAAAAATTTCAATAAATTTATTCTATAAGAAAAATTTCAATAAATTTTTTTTATAGTGAAAATTTCAATAAATTTATTCTATAGAAAAAATTTCAATGAATTTTTTTTATAGGAAATATTTCCATAAACTTTTTCGATTGGCAAAATTTTCAATAAATTTTTCCTGTAATAAAAATTTCTGTAAGAAAAATTTTTATAAATTTTTTCTATAGAAAAAATTTCAATAAATTTTTTCTATACAAAAAGTGTTAATAAATTTTTTCTTTAGAAATAATTTTAATAAATTTTTTGTGTATAAAAAATTTTAATAAATTTTTTATATAGAAAAAATTGTAATAAATTTTTTATGTAGAAAAAATTTTAATAAAATTTTAAATGTTTGATATTTATGCTATCGACAGGTATGTTTTTACATTTCCCTAAAAGACTAACTCTTCTTCTACTATTTTTTTAAATTTCGTCAAATTCCATTTAAAAGTTAAGTAACTCCAAAAAAAACTCTCAGACTTACAACAGTGCAATGCATAAGTAACTCTTAATTGAAAGAAACGACATTTGCCCTTAGACAATAAAAATACCATACGAGCAGTATTAAAAATATAAAGTTGTTCATTAGTAACATTTTATAGAATATTTTAATAGTGAATATATATAATTTAAGAAAAAACTTTAGTTTTTAATACAATGTATGGAAAAAAAAATATTTGCAAATTATTTAATATAATATTGTATGTAAATGGACATACATAACTATATACATATATTAAGAGTATTGCTGAAATTAATAGCACCAGGAATTTTTATTCCAAAGATATACATACATATAATAAAAAAGCATATGAAGAAAAATAGAAAAAAAATATATTGAAATTACAAACTGAAGATATTAACAAGTTAGAGCGTTATATTCGGCTGTGCTGAATCTTGTATACCCACCATCAAGTTGTGTTAAATTTAGAAATATCTCTGATATATCTACGAGGGTGCAGCTAATTCAAAATGTGGACCAAATTCGAAAAAAGTTGTTACGCTAGTTGGTATTGTTAGCAAAATATTTGCCCTAAATTAGGTTGCAGGAGCTTTATAGTTCAACATTTAAAAGTATGTAAGTGGTTTTCCTTGTATTTATTTTGCACAAAATTTAATCTCATAACCTGGGGCCAAATTACGGCATTCGATATCAATCGAAATTTTAGAAATTTTCAAAACATTTGTATAGCATACTCTAAGGATAATTGAAATTATTTAAAAGATGCACAGTTTACTATATTTTATTGAAGTTATTTGGCAAAAGATGAACAATAGTAAAATATTTTTAATTGAACAATATATATTTTTAAACAGGAATCAAAATAGATACCAAATTTCAATAAACTTTTTGCATCGAAGTAACTTTGAACATCCCTAAAGTATACTTCAATATTCGCTTAAAAGTCTGAGTTTTCGATCAATATCGAATGCGGTAATTTGGCCCCTGGTGAAGTTTAGCATTATTAGTCTGTTCTGCTTTTAATATTTAGTTAGGATAAACATGTTGATAGTACTACGACAGGTCCATATATTTTGTTAGGAGTTCCTAATACCGTATATAAAGTGTGGACATTGGTGCAATTTTAATATGCTGCTTGTACCTCCGAATCTTTTTGATATAAGAATTATAGCCAAATGTTGACCGATTGCAACAAAATTTCCCACTCTGGCTATTATTTATATAGAACTTGTTTTTACAAAATTTAATGACCATAGCTGTCATAGTTTCTAATTTAATAGCTTTTAACTGGCGTTTGCTACATTTTTTTTTGGTTTCCGGGAGTGTTTTTTATATGAAAGCTATAGTCAAATATGGACCGATTCCTATAAAATCATAATGCATGTATTTCCCTGGGCGGGGTTATATGGGAGCTCAAACTAAAAGTGAACCGATTTCGACCATTTCCAGTATACAACTTCTGCTACATATCAAAAATACTTTTGTACAATTTTGTCTCTCTTGCTCTTGTGGTTAAGGAGCTATCGCACTTTTATTTGACGGACAGACGGACATAAACCGACTTTTCTTTTTGTATTTTTTGTTGTTCCGTAAGTTTTTTATATGGGAGCTATGGTGAAATGGTGACCGATTGTAACAAAATTTTGCACACTGGCTGGTATTCACATAAGACTTAATTCTGCTAATTTAAGTGGCCAAAGCTATTACAGTTTATCATTCATTGGCATTTAAGCGTATTTCAGATGGACTTAAGGCTGTTTCCGTAAGTTTTTGTATGGGAGCTATGGTTAAATGTGAAGCGATTTCGATGAAATTTTATATGCTGCCGAGTGCTTAAAACTTCCAGATACCAAATTTTGTCATCGTAGCTGTTATAATTTGTCATTTATTAGCAAATAAGCGATTAGCCTAGACGAGGTTATACGGGAGCTATGAACAAATGTTAACCGATTTTGCCCAATTTCAATACCAAAATTTTCTCAGAAATGAGGAATATTTTTAATACATTTTTCTATAGAAAAAATGACAATTAATAAATTTTTCAGTAGAAAAATTTTCGATAAATAAATTTGCTGTAGAAAAATTTTCGATGAATAAATTTTTCTATAGAAAAATTTTCGATGAATAATTTTTTATAGAAAAATTTTCGGTGAATAAATTTTTCTATAGACATTCATATAAGACTTCCTTGTGCTAAATTAAGTGGCCAAAGCTATTACAGTTTATCATTTATTGGCATTTAAGTGAAATTCTGGTGGATTTTAGGCTGTTTCCGTAAGTTTTTGTATGGGAGCTATGGTTAAATGTGAACCGATTTCGATGAAATTTTATATGCTGCCTAGTGCTTATGTAAAACTCCTAATTATAGCTGTTATAATTTGTCATTTATTAGCAAATAAGCGATTAGCCTAGTCGAGGTTATACGGGAGATATGGCCAAATGTTAACCAATTTTGCCCAATTTCAATACCAAAATTTTCCAAAAAATTAAGAATATTTGTGCCAAATTTCAGTGACCTATATCGTTAAGGTTTTATCGTGCCGACAACAGGCAGACAAACAGACAGACGGTCAGAAAGACGGACAGACAGACGGACAGACAGATGGACATCGCTCAATCGTCTTAGAGTTTCATAAGGATTCAGCATATACTTCAATTTTAGTCTTTGAGCCAATATTTAGGAAATTACAAAAGGAGTGACAATCTCAATATTCTTTTCGATGGTGGGTATAAAAAGTTAGTTACGAAACATTCCTTAGATATTTTGCTATTTCCCTGACCTACTCTGTTCCTTTTTGTATATATTCATGCATATCATGGCAGTGTATTGGATAAGTTTGTATGTATTCGATGCTCTCAGAAAGCCTGCGGTAATAATATGATTTGTATTTTGTTTGTTTTACTGTTCTGCAGTTATTAAAATTATTAAAACGCTTAAAATGTAGCCGTTAAGTATATTTGCAAATTGTATTTATTTAGTTGTTGCCTTTTTTAATTTTTGTTTTCAATAAGAGTTTTATACTATAATGTTTCGTTTTAATTTAGCTGCAGCAACTTCTATATTTCAGTTTAAAATTTGTTACGTATATCGGGTGATTTTTTATATAACTGTCTGAAAAGTATTTAATACTTAAACATATGAGTTGCTCCTATTTTTTGATTAGAAAGAGTCCAATTTGGTGAATAGAAGTTTAATGTAAAAAACTCAATGTTGTAAAAAATATCATATTAATAATAGATTTGAGTTAATCATAAAAGTAGTGAAATGTCAATAAATTGGAAACCACTCATATATTAGTGTCGATATCTACAAACTTCTATGTATTAGTTATACCCTTCACCACCATAGGTGGAAAGGGTATTATAAGTTTGTGCTGATGTATGTAACGCATAGAAATATTTATCTTAGACCCATCTTTTAGTATACCAATAGGCTTAGAATCACTTTCTGAGTCGATTTAGCGATGTCCGTCCGTCCGTCCGTCTGGCTTGCTGGACCCCCATGTAATCCTTGTAATCAAACTACAGGTCGCAATTCTAAAGATAATTTGATAAAATTTGGCACAGATCTTTTTTTGATAATGGGATTGAAATTCGTCAAAATCGGTCCATTATTAATGGTACCTCCCATAGGTCCCACTTCCCGGAATTGATATATTGGCCACAAAAATCAATATCTTTTCATAAAATTCAAAGCAAATACTGCTTATATAAACTCAAATCACTGTACCAAATTTCGTTGAAATCGGTCCACATTTGACCATAGCTCCCATACAAACTCTTTTCTCAAAACGCATTAAATTAAACAAAATTCACTAAAACGCTAGGAAATCCGAAGATAATAAGAATTTTAAGTTTGATCCTAGCTCTCATATAAGTCCAAATGGCAAAATTTAGCAAATATTTGTCTTTATACAGAAAAAAGAACACATTTGACCTTAGTTGTGAAGGGTATCGTATGGTCGGGCTTGACCGACTATGGAACTTTCTTACTTGTTTTAAACTATGTTTCTGCTGTATTTCATTGTTGCACATTTATGTAATCTCGGTTTGCCGAATTGTTCTCTTGTTTAGTGTTTGTATTTGTGTGTGTTTATTTGTGATTTAATTTTATTTACAATTAGTTTTTATGTTATTGACCATAACGTTTAACATTTATGTTGTATAAAGGTATTTATATAAAACTACAACTAGTTAGTGCATAAATACTACTACATACTTGCAGAAATCTATGTTGCGTATTTCTGGAATAGGATATACTATTGTTATATATGTATGTATAAATTTTTGCATTACATATGTTAGTGATAAAATTTAACATTGCAGTGGCTTTTTCCCTTAATTGTATTAGTTACATCTTGTTAGTCTTTATAAAGTGACCAGATTTCGCCAGTTGCCGGAAAATTAATATTGAATCAGACTTAATAACTTTTGCCAAAAAATACTATATATTTTATAATTTTGGTATTTGCTGGCAACTATTTTCATTAATAGCGGATGGTCACCTCTGGCACTGAAATTTTAATTTAGAATTTTATTTGTCTATTACACTTTTACAGCCTATTTAAGCCAGCATCATTTCATATGGCTTCAAAACCACAAGTACTGCATCAGTCGTTGAGGAAAATTGCCAATTAAGTCATTTTCAGAGCAATTACAGTCATGTACTAAACGCGTTAGATATTATAATATTATGTTATAATATTTTATATGGAAAGTTATAATAAAGTTTTATTTTATTACCTGCGGCTAAGAGGATTTGAAGGAAATATTAAGAAATTTAATTAATATGTTTCCTTTGTTTAATAAAAATATAAAATTTCTAATAAAAAATTCATCTATATTTTGTATGTACAAAATTTCATACAAATTTTTCTAAATGAAATATTTTATCAAAATTTTTGTAAAAGAAAAATTTAATTAAAACTTTTCTGCATAAAAAATTTCATAAAATTTTTTTCTATACGAAAAATTTCATCAAAATTTTTCTATATGAAAAATTTCATAAAATATTTTGATACGACAACTTTCATAAAAATTTTTCTATATGGAAAATTTTATCAAAATTTTTATGTATGAAAGATTTCATCAACATTTTTTAATATGAACAATTTAATAAAAATTTTTGTTTATGAAAAATTTCATCAAAATTTTTCAAAATAAATAATTCATCAAACTTTTTCTTAACAAAAAATTTTATCAAAATTTTTCGATATAAAAATTTTATTGTTTTAAAAAACTTCATGAAAAATTTAATAAAAATTTTTCTATGTAGAAAAATTTCATCAACATTTTTTTTTCTTTATGAAAAATTTTGTCAATATTTCTTGATTTCAAAATTTCATCCAAAATTTTCTATATGGAAAATTTTATCAACAAGTTTTTATATGAAAAATTTCATTAAAATTTTTCATATGAAAAATTGTATTAAATTTTTTTATATGATATATTTCATTAACATTTTCCTTTTTAAAAATTTTTATTAAAATTTTTTTATGTGAAAAATTTTATCAATATTCTTTTATAGGAAAATTTCGTCAAAATTTTTTCTTTATGAAAAATTTCATTAACTTCATTCAAAAAAAATAAAAAATTTTATCAAAATTTTTCGTTATCAAAATTTTTATTAAAAGTTTTCGAATTTAAAACATTCATCAAAAATTTTCTATATAAAAAATTTTTATCAATATTTTGTATATGAAAAATGTCATCAAAACTTTTCTTTATGAAAGTTTCATCAAAATTTTAATGTACATAAAAAATTTCATCAAGAATTTTTAATAGGAAAAATTTTATAAAAAATTTTATAGGAAAAAATTTATAAAAAATTTTATGTATGAAAAATGTCATTAGATTTTTTTTACAAGAAAAATTTTATCAACATTTTTCTTTATGAAAAACTTTTTCAAAGTTTTTATATACAAAATTTCATCAAAATTTTTATAAATAAAAAATTTCACCAAAATTTTTCTTTATTAAAAATTTTCTTCAACATTTTTACAAATAAAAAATTTCGTAAAAATTTTTCTATGTGAAAAATTTCATCAACATTTTTATAAATAAAAAATTTCAAAATAATTACTTTAAATGAAAAATTTTACTAGGGTTTTCGATTTCAAAAGTTTTTTCAAAATTTTTGTATAAAAATTTCATAAAAATTTTTCTATATGAAAAATTTCATAAAAATTTTTCTATATAAAAAATTTCATAAAAATGTTTCTATATGAAAAATTTCATAAAAATTTTTATAAATAAATAAAAAATTTTATCAAAATTTTTCGATATGAAAAATTTTGCTTTAAGTTTTCGATTTAAAAATTTTTTTTTTAAAATTTCAATATTAAAAACTTTTTGATTTAAAAAAATTTTATAAAAAATTTTATCAAAATTTTTCTATACGAAAAACTTCATCAAATTTTTTTGTATAAAAAATTTCATCAAATTTTTTTTATATGAAAAATTTCATCAAAATTTTTATAAATAAACAATTTTATCAGAATTTTTCTATATAAAAAATTTCATAAAAATTTTTCTATATGAAAAATTTTATCAAAATTTTTATAAATAAAAAATTTTATCTAAATTTTTCGATATGAAAAATTTTACTTAAAGTTTTCGATTTAAAAAATTTTTTTAAAAGTTTCAATATTAAAAGTTTTTCGATTTAAAAAAATTTTATAAGAAAATTTTATCAAAATTTTTCTATATGAAATATTTCATCGCAATTTTTTTATATGAAAAAACTCCTTGAAATTTTATCGAAATTTTTCTATTTAAAAAATATCATCAACATTTTTCTATATAAAGAATTTCATCAACATTTTTCGATATAAAAAAAGGTTCCTAAAAGTTTTTGATTTAAAAAATTTCATGAAAAATTTTCTTATAAAAAATTAGATCAAAATTTTTCTATATTAAAAATTTCATCAAAATTTTTCTGAATAAAAAATTCATCAACATTTTTCGATGTGGAAAATTTTACTAAAAGTTTCCGATTTAAAAAATTTTATCAAAAATTTTCTATAGACAATTTTTTTTATATAAAAAATTCAACAAAATTTTTCTATATGAAAAATTCAATCAATATTTTTTAATTAAAAAAAAAAATTCATCAAAAGTTTTCTATATGAAAATTTTCATTAAAAATTTTATATACTCATGAAATTTCATAAAAATTTTTCTTCATTGGAAATTGCTTTTAAATTTTTCCAACTTGAAAATTTCAAATAGTATTTCAGTATTCGCATTTGCTCCCAAATCTGTTACATTCATTTATTAATTTAACAGACCAATTTATTGATAAAAAGCCAAAAAATGTTTGCATAGAAACCAAAGTCCTCGACGCGTTTCGATGGTTGGTTAAGCCATCTCTTCAGGAGGAATATCCCCAATTTAGACAGATCGAAAACCTCGCATTATTACTAAATTTACAAACACGCTTTTACTTATGGTTTATGAACATAATTCTGAAAAGTAGTGTTTGTAAATTTAGTAATAATGCGAGGTTTTCGATCTGTCTAAATTGGGAATAGTCGTCCTGAAGAGATGGCTTAACCAACCATCGAAACGCGTCGAGGACTTTGGTTTCTATGCAAACATTATTTGGCTTTTTATCAATAAATTGGTCTGTTACATTAATAAATAAATGTAACAGATTTGGGATCAGTTGCGAATACTCTTATTTTTGAAAAATTTCATCAACATTTTTTTATATAAAAAATTTCATCAGCATTTTTTGTAATAAAAAATTTCATCAAAATGTCAAATTTTTTTTATATGAATAATGTAACTAAAAGTTTTCGATTTAAGACATTTCACCAAAAATTTTTTATATGAAAAATTTCATCAACATTTTTTTTTATATGAAAAATGTCAAAATTTTTCCTTATAAAAAATTTTATCAAAATTTTTTTTCTATATGAAAAATTTCATCGAAATTGTTATAAATGAAAAATTTAATCAAAATTTTTTATATACAAAATTTCATAAAAATTTTTTGATATAAAAATTTCATCAAAATGTCAATTTCACTAGATCAAAAAATCTCGTCAAAAATAATATAAAAGAAATTCATCAAAGTTTTTTTTATATATAAAATAAAACCAACATTTTTCTTTGTAAAAATTTAATCCTTTTTTAATTACATTAAAATTTTTTTTATAAAAGATTCCATTAAAACTTTTTTTTAAATTTTTTAAAAATTAAATTTTAACAAAATCAATTTTATTTTATAAAATTTTGTTGATTTAATAAAAAATTAAAGTTTGAAAAATGTTATCATAATTTTATTGTACTTATTTATTTATTTTTACTTCTAGTCTTTTTATTTAAAGTTAATAAATGTTAACGATTTTTTTACTCACATGTAAAAACTTTATTATTACATTTATATTTATTCAATATGTAAATTCTCTTTATTCGCTAGAATAAATATAACCCAAATACCTATAAAGAAATTTGTATACTAGCAAAAATATATGAAAATATTTATTATATGAAATGTGGAAAACGGCTTAATCTTCTAAAGGTTTAAATTATTGTTATAAGGACTTAAGCTTATTGTGCATATAGACAAACCAATTTTAAACTTCAACTGCCCATACTTTCAAATTTTTTTAGGACAAGCACTTGCAAATCGAGTTGTTGTAGAAGAACTAGTCTTAATTTTAATATATATATTTTTTCATTCTGCTACAACAACTTACAACGAATGAGATCATATTTCATTTGTAGTTTGTGTATTTTTTTCCTTGAGTAAATAAAAAACTTGTGTTATTTACTTGACCTCTCGAAAATAAAGAAGAAACTGAAGTTAAAAAAAAAAACGGAATAAACAAACAAATCCAAATAAATAAATGCAAGAAAATCTACATGCAACGAAGGAAAAATAGCAAACAGTCACTTGTTTGTTAGTAAATGTATTTTAAGGATGTTGTAGTTGTATTCTCATGTTAGTCCTGTACACACATTTACATACATTTACTGTCGCTGCTAAGTAAAAGCTCAGTAACAAACCGCCAACTGCTGCCTGATGGTTTGGTTTAAGTTGTTTTGGTCGCCAGGTCAGACGTTTCGTCTCTTGTTTGGTTGATCTGTTGGTTGGCGTTGGTTGGTAGCAACAGCAATATTTGGTAGTGTTGCTGGTTGCTTAACAAGGCGGATAAATCCTCATGCTATAGCAAATGTTATATCCTCGTTTTTTGTTAATACTCTCACACACACAAACATATGTGATGTTAATATGAACATTTCACATATCGGCTTTACATTAAATTTTTAATATGTTTTTGAAAAATTTCCTATAAAAATAAGAAATTTTTAAATATTTTGCTATAATAATAAGAAATTTATAAATAAAATTTGAAAAATTCGTACAAGAATAAGAAATTTAAAAAAAAAATTCTTATAAAAATAAAAAAAATTTAAATTATTTTCTATAAAATTAAGAAATTAAAAAAAAAATTTTCTATAAAAATAAGAAATTTTTGAAAAATTTCCTATAAAAAAAAATTGAAAAATTTCTTTTGAAACTAAGAAATCAAAATTTTCCTATAAATATAATTATTTTTTTTTTAAATTCCTATAAAAATAAGAAAATTTTTGAAAAATTCCTATAAAATATAAGAAATTTTTAAAAATACTTATGTAAAAATAAAAAATTTTTGTAAAATTTCTTGTAAAAATAAGACTTTTGTAAATTTTTGTAAAATTTCATATAAAAATAAGAATGTTTTGAAGAATTTCTTATATAAATAAGAAATTTTTGAAAGATTTCCTATAAAAACAAGAAATTTTTTAAAAATTTCCTATAAAAATAAGAATTTTTTAAAATATTTCCTATAAAAATATGAAATTATTGAAAAACTTTCACTAAAAATAAGAAATTTAAAAAAAATTTCCTATAAAAATAAAAAGTTTTTGAAAAATTTCCTATACAACTGAGAAATTTTAAAAAAATTTCTTATAATAATAAGAATATTCTGGAAAAGTTCCTATAAAAATAAGAAATTTTTGAAAAATTTCCTATATAAATAATACATTTTTTTAAATTTCCTATAAAAATATAAAAAAGTTGAAAAAATTACACTAAAAATAAGAAATTTTAAAAAGTTTCCTATAAAAATAAAAACTTTTTGACAAATTTCCTATTCAACTGAGAAATTTTTTGAAAATTTTCCTATAACAATAAGAAATTTCTGAAAAAGTTCCTATAAAAATAAGAAGTTTTTGAAAAATTTCCTATGAAAATAAGACATTTTTTTAAAATTTTTTATAAAAATAACAAATTTTTAAAGAATTTCTTATCAAAACATGAAATTTTTTAAAAATTTCGTATGAACATAAAATTTTTTAATAAAATTCCTATAAAAATGAGAAATTTTTGGAAAATTTCCTATAAAAGTAACAAATTTTAGAAAAAGAAAGAAAGAAAGACATTTTTAGAAAATTTCCATTGAAGATGAAGAAGTTTCTGAAAATTTTCTTATAAAAATAAACAATTTTTAAACATTTCTTATAAAAATAGGAAAATTTTGAAGTATTCTATAAAAATTAAACAGTTTAAAAAAAATTTCCTATAAAAATATGAAACTTTGGAAAAGTTTCTTATAAAAAAGGACTTTTGAAAAATTTTCTATAAAAAGGATTTTTTTTTTTAAATTTCCTATAAAAAAAAGAAAATTTTGATAAATTTCCTATCAAAAGAAATTTTTTGAAAATTTTCCAGTGAAGATGAAGAAAGTTTTAAAAAGTTTCCAATACAAATAAGAAATTTTTTAAAAACTTTCTATAAAAAATGAAAATTTTCCTGTAAAAATAAGAAATTTTTAAAAAATTTCCTATAGAAATAATACATTTTTGAAAAATTTCTTATAAAAGCAATAATTTTTTGAAAAATTTTTTATGAAAATAAGAAATTTTTGTAAAATTTCTTATAAAAATAAGAAAATTTTGAAATTTTTCCTATAAAAATAGAAATTTTTGAAATTTTTCCTATAAAGATATAAAAATTTTTCAAAATCTTAGAAAAATTTACTTAAAAATAAGAAATTTTTGAAAAATTTTCTTAAAAAATATTAAAAACTTTTGAAAAATTTCCAAAAAAAAAAGAAATTTTTGAAAAATTTCATTTAAAAACAAGAAATTATTAAAAAAAAAATTCCTTTAAAAAAATAAGAAATTTTTGAAAAATTTCTTACAAAATAAGAAATCTTTGAAAAAATTTCTATAAAAATAAGAACTTTTTGAAAACTTTTTTATAAAAATAAGAAATTTTTGAAAAATTTCCTATAAAAATAAGAAATTTTTAAAAAATTTCCTACATATGAAATTTTTTTGAAAAATTTTCTATAAAAATATTTAATTTTTGCAAAATTTCTTATAAGGATAAGAAATTTTTGAAAAATTTTCTATAAAAATAAGAAATTTTGGAAAATTTTCAGAAAAAATAAGACATTTTTTAAAAAATTCCTATAAAAATATGAAGTTTCCTATAAAGAAAAAGGAATTTTTTTTTTTAATTTCCTAAAAAATTTCCTGTAAAATTTAGAATTTTTTAAAATTTGGGATTAAAATATTAAATTTTAAAAAAAAATTTAAAAAAATTTGGGAATTACTCGTATACTCTTATAAAAAGAACCCACACAAACACTTGTTCCTTTTTATTCGAATACAAACTTGCTAGGACATACAAACACCAACACATGCATGCATTTGCATACAAATACTTAACCAAATAAACGTACACATCCGTTCACTAGTTACATTCATACGAATATAACAAACCTTTTGGAAGCGAAATAACATGCAAATTGTAACTCTACATATTCATGTTGTTTTCTGATTGCTATTTCGTATGACAGTCATTGTAGAGGTATAAACATTTACAGACAGGGTTTCAGTAGACGATTAAAACTGCGGTCATTTTAAATAAAATGCGGATATTTAAGCTCTGTAATCCGTTCAAGGTCTTTAAAAATTACTTTTCGATTTAGTACTTTTAAACAACTTTTAGGATTAAATTTATCCTTCTTTAATACTTAGTAACTTAAATATCAAAATAACATATCTTTAACTAAAACCCTTTTTTCCTAAATAAACTCATGCATGCATACATATTCATAGTATATGCATTTGCATATAGCTAAATAAATAGTATGAAAGTCCTTAACATAAATGTTACATAGTTATTTTGTAATTGTGTTGGAGATATAGCGTTTCATTTTTTTTTATTTTTATACAATATTTTCTCTGCTACTATTTTGCTTATCCTTATATTACTATTTAGTTTTGTTCACTTTATTTTTATAAACTTTATCTTCTTATGTTAAAATTTGATTTGTTTTTTGGGATCACAGGCCAGTAGCTGTCGCTAACCCATATAAAGGGGAGTCGTTGTTATAGTTTCTTAACATTATCCATATTACATTGATACTGTCACCTTTCAAGTCATCTGAGTTTTTACGCATTTGTGCGTTCATAACAATGTTTGTAGGTTAGTTGGTTAACAGATGAAACAAGAAGTTTTTTGTAGTTCACGCCTAAAGACTAATAACCTTAACCACATTAAGACTTAGGTAGGTTTGATTTCTAGGCTGCAACAGGATATTTTGTTTAATGTGTAATATTTGGAAAATAAAACTTCTTTCAACAGGATTTTTCGAATTTTGGAAGTAATTTATGGTCATCTTGTTAAAGCTATAGATGTCAAATTCATTTGTCTATCTGTCTTTTTTATCGTTATGGACTGACACATCGATGTTTTTAGGCAACTTATTTTCCTTTTCACCTGTTTTTGTGTAACATGTTACAGTCAACCATGATCAGTTTGGGCTATTTTTTAATCATAATTCGAACATCACTTTAAGATTATTGTATTTTTTTCGTATCAATATTCAAGCCCATTTAGGAAAGTGCATCGTGTACTTCTTCTGATTTAAAGTCGGGTTAGGTGAAGTTCTAAGGTGGCTCTTCGCTTTTTGCCGCTTTGTTAAAGAAATACAAAAACAAAATCCAAATCTAATTTATAGCAATAAAATATATGGTTCGAGAGAACAAGGAAATATAATATCGAACATTGTTGCCACGACACTATTAATTTTGTAAAAATTGTTTAAAATAAATGTAACCGCATTGGGGATATTTTTAAAAAAAGAAATATATTCTTATATCTATTAAACAATATAAGATTTTTATATTTTTTAGATACAAAAAATTTTTATAGAGAACTTTTGATAAAAATATTTTCTTCGTAAAATTTTTCGATAAAAATATTTTTCTATCAAAATTTACAATAAAACTATTTTTTTATCGCAAAATATTCTAAAAAAATTATTCTATAGAATTTTTTTTTCTATAGAAAAATTTTTTATCGAATTATTTTTTTGTAAAAAAATTTTCAATAATTTTCAATTTGAAAAAATTTCAAATAAATAATTTTTCTATAGAAAAATTTTTGCAAAAAAATATTCTATAGAAAAATTTTTGATAAAAAAATTTTCTATAAAAAATTTTTTGATAAAAAAATTTTCTATAAAAAATTTTTTGTAAAAACTTTCCATAGAAAAATTTTTTGAAAAAAAAAAAAATTCTAAAGAAAAATTTTTGATAAAGAAATGTTTGATGAAAAATTTTCTATAGAAAAATTTTTTATAAAAAAAATTTTCTATAGAAAAATTTTTGATAAAAAAATTTTCTATAGAAAAATTTTTGATAAAAAAATTTTCTATAGAAAAAGTTTTGATAAAAAAATGTTTGATAAATAAAATTTTGATAAAAAAATTTTCAATAGAAAAATTTTTCGTAAAAAAAGTTTTGATAAAAAAATTTTCTATAGAAAAATTTTTGATAAAAAAATTTTCTATAGAAAAATTTTTTATAAAAAAATTTTCTATAGAAAAATTTTTGATAAAAAAATTTTCTATAGAAAAATTTTTGATAAAAAATTTTCTATAGAAAAATTTTTGATAGAAAAATATCTGTGATAAAAAAATTTAAAAAAAATTTAGTAGGAAACTTTTTCTGTTTAAAACATCAGTTAAAAGTATATAAAAGTATGACTAACCAATGAGTGTGAATTAAAATGAACTTAATTTAATTATATTCAACAAAAATATAGAACATTTTTGATAAAAAAATTTTCAAAAAGAAGAGTATTTGCATTTGATCCCAAACCTGTTACATTTATTTATTAATGTAACAGATCAATTTATTGATAAAAAGCCAAAAACGTTTGGGGAGAAACCAAATTCCTGGTTTGGGATCAAATGCAAATACTCTTCTTTTTGAATAATATTAACATCCCGACTATTTTGTTATTTTTTGATAAAAAAGTTTTCTCTAGAAAAATTAAAAAAAAAATATTTTCTATAGAAAAATTTTTCTATAGAAAAATTTTTGATAAAAAAATTTTCTATAGAAAAATTGTTGATATAAAAATTTTCTATAGAAAAATTTTTGATAACAAAATTTTTGATAAAAAATTTTCTATAGAAAAATTTTTACTAAAAAAAATTTTCTATAGAAAAACTTTTGATTAACAAATTTTCTATAGAAAAAATTTTTGATAAAAAAATTTTCTATAGAAAAATTTTTGATAAAAAAATTTTCTATAGAAAAATTTTTGATAAAAAAAATTTTTGATAAAAAAATTTTCTATAGAAAAATTTTAGATAAAAAAATTTTCTGTAGAAACATTTTTGACAAAAAAGTTTTCTATAGAAAAATTTTTGATAAAAAAATTTTCTATAGAAACATTTTGGTAAAAAAATTTTCTATAGAAACATTTTGGTAAAAAAATTTTATCTAGTAAAGTTTTTGATAAAAAAATTTTCTATAGAAAAAACAAATAAAAAAAATTTCTATAGAAAAATTTTGAATAACAAAATTTCTATAGAAAAATTTTGAATAACAAAATTTCTATAGAAAAATTTTTGATCAAAAATTTTAATAGAAAAATTTTTGAAAATAAAATTTTGTCTAGAAAAATTTTTGATAAAAAGATTTTGTATAGCAATTTTTTATAAAAATATTTTTAATAGAAATATTATTGATAAAAAAAATTTCTATAGAAAAATTTTTGATAAAAAAATATTCCATAGAAAAATTTTTTATTAAAAATTTTTCTATAGAAACATTTTTTCATATAAACATTTTCCATAGAAAATTTTTCTTAGAATATTTTTTTGTCAAAAATTTTTCTATAGAAAACTTTTGGTAAAAAAATTTTTTATAGGAAAATTGTTGATAAAAAATACTTAAAAAAATGAAGTAGAAAACTTTTTCTTTTTAAAACATCAGTTAAAAGTATAAAAAACGACAACTCTGCCTATGAGTTTTTTGTTTTGTTCTCTTTGTGCCGAACTATGATAATGACTATCCAATGATTGTGAATAAAGATGAACTCAATTTAATTATAACAAAAAATAAATGGTAAGTTGGAATTAATCTTGCAACATCGCTTTTAGTTTATTGTTTCCGTTTAAAAGAATACCCAAATATAAAAAAATTACCATCTGTTTTATATTATGAAGCTTTTAACAAAATCGAGGGAGTCGGTCAAGCTATATTTCGAAAAGGTAGTTCAATGGTCGGTACCCAAAATAATAATTTGTTTTGGTCCAAAAAGTTTACAGACCATCCTTATACTAATAAAAATAGCTTTGCCATATTTCGTTAAATTATCTTTAAAGTTTGAAAATATACGCCTCTGCTAAAGATTTTTAAAGCATATGCTTTTTAATGTTTTGGTCAAAATGATTTTATTTCGTTTTACCCTACATTACATACTATAGAAATAAATTTGATAAGCTGCTGCTGCAGTAAAAATTTAATGAATTGTGTATGTAGTAATGTTTTAATATTTGATGAAAGTAGAATATATTAAACAAATCCCGCTGTTTTGATATTTAAGTTAGTTTCATGATAATGTTGTACATAAGTCACACATATTAAGGGTTTATTAAAAAATCTTGACAATATAACAAGATATTAGCTTGAACTCATAGCTGCCCTTTACATGGACTTGACCAAATTTACTCGATTCTGCAAGCTTTTCTACAAGGTTTTGGTTAAAGATTTTTATATTCATCTACTCAAATACACATACAAATATGCATTTAAATAATCTCGAATATATGCAAAACATTTCATGTTTTATTTTGCTTGTGTTTGTATATTTTTTTAGATTTTAATTTTATTTTTACCTTTAACTCCAAAGAAGGATAAACATATTTTTGCATCATGATATGAATTCAAAACGAAAATAAAAAAAAAATAAGAATGTGCATGAAGTAGCAAAGTAGCAAATTTCGAAATCTAAAAGTGGTAAAAAACACTTAACATTTTACATTTTGAAACATTTAATCTCTGACAGCTCGTTACTTTGTTTGTTTGAGTGTGAAATTCATGAGGTACCATAATCCGTGATATAGATCTTGCATTTTATTATAGTTCTTCACTTGTTTTGCTTTTGTTTTCACCCAGTCCATGGTTCAGTTTAAGTAAACAGAGTTACAGTGGGTGCATATGAATATGTGCAAAAGATGAATGGACTTTAATACCTATTTGACAAGGAGAATTTTTATTTGTTTGTTGGTATAATACATTCATCTGTCTGCTGACCTCTTCAAATTCTTGTTTTTCTCTTCGACTGTTATTTTGGACAAGAATTCATTTAAAATACGCAAAACAGAGATTGTTGTTCTATTTTTATCTTTTACTCTTAAAATATGTTGGCTGATTTGTATTTTTGAAGACCTTTTGGAAAACACTTTTGTTTTATCTCAGTGATTTTGTAATGAATTTTATTAAAATTTTGTTTCTTATTTTGTATAATAATTTTTCCTACATTTTTATTTCGTTTGTAACACTCATTTTAAATTTATTTATATTTTTTTTTAATCTTAAATTTACCTTCTCTGATTTATACCAACACTTTTGTATTCGCCTGTACATATGCTTTATAAAAAATGGGATTTTGTCCACAAAAAAACGCTCCGCTTTGTTGCAGTCATATGTTTACAGTTTGTTACACCATTTTTCCGTTTCCGTTTTAAACAGTCGCATTCGTTGACGATTGTCTGTTTATTGAATAATTTTTCCATATATCAAATGTCATGTTTCACTTCATCAATTCGTTGATATGTTCATTGATTCTAAAATTCATAGTGTTCACTTTTTTTTGTCATTTTGTTTGTGTCCAAAAATGTTGTGCATTATTCACTAGTTGAATGAATACATGAAATATTTATGGAAATGCACTTGTATTGTAAATAAATATATTGAATTGATCGGTTGAATGGTTGGTTATTTTGAACAATTTTGGTAAAATTTACGATTAGCATGTTTAACCATAAATAAGGATGATAACCTTAGGCATTTTTAGCTTTTGTTCGCATTTTTTCCATTATCATAATCGTAGAGACTTATTTATATAAATAAGTAGTATGTAATGGTTGTTTACTTGAATAGTGTCATAATAAATAAAATCTAGAAGAACAATAATGTTTTTTTTTATAAAGCATTTATTAAAACAACAAAATAAGTTGATAACTTACTCTTTATGAAAAAAATTTCATCAACCTTTTTTTAAAAACAAAAATTTTATAAAATTTTTCTATAGAAAAATTACTGAAAATTTTTCTATACGTAAAATTTCATTATAATTTTTCTATACGTAAAATTTCAATATATTTTTTCTATACGAAAAAATTCATCAAAATTTTTATATACAAAAAATTTCAACAAAATGTTTCTATACCAAAATTTTATCAACATTTTTTTATACGCAAACTATCATTTTTGTAAAAAAAATTTTATCAAAATATTTCTATACGAAAAATTTCATCAAAATATTTCTATCACATGATTTCATCAAAATTTTTCTGTACAAAAAATTTCACCATAATTTTTCTATAAGAAAAATTTCATCAAAATTTTTCTTCAGGAAAAATTTCATCAAAATTTTTCTTCAAGAAAAATTTCATCAAAAATTTTCTGAAAGAAAAATTTCATCAAAATTTTTCTGAAAAAAAAAAATTTCATCAAAATTTTTCTGAAAAAAAAATTTCATTAGCTAAAAAATTTTTCTGAAAGAAAAATTTCATCAGATAAAAAATTTTTCTGAAAGAAAAATTTCGTCAAAGTTTTTCTTTCAAAAAATTTCATGAAAATATTTTTATATCAAAAATTTCGTCTAAATTTTTCTATGTGAAAAATTTTATCAAAATTTTTCTACACGAAAAATTTTTTCGTATTAAAAAAATTTTATCAAAATTTTTCATTACAAAAATTTCATTAAAAGTTTTCTATAGGAAAGATTTCAACAAATATTTATTAAATAATTTTTTTTATGAAAAAAATGTCATCAAATCTTTTTGTATAAAAAAAATTTCTTCAAAAAATAAATCAATATTTTTCTATACAAAAAATTTCATTAAAATTTTTCTATACGAAAAATTACTTCAAAATTTTTCTATGTTAAAAATTAAGTAAAAAAATTTCCATACGAATATCTTTATTAAAATATTTCGATATGATAAATTGTATAAAAATTGTTCATTACGAAAAATTTTATCAACATTTTCCAGAACAAATATTTTTCAAAATTTTTCTATACGAAAAACTTCTTTAAAGTTTTTCTATAAAAAAATCAATAAACATTTTTCTAAAAATTTCATCAACATTTTTCTATAAAAAAAATGTAATCAAAACTTTTCGAATGAAAAATTTCACCAAAATGCTTTTCGTACAGAAAAATTTTGATGAAATTTTTTAAAAATTTCTTAAAAATTTTTCTATTCGAAAAATTTTTTCAGTATTTTTCAATTCGAAAATCTTTTAAAAAAATTTTCTATGCACAAAATTTCATAAAAATTTTTCTATGTAAAAAATTTCATCAGCATTTTTCTACACCAAAAATTTCATCAATATTTTTTTTATACAAAAAATTTCATCAAAATTTTTCCATATAAGATATTCAAAAATTTCATAAAAATTATTCTATATAGAAAATTTTATAAACAATTTTCTATAAGAAAAATTTTATTAACATTTTTCTATAAGAAAAATTTCATTCAAATTTTTCTATACAAAAAATTTCATCAAAATTTTTCTATATGAAAAATTTCATCAAAGTTTTTCTATAAGAAAAATTCATCAAAGTTTTCTATACGAAAAATTTTATAAAATTCTTTCCAAATTTTTCGCATAGAAATATTTTGGTCAAATTTTTCGTGTAAAAAAATTTTGTTGAAATTTTTCCTACAGAAAAATTTTGATGAATTTTTTTTTTTAATTTTTCTATTCGAAAAATTTTATCAGTATTTTTCAAAACGAAATTTTTTTTAAAAATTTTTCTATACAAAAAAAATTAGTAAAAATACACCAAAAATTTCATCAACATTTTTTTATTCGAGAAATTTCGTCAAAAATTTTATTAAAATTTTTTTATACAAAAAATTTCATCAAAATGTTTCTGTACAAAAAATTTTGTCAAAATTTTTCTATACGAAAAATTTCATGAAAATTTTTCTATACGAAAAATTTCATCAAAAGTTTCTTGTACCAAAAATTTCATCAAAAATTTCGTCAACATTTTTCTACACCAAAAATTTCATCAAAATTTTTTTATTTGAGAAATTTCGTCAAAAATTTTATTAAACTTTTCCTATACAAAAAATTTCTTCAAAATTTTTCTATACCAAAAATTTCATCAAAACTTTTCTATACGAAAATGTTCAATAAAATTTTTCTATACGAACAATTTCATCAAATTTTTTTATTCTAAAAATTCCATCTAAATTTTTCTACACGAGATATTCTATCAAAATTTTTCTGTACAAAAAATTTTGTCAAAATTTTTCTATACGAAAAATTTCATGAAGATTTTTCTATACGAAAAATTTAATGAAAATTTTTCTATACGAAAAATTTTATCAAAAGTTTCTTGTACTAAAAATTTCATCAAAATTTTTGTATACGAAAAATTTCATAAAAATTTTTCTTTAAAAAAACTTTTATCGACATTTTTCTATCAAAAGATTTCATCAAATGTTATCTTTATAAAAAAAATTTAATCAAAATTTCTCTATACGAAAAATTCAAAATTTTTCAAAAAATTTTCTATACGAAAAAAATTTTTCTATACGAAAAATTTCATCAAAATTTTTCTTTACGAAAAATTTTATTAATATTTTTCTATACGAACAATTTTATTAAAATTCTTCTATACGAAATATTTTAGCAAAATTTTTTTGTCCCAAAAAATTTTTATATACGAAAAGTTGTATCAAAATGTTTATACACGAAAAATTTCATCAAAATTTTTCTATACAAAACATTTCATCAATAGTTATCTATCAACATTTTTAAGAAAAATTTCTTCATAAATTTTTAAAACGAAAAAGTTTAAGAAAAATTTTCTATGAGAAAAATGACATTGACATTTTTTTATAAAAAAAAATTTATTAAAATTTTTTAACCAAAAAATTCTATTAATGTTTTTCTATACCAAAAATTTCATTAAAATTTTTCTACAAAAATTTCATCAAACGAGGATGTTAGTAAGAAATGAGTAGAATTAATAACAAGTAAAATAAGATACCTTGAAAAGCGCTTTAAACCTTGTGCATTATTTTCAAAACTTCTTTAATGTAAAGACTAAAATTGTGAGTATGATTGCACTTAATCATCTTTTGAACAGAAATAATTATCGCTAAAATATTTTAAACTTCTGTGATCGCTTTTGGCAAGAGTTTTGAAATGTTTTTATTTCTTTAAGTTTGAGCTTAAATGAAACAATTTTGTAGCCAAATAAATACATTTTGTTCTATATAAAAGTAGTGGATGTAGTTGTTATTATTGTTTTATTTCAGTTTATTATGTTTACTTAATGCTTCAATTTAGAATATAACAAATACTGACATAAAGGGTGAAGCAATAATAGGTGGTATATAAAAGTGGGATATAATAAGAATATATTTGTAAATGCACTCATGAGATTGTGACCTTTTACAATATCAATGGAAATGAAAGGTCAAACAACTATATAGAGTAAAATTAATTGTTAAATTTTGTAAAATACATCTACTTCTGTATTACTCAGCATAAATACAACTAAATAAAAAGTTTATAGTATTATGTTGCAACAAATACTGCCACGCACGTAGCAATATTAGTTGTAACATCTATACAAACTAAAAATTTAGAAAAACGTGCAAAAATACAGACGTTTTGACTACATACACACATACATACACTCATTTGTACACACATGCAGATACAAACTTACGTAGACTTTCATGTATTTATGTTGCAAAGTTTATTTCACTTCAGACCAAAAAGTTTATATGAGTTTATTTGGTGAATAAGAAAAACACAAAAATGGACAAATACACACACACTTTCAGATACATGCAGGTCTGTTTAGGTTTACATTAGGTTGCAGCATAAGTTTAAAGGATTTATTTTGTTTAATATAAAAATTGGGATTACTTTTATTTTGTTTATCGGAAATTAAAAAAAAAAAAAATACAAAAAATAAGGGATTAATTTTCATTTGTATACCCTTCACCGTCATAGGAAATATTTGTCTTAGACCCACCTTTTAGTATAGCAATAGACTTAGAATCACTTTCTGAGTCGTTTATTAGTGGTATTTCTTCATACATCCATGTGCAAAATATAGAAGGACTGATCCTAACACGATGAAATTTTGCATTCTTATAAAGATATTCTTATCTTTATAAAACTGAAAAATTCTAAAAAAAAATCGACTCCCTGGAGTACCTGCCTTGGGCCCCCATTTTTTCACCAATTTTTCTTTTCAATGTGCAAGTCGCAATTCTCAACTGAATTTAATGAAATTCAACATACGTCTATCTTTGATGTTAGACCACCCCTTGGGGTACCTGTCTTCGACTCTCATTTTTTCACCTATTTTTCTCTTTGATGTACAATCCGCAATTTTTAACAGAATTTGATGAAATTCGGCATACGTTTGTAAATTATTTCAAAAAAAGTTCTACTAATTTTGGTTGAAATCAGATGACTTCTTGGGTGCTTGCCTTGGACCCCCATTTTTCGCCATTTTTTTAATGTATAAGCCCCAATTTTTTGAAAAAAATCGGTACACGTTTTTAAATTGATCTAATGAAGCGTTGTACTAATTTTGGTTGAGATCCCTTGACTCTTTGAGGTACCTGCCTTGGACCACCATTTTCACTTAGTATTTTTTCTCAGCCGGAATTCTCAACAAGATTAGAAAAAATTTGGCACACGTCTATTAGTTTATCCAAAAAAGAGCTCAACCAATTTTGGCTGAAATCAGTCTACTCCTTGGGGTACCTGTTTTAGACCCCCATTTTTCACTTATTTTTCTTCTCAATATAAGCCGCAGTTCCTAAAAGAATTTGGTGAAATTCAACACACATTAATTGGTTGACCCCAACTAGAGATTTCTATAGATTTTGGTTGAAATCCGTCGACTCCTATGGGACTTACACTTAAATTCAATTTGATTAAAAAGTTACGCCTAAATGACTGCAACGCTTTTTGATCAAATTATAAGTAAAAATTTACATGACTTTTTTTTAGAATTTGAACTTTGTTCTACGATCGGTAAATTTTGGTGAATTTTTTTCGCTAAAGAAAAGACTTTTGACTTTTACGTGGTTATGGTGGGAGCATCGAGCAAAACCGAGCCATTTTAATTTTTGTCCAAAGAACAACGAAAACACTTAATTTTGTATATCTATTTTCACTTCCTGATATCTTCTAAATTATATACGAGATTAAGTAATTTTCTTCTGCAGACTAAAACCAAGGCTCTGCATCTTTTGTAAATCGATATCAAGATTAAAGCTTTGAAACTACATTCGATACATGAGGTACTGAGTTTGATGAAAAATTTCATATCTTTTCGTTTTAGAACATCAAGCAAATTTTAATATATTTTTTATAACGTATTGTATAAGTTTTTCTTAAAAAATAAATAATTGATCCTTAATATGTAGACTCTGCATCATTCGATTTTTCAGA
This sequence comes from Stomorhina lunata, assembly GCA_933228675.1. NCBI lineage: Eukaryota > Metazoa > Arthropoda > Insecta > Diptera > Rhiniidae > Stomorhina > Stomorhina lunata. Next base: position 167,161,947 of record OW121740.1, on the reverse strand, counting down.
AGCGGTGGTCAAAAAATGGCTTTTTTGTTGAACAAATACCCCCATGTAAACATTGAAATCAAAGTACAGGTCGCAATTCTAAAGATAATTAAAATGCTTTGTTTGATAATGGGACCATGGCTATTGAAATTTATCAAAACAGGCCCATTATTTACGGTACCTCCCATAGGTCCCACTTCTCGGAATTGATATTTTGGCCACAATTATCAATATAAATATTTTCCAAGAAATTTCAAAGAAATACTGATTATGTAAACCAAAATCACGGTAAAAAATTTTATTGAAATCGGTCCCCATTTGACCATAACAAACCTTTCTGTCAAATCGCACTACATGATTTATTTGAAGATAATGACAATTACAAAATAAACTTAATATTTTTTGTATACATAATTTTTGTAAAAACTGTTATCAAATTTATATATATATTGAAATAATTAATTCTCATTTGGCCCTAGCCCTTATAAAAGTCCAAATGATGGAAAAAGTTTATATATATATATATATGTCTTAAGAAAATGTTTGTATGATGACAAAATTTAGCAAATATTTGACTTAATGCAAAAAAGTGCACATTTGACCTTAGTGGTGTAGGGTATCGTATGGTCGGGCTTGACCGACTATAGCACTTTCTTACTTATTTAAATTAAAAATATATAATCAATAAGTTATTTGATAATCAAGAAGATGAGTCATTTTTATACCCACCATCAGAGAGAATGGGGGTATATTGAGATTGTCATTCCGTTTGTAATTTCCTTAATATTGGCTCAAAAATCAAAAACGATATATATTATGAATCCTTATGAAATTCTAAGACGATTGAGAGATGTCCATCTGTCTGTCTGTCTGTCTGTCTGTCTGTCTGTCTGTCTGTCTGTCTGTCTGTCTGTCAGTCTGTCTGTTTGTCTGTTTGTCTGTCTGTCTGTCTGTCCGTCTGTCCGTCTGTCTGTCTGTCTGTCTGTCTGTCTGTCTGTCTGTCTGTCTGTCTGTCTGTCTGTCTGTCTGTCTGTCTGTCTGACTGTCTGTCTGTCCGTCTGTCCGTCTGTCCGTCTGTCACGATCACGGCTAAACGAAAGGAGCTAGCTCACTGAAACTTTGTAAAAATTTTGGTATTGAAATTGGGCAAAATCGGTTAACATTTGATCATAGCTCCCCTATAACCTCGTCTAGGCTAATCGCTTATTTGCTTATAAATGACAAATTATAACAGCTATGATGACAAAATTTGGTATCTAGAAGTTTTACATAAGCACTGCGTGTAAAATTTCATCGAAATTTACATTTAACCATAGCTCCCATATAAAAAACTTACGGAAACAGCCTAAATTCCACCTGAAATTTACTTAAATGCCAATAAATGATAAACTGTAATAGCTTTGGCCACTAAATTTAGCACAAGGAATTTTGTTACAATCGGTCACCATTTGACCATAGCTCCCATATAAAAACTTTACAGAAACACAAAAAAAAGGAAGAGGAGATTTATGTCCGTCTGTCCGTCAGATAAAAGCACGACAGCTCCTTAACTACAAAAGCTAGAGAGACAAAATTTTACAAAATTATTTCTGATAACAAAAGTTGTGTACAGAAAATGAGCGAAATCGGTTCACATTTAGTTAGAGCTCCCTTATAACCCCGCCCCGGGAAACTGATAAATTGAGTACAATTGTAATAGCTATGACGACCAAATTTAGAATAGAGAAGTTTTATGCAACTATTGGTCAGTATATCAAATTCTATAGGAATCGGTCCATATTTGACTATAGCTTTCATATGAAAACACTCCCGGAAACCAAAAAATATTTAGCAAGGACAAGTTACATGCTATTAAATTAGAAACTGTGACAGCTATGCCACTAAATTTTGCAAAAATAAGCTTTATATAAATACTAGTCAGTGTGTGAATTTTGTTACAATCGGTCAATATTTGGCTATAATTCTTATATATGTATATTACAACCCCTTCTTTATATCTACAATTAAAAAGATTCGGAGGTACAAGCAGCATATTAAGATTTTTATATGGTAGATGCATTAGGAACTCCTAACATAATATATGGACCTGTCGTATTACTATCAACTTTTTTATCCTAACTAAATATTAAGCCGTGGTATAGCAGGTTAGTCATCCGCCTAGCATACCAGAGGCCCAAGTTCGATCCCTGGCCAGACTCACTTGAAAAAATAAATTTTCAAATAAGCGGCGGTTCACCTCATAACTCAGCTAGCCACTGGTTATTGAGTATTAGGCTATGAAAAACTTCTCTAACTAATGCATTTGCCGTTCGGAGCCGGCGTTAAAACGTAGGTCCCTTTCAATGAGTCTAAAAATAGAATCGGATGCAGCTCATTGTCTGAGAGAAGTACCCCTTGTTCCAATTGGAATGTTGTCGGGGAATTATATATATATATAAATATTAAGCTAAACGAAAAGTATTTAACAACTTATTAATGTAAAACCATACCCGGTTACGATAACGAATTTTTTTTCAAAGTAAATAAATACTAAGGAAACCACTTACACACTTTTGAATGTTGAACTAAAAAACTACTGCAACCGAAGTTATTCCAAATATTTTACCAACAATACCAACTAGCGTAACAACTTTTTTCCAATTTGGTCCACGTTTTGAATTTGCTGCACCCTCGTAGATATATGAGATATGTTTCTAAATTTAACACAATTTGATGGTGGATATATAAGATTCGGCACAGCCGAATATAACACTCTTACTTGTTATTTTTTACATCGAATATTAAACACTCTCAAGATTAGGGTTTACCCTAATTATTATATTAGCACATCTGAAAATATATAGAGAGAGAAAGATTTTTACGTGCATATTCATCTTGGAAAACTACTAAACTGCTTTCTTGTACATGCGGTAGAATTTTCTTTATTTTTATGTATTTTATTCTTAAGTGTTTCATGTCAAGTATGGCTTTAAGATATTTAAACAAAAAAGAAAAGACATAATAAAAAACATAACATGAAAATAACTTTTAGCTCTAACTATATCACTCGTACTCGTACGTACGTACATAGAACATTGTGGTGCCAGTGGTCGTGCTGATACTCCTATGGTTTTCTATTTTTTGCTTTTGTTTCTTTAACGTATTATTTTGTTAAATAAATTTGTACATTCAAACAGATATTCCGTAAAAGAATAAATAGTTAGACAGTCAGATATACAAAATCTTACTCTATCTCTCTATTAAAGTGTTTTTGTTGTATGGAATTGCATTAAAATGTGATTGTGAGAGGAAGTGTACAAGTACAAGATAGAGTGCAACTACTACATGCAACTACTTTTCTAATAAATCTCTTTTAATTTAACCATCCCCAATCTCTAACATTTGCGTTGCCTTAAGGACAGCCAACTACTTTAACTACTTTTGTATTGTGATGGTAGCTCTTGATATAAATTGTTAAAAGAATTTTTGCTAAAGGTACAAAAGGATTTTAGCATGAAAATTGAGGGGAGAGTTTTTTAATGGAAAATTTTTGCATAAAGAATTTTTTTTTTGTATTAAATAAAGGAAAAGTTGTCATTATAATTTAATGTCAGCTTAGGAAAATGCATAATTAAGTACTGCTTATAAGCAGAAAGGGATATTTTACATAATTCAGAAATGATACTTATATCTATACAATAAATTTAAAAAAAACATACAAAACATAATCTGGATTTTTCGCTTGAAAAATCCATTAATTTTAATAATAAAGTATTTATTAAAATAACAAAATACTTCTTCCTATATCTCTGTTAGCATATGGATTTCATGTCAAACGAACTGCCAAAGGTTTAAGGTTAACTATGAATGATGCCAATTTCCGTTACACTGTACTAAAGTTAAACGTGTTCAAGTAAGCGCGTTTTTCATAAATCGAAATAAATGACAGTAAGAAAGGGAAATGTGTGGGCTTTAAGGCTGGTAAGCCATAGAAAAATTTCAATAAAATTTTTCCATACGGAAAATTTCATCGACTATTTTTTAAAACAAAAATGATATAAAAATTTTCCTATACGAAAAATTTCATGAACATTTTCTTATAAGAAAGAAAAATCTTTAAAATATTTCTATTCGAGAAATTCTATCAATATTTATCTATACGAAAATTTCATTAAAATTAGGTTGTTCGAAAAATTTCTTCAAAACTAGTTTATACAAAAAATTTTCATTAAAATTTTTCTATACGAAAAATTCATCAATATTTTTGTATACTTAAAATTTTATAAAAATTTTTCCATTCAAAAAATTTTATCAAAATTTTTGTATACAAAAAATTTCATCAATATTTTTCGATATAAAAAATTTAATCAAAATTTTTCGATATAAAAAATTTTATCAAAATTTTTCTATATTAAAAATTTTTCTATACGAAAAATTTCACTAAAATTTTTCTATACAAAAAATTTCGTTAAAACTTTTCTATACGAAAAATTTCATTAACATTTTTCTATACGAAAAATTTCATAAAAATTTCATCAAAATTTTTCACTACGAACAATTCTATTAACATTTTTGTATGCGAAAAATTTCATCAACATTTTGTAATACAAAAAATTTAGTCAAAATTTTTCTATACGAAAAATTTGGTCAAAATTTTTCTATGCGAAAATTTTTATAAAAATTTTTCTATACGAAAAATTTAATAAAAATTTTTATATACTAAAAATTTTTGTATACAAAAAATTTCATCAAAATTTTTTTATACGAAAAATTTCGTCCAAATTTTTCTATATACAAAATTTGATAAAAATTTGTCTATAAAAAAATTTTCATAAAAATTTTTCTATACGAAAAATTTCATCAATCTTTTCTCTACGAAAAATTTCATCAAAATTTTTCCACACGAAAAATATAATCAAAATGTTTCTATACGAAAAATTTTATCAAAATTTTTCTATACGAAAAATTTCACCAAAATTTTTCTATGCAAAAAATTTCATCAAAATTTTTCTACACGAAAAATTTCATCAACATTTTTGTATACAAAAAATTTTTTAAAAATTTTTCTATACGAAAAATTTCATCGAAATTTTTTATACAAAAAATTTGATAAAAATTGTTCTATACAAAAAATTTAATTAACATTTTTTTATCATAAAATTTCATTAAAATTTTTCTATACGAAAAATTTCATTAGAATGTTTCTATACGAAAATTTCCTTAAAATTCTTGTATATCAAAAATTTTATTCAAGTTTTACTTTACGAAAAATTTAATCAAAAATTTCTATACCAAAAATTCCATTAAAATGTTTCTGTACGAAAAATTTCATCAAAATGTTTTTAAAGGGTATTTTTATCAAAATTTTTGTGTGCAAAAAATTTCATTAAAATTTTTAAAATTTCTTCAAAATTTTTCTTAATGAAAATTATATTAATTATATTCATAAGAAAAATTGTATCAAAATTTCTATTCAGAAAGTTTCTGCAAAATTTTGCTATACAAAAAATTTCTACAAAATTTTTCTATATAGAAAATATCATTAAAATTTTTCTATACGAAGAATTTGATCGAAATTTTTCTACACAAAAAATTTCATTAAAATTTTTCTATAGAAAAAATTTCATCAAAATTTTTCTATATGAGAACTTTCAATGAAATTTTCCTATAAGATTTCTATAAAATTTGTTTTATTAGAAAAATTTCATTAACATTTTTCAATAAGAAAAATTTTATTAGAATTTAGCTATACAAAAAAATGTCATCAAAATGTTTCTATAAGAAAATGTCCATCAATATTTTTCTATACAAAAAATTTCATTCCAATTTTTCTTTACGAAAAATTACATCAAAATTTTTGTGTACTACAAATTTCATCAAAATTTTTCTATACGAAAAATTTTATCAAAATTTTTCTATACGAAAAATTTTATCAATATTTTTCTATACGAAAAATTTTATCAAAATTTTCTATATGAAAATTTGTTTCCAAATTTTTTTATATGAAGAGTTTCATCAAAATTTTTCTTTAGAAAATTTTTATTATAATTATTCCTTATGAAAAATTTCATAAAATTTTTTATATAATAAATTTAATATATTTAAGATTTTAACCATATTAATATGAAATTTTTAGCAATATTTTAATTTGTATAAATTTAAAAGGTAAAAATTTCAACAATTTTTGACCAGTTGGTTATAATCAATATTTTTTATATTTATTTTTTTTGGCGTAAATTATAACAATGTGATGGTATAAAAATATATTTTGTTTTTTGCTTACAAAATATGCATTCCTCTAAATTATGAGTAATATTTCTATTTTAGATGTTAAAAAATTATTGAAAAAATATACATATTTCAGCTGTTATACTTTCTACGTCAGTTGGTCTATCGGTTGGTCTACTGCACTCTTTTGGTTCATTGGTTCAAATTTTTATTTAACTGATTTTGCACAGTTTTACATATTTTACACTTTTTTCCTTTCCTGCATTTAGCTTGTAATGTAAAAAATAAAGTTTATGCAAAACTTGTTAATAAAATTATGTTGTTGCTTTTATATATTTAAATGGGTTTACATTAACATACCCAATAATATTGTTTTTTTTTGCATACACTTGTGTATATCAGTATGTTTTTAAAGGCATTTGCTAAAGTATACGTGCTTTTGTTTATTTATTGTTAATTTAGTCCTTCTAGTGAAAGAGGTTAAAATAATTTGCCATTTTATAAAGGGCCAAGTGTTTGAGAAAACTAAAATTTACAACTACAGCAGCAGCAGCAACCACTACAAACACAACTTTAACAATAGAAATCTCATGTTGCAAACTTTTACATACCACAATCTCCACGTATGTAGAATTTACATGTTAATTAAAGTAAAGAACAAACCATGTGTATGTGTGTCTATATATGTATGTGTTCATTCACTTGTTCATTGTGTTCAAGTAAAAGAAGCAATATTCCTCCATGAATGCACTTATATTTCTGTTGCCGTGGTTTTTGTTTATTTTATTCTTTATTATTGTAATTTTCCAACCAATATTTCAGGAAAATAGTATTTCATTTACTTTAACGAAAAAAAAAGAGAAGTTGTTTACATGAACTATATTTTTACACATATTTTATTTTATGTTTATACCCTACACTACAACAGCTACAAAAGATATTTTAAGTCCGTTGACTATCAATTTTTTCCCTAAAGTCCAAATTCTAAATTGTTTGTAAAAATATAGCATTCCGATTTAGACGAGATAACTAACTTAAATATTCCGAAAGTATAAAAATTCGACCTTGAAAAATCACTTCTAAAGACTGGACATTTCATAATAAAATTTAAAAAAGTATTTTTTTTAATATTTTCACAGGTTTTGACTAGACAAGACCCTTGAATTTAATTTCCGAGACAATTCGACCTGAGACGATAAACAGGACCTAAATCCCAATATGACTTAAGTGTAAAACTATTATTTTTCTAAGAAAAATTTCATAAAAATTTTTCTATAAGAAAAATTTCATAAAAATTTTACTATAAGAAAAATTTCATCAAAATTTTTCTATAAGAAAAATTTCATGAAAATTTGTTTATAAGAAAAATTTCATCAAAACCGTTTCTATAAGAAAAATTTCATCAAAATTTTTCTATAAGAAAAATTTTATCAAAATTTTTCTATAAGAAAAATTTCATCAAAATTTTTCTATAAGAAAAATTTCATCAAAATTTGTCTATAAGAAAAATTTCATCAAAATCGTTTCTATAAGAAAAATTTCATCAAAATTTTTCTATAAGAAAAATTTCGACAAAATTTTTCTATAAGAAAAATTTTATTAAAATTTTTCTATAAGAGAAATTTTATTAAAATTTTTCTATAAGAGAAATTTCATTAAAATTTTTCTAGAAGAAAAATTTCATCAAAATTTTTCTACGAATGCTTTCATCAATGCTTTTTCATAAGAAAAAACTCATTAAAATTTTTTTATAACAAAAATTTCATCAAAATTTTTCTATAAGAAAAATTTTATCAAATTTTTTCTAAAAGAAAAATTTCATCAAAATTTTTCTATAAGAAAAATTTCATCAAAAATTTTCTATAAGAAAAATTTCATCAAAATTTTTCTATAAGAAAAATTTCATCAAAATTTTTCTATAAGAAAAATTTCATTAAAATTTTTCTATAAGAAAAATTTCATCAAAATTTTTCTATAAGAAAAATTTCATCAAAATTTTTCTATAAGAAAAATTTCATCAAAATTTTTCTATAAGAAAAATTTCATCAAAATTTTTCTATAAGAAAAATTTTATCAAAATTTTTCTATAAGAAAAATTTCATCAAAATTTTTCTATAAGAAAAATTTCATCAAAATTTGTCTATAAGAAAAATTTCATCAAAATTTGTCTATAAGAAAAATTTCATCAAAATTTGTCTATAAGAAAAATTTCATCAAAATTTTTCTATAAGAAAAATTTCATCAAAATTTTTCTATAAGAAAAATTTCATCAAAGTTTTTTTATTAGAAAAATTTCATCAAAATTTCTCTATAAGAAAAATTTCATCAAAATTTTTCTAAAAGAAAAATTTCATCAAAATTTTTCTATAAGAAAAATTTCATCAAAAATTTTCTATAAGAAAAATTTCATCAAAAATTTTCTATAAGAAAAATTTCATCAAAATTTTTCTATAAGAAAAATTTCATCAAAATTTTTCTATAAGAAAGATTTCACCAAAATTTTTCTATAAGAAAAATTTCATCAAAATTTTTCTATAAGAAAAATTTCATCAAAATTTTTCTGTAAGAAAAATTTCATCAAAATTTTTCTATAAGAAAAATTTTATCAAAATTTTTCTATAAGAAAAATTTCATCAAAATTTTTCTATAAGAAAAATTTCATCAAAATTTTTCTATAAGAAAAATTTCATCAAAATTTTTCTATAAGAAAAATTTCATCAAAATTTTTCTATAAGAAAAATTTCATCAAAATTTTTCTATAAGAAAAATTTCATCAAAATTTTTCTATAAGAAAAATTTCATCAAAATTTTTCTATAAGAAAAATTTCATCAAAATTTTTCTATAAGAAAAATTTCATCAAAATTTTTCTATAAGAAAAATTTCATCAAAATTTTTCTATAAGAAAAATTTCATCAAAATTTTTTTATAAGAAAAATTTCATCAAAATTTTTCTATAACAAAAATTTCATCAAAATTTTTCTATAAGAAAAATTTTATCAAATTTTTTCTAAAAGAAAAATTTCATCAAAATTTTTCTATAAGAAAAATTTCATCAAAAATTTTCTATAAGAAAAATTTCATCAAAATTTTTCTATAAGAAAAATTTCATCAAAATTTTTCTATAAGAAAGATTTCACCAAAATTTTTCTATAAGAAAAATTTCATCAAAATTTTTCTATAAGAAAAATTTCATCAAAATTTTTCTATAAGAAAAATTTCATCAAAAATTTTCTATAAGAAAAATTTCATCAAAATTTTTCTATAAGAAAAATTTTGTCAAAATTTTTCTATAAAAAAATTTCATCAATATTTTTCTATAAGAAAAATTGCATCAAAACTTTTTCTATAAGAAAAATTTTATCAACATTTTTCTATAAAAAAAATTTCATCAAAATTTTACTATAAGAAAAATATAATCAATATTTTTCTATAAGAAAAATTTCATCAAAATTTTTCTATGAGAAAAATTTCATCAAAAAAAAAAAATTCATAAAAATTTTTCTAAAAAAAAATTCATCAAAATTTTTCTATGAGAAAAATGTCATCAAAATTTTTCTAAAAAAATTTCATCAAAATTTTTCTAAAAAAAAAAATTTCATAAAAATTTTTCTATAAGAAAAATTTCATCAACATTTTTCTATAACATTATTAAAACTTACAAATTTATAGATAATCGGGCATATTTTGACCAAACTCATATAGAGTATCTTAAGGTCGAATCAGCACAGACTGTCATACTTCCTTACTTGCTTATTAAATATTTTTAATATCCCTTAAGTTTAAGCGCACAAAAGTGATTATGCTCTAAAAATCAATATATGAGGGCGTTTTTACGTACTTATTTCAAGTTATTACATTTAATAAATACCAAGTACGTAAACATTAAATACATATAACCCATATTCTTATCTAATAATTCAATTATCTTATTTTAAGTCAATCCTTTAAGTTAATATTAACTACTGAAATAACATATTTTGGGCGTTATCATGATTATATCTTTAACGCCTTGAGATAAATATAAAAGTGTGTTATATTTATCTTAAAGTTGTTTGCATATATTTAACTTGCCTTGACTAAGCTTTTATTTTATGTAGTTAACATTTTTTTGTTCTATATCTTTCGGCTATGACATTTCATGCTCTAAATAAATTCTAATTAAATTATTTCTAACATATTTACATATGAATATGAAAGAGAATATTCTTAAAAATATCTACTTATCTCTTGTCTTTTTATGAATATCTAACTAGTTTTTCCTTTAATATGCATTTGTCCGTTATTTATTTCTGTTATAAATTTCTTTGCATTTCCGTTCCATTACGTTGACCAAACACAACTCAAATATTAACAGTATATTTGATAATTTATTTATGTATGTGTGTGTGTATGAGGGAAGCTTATAGTTATTTATACTTGACTTAAAGAAGTAAAAATTTGTGTTCTAAAAGGCCTAGTTATAGGCTCGCTAACAATTACACTCTGATACACTAGAAAACTGGGGAAGAAATACATAAAAGCTTAGGTGTTATACGCAAAAAAACCGATTTTATTTAGGCTCGTATCCGATTATTTTTTTTATAAAAGAAAACAGATTGCGCTTTAGAATGGCATATCGTTTTTGGTACATTTGTAAATCAAAAAAGATTATTTTGTTATTAATATCTAAAGAAAAACAAAACTTTTCCAAATTTTTTACTTTAGTAGCTTTTTATTGCTTATTATTATATAAAAGCTCACAAAAGTTAAAATAAATATATTTAGAAAATTTAGTTCCTATTAGAAATTTGTTTTAAAATTTTAAATCAGACAAAAAATTGAAAAGTAATTAAGCTTTTTATAAACAATCTAGACCATGTTGTTCGTACTACCATTATCCCAGCAAAACTTTGATAATGGTGTACTCTGTTAATTTATTTCCTTGTAATGACTACAATCATAACTTATTTGTAATTAGAAAGGTAATTTGAACTGAACGTCCCGGGTTGAAATCCCGCCAAGACCAGGCTGTTTTTTATACCCACCATCAAAAAGAATGGTAGGTATATTGAGATTTTCATTCCGTTGGTAATTTCCTTAATATTGGCTTAAAAGTCAAAAGGGATACATATTTAGAATTTTGATGAAATTCTTAGACGTTCGGTTGTTAGTCTGTATGTCTGTCTGTCTGTCTGTTTGTCTGTTTGTCTGTTTGTCTGTTTGTCTGTTTGTCTGTTTGTCTGTTTGTCTGTTTGTCTGTTTGTCTGTTTGTCTGTTTGTCTGTTTGTCTGTTTGTCTGTTTGTCTGTTTGTCTGCTTGTCTGTTTGTCTGTTTGTCTGTTTGTCTGTTTGTCTGTTTGTCTGTTTGTCTGTTTGTCTGTTTGTCTGTTTGTCTGTTTGTCTGTTTGTCTGTTTGTCTGTTTGTCTGTTTGTCTGTTTGTCTGTTTGTCTGTTTGTCTGTTTGTCTGTTTGTCTGTTTGTCTGTTTGTCTGTTTGTCTGTTTGTCTGTTTGTCTGTTTGTCTGTTTGTCTGTTTGTCTGTTTGTCTGTTTGTCTGTCTGTTTTATGTCAATGGCAGCCAGTGTGCGAAATTTTCTTGCAATCCGTCACCATTTGACCATAACTCCCATATTGAACACTTACGGAAACACAAAAATACAAAAAAGGGGGTTTCTGTTCGTCAGTCCGTCAAATGAAGTGATAATTAACTAAAAGAGCTAGAGAGACAAAATTTCACGAAAGTATTTCCGATATGTTAAAAAAGTTTTGTATTGAAAATGGGTGAAATCGGATCACATTTCGTTAGAGCTTCCATATAACTCCACCTCGGAAATCACATTAATGCGAAAAATTATGTTCAATTGCAATAGATATGACCATTTAATTTGGAACAGAGAAGTGTTATGCAACTATTGTTCAGTATATTATATTATTACTATAGCTTTCATATAAAAACCACTCCCGAAAACCACTAAAATGCCGCAACGGCCAGATAAAAGCTATTAATTATAAACTAAATATGACAGCTATGACCACTAAACTTTGCAAAAATAACCTTTGTATTATTAATATCAGCCAGTATAAAATTTATTCAAAGCTTCTTCATCTTTATTTGTGGGTGGAATGAGAATTTAATGTGATGTCCGTTGGTCTAGACACATTTTTCAAGTATCGAAAGAAGCAAAAGATATTTCTATCTCCTTTCTATTTATTCGACTTATATCCGACTAAAAATGGAACACAACTCTCATGTATGGGCCTGTGCTTCAAAGTCTATTTTCGAGCTTCTTAACCAGGAAAGGGCGAAAATGCTTATAGGTTACATTAGGGTATCCAACTCTATTGATTCGCTGGAGCATCGTCACAATGTAGGGTGTATCTTACTGTTCTATCGCTACTACAATGGCATGTGTTCTTAAGATATCAGAAATCTTGTTAATGAAAACTGTGTATCTGGGCAGTAGATCACACAACGCATTTCAAATTTAATTCGTTCTTTAGCCGCACAGTTCGTATGCGGAACAAACTTTCGCAGAAGTCTTCCTTTCCATATATGTATGATATAGGAAAATTCAAGTCAAATGGCCACAAACACTATTCCCTTTATTCTATTTCACTGATGCTTAAAATAAGACAATTTCTGAGACAAATTTCCAGTTTCCTTTAATTCCTTATTTACAAGAGCCAATTATCTTTCCAAAGAAGTTATATCGATTTGCCACTTATGTAACAAAAATGGCAATGAATACCTCTTAAGTGCATTTTTGCTTAGTTATCATTTATCTAAAGTGAATTAGATATGATTCATTATTTAAATTTTTGTCTTAAATGTTAGAACTACAAAGGGCCCTTTAATAGGCCTTAGTTTTATACATTTAATCTTGCAAACATTTAAAGATTCTCAAGAGGAATAAATGTGAATAAAACTACAAAATAAAACGACAATCACTACAATTTGTCAACAATATTGACCGCATTTATTTAATATATGAATTATATACATCCTTTTACAATTTAAACCCACAACACAACACTCATACAAACATCCATAACTTAAAAGTGCATTGGTAGTTTTCCTATTTGCTAGCCAAAACAATAAAATGCTCCATCAACTATTTTTGTGTATGTGTATGTATGTGTTTAAATACTATACACAGTCAAAGGTTGTTATATTCCTAGCAGTTTCAATATGGAGTATTACCTCCAAAAGATATAAAAAATCTAAAATCTCTACTCATTTCAACAATTTGAAACTATTGGATTCATATCTGTTAACTGTATATAGTATATTTATAGTATTTAATACAAACTTGAATGAAAATTTCTTTGTAAGGGCGAATTTACCGAGCAATAATACCCTTGCATACCAATACTTTTCAGATTATTTTATGAATTTATTTGGGTAAACGAAGTTATAAACTATCACAACCTTTAAATGGCCAACAAAATAAGGACAAATTTTTATTAAATTAAGTACTTAATATAAAAAATTTTTGAAACTATTTTTTTTTTTAATTTTGTATTTATTGAATATTGTACATTAATAAAAACACTATATAAATACATTATATTATATATTAAAAATGTATTAACACGTCCCTATTTATTTGGCCAACGCCTTTTATCCCTTTACTAATATTTGCCTACATAAGTTTATGTGTATATGTTTACTTGAATCTGTGTGCACTTCCTACTGAATTCTGAGCCAACATAAATTTTCCACTTAAGCAACAATCAGATTGTAAATTTCAATTGTACGTAATAGTATTGTTCCACTACAATTTTCTGTACAAATATAAAAGTAAATGTGTGGTTGTGTATGTAAGTGTTTCTTTAAGTGAGCATGTTAGTGCAAGTGTTTTTAGTCGGATTCGTAATAAGCTTTTTCTCCCAAAAAAAAAAGAAAAGGCTAAAGGAAAACTACTGTTTCTGGTATTACATTATTTTGATTTCCTTTATAAAATTTTGTGTAAGTGTTTGTAAATGTGAGTAGGTTTATGGGTGAGTTTTTACACTTTTCACTTTAAGACCTTAAACTACTTGGACTCTTTTGTATTTTGAAGTAAGAAATTTAACTTAGAAAATATATATATTTTACTTACACTTTTTTAGATATTTTCAACAAAGAAACCGCCAGTATGGCTATCATAGGGAGCGTTCTATGGGAACAATATTTGCTTTCTGAAAAAAAGTCGTTTTGGTGAAAGTAAGGTTGAAGATCTTCAAGGCTATTACAAAGTCTCTATTGAAAACATGACGTTATAACAGTTTTTCTATAGAAAACATGTCAGTATACAAGTTTTTCTATGGAAAAAATTGTCGGTATAACAGTTTTACTATAGAAAAAATGTCGGTATAACGGTTTTTCTATAGCAAAAATGTCTGTATAACAGTTTTTCTATAAAAAATGTCGGTAAAACAGTTTTTCTATAGAAAAAAAGTAAAAACTTTTATATAGAAAATATGACGGTATAACAGTTTTTGTACAGAAAAATGTCGGTAAAACAATTTTTGTATAGAAAAAATGGCGGTATAACAGTTTTTCTATAGTAAAAATGTCAGTATAACAGTTTTTTATAGAAAAAATGTCAGTATAACAATTTTTTTATAGAAAAAATGTCGATATAACAGTTTTTCTATATAAAAACTTCTAGATACCAAGTTTTGTCATCATAGCTGTTACAATTTTTCATTTATTAGCAAATAAGCGATTAGCCTAGAAGAGGTTATACAAAGATATGGCCAAATGTGAACCGATTTTTCCCGGTTTCAATACCAAAATTTTCCAAGAAATGAAAAATATTTGTGCCAAATTTCAGTGACCTTTATCCTTTCGTTTAGGGTTTATCGTGCCGTCATCAGACTGACAGACAGACAGACAGACAGAAATACATACAGACAGACGGACGGACGGTTTGTTTATAGAAAAAATGTCGGTATAACAGTTTTTCTATAGAAAAAATGTCGGTATAACAGTTTTTATAGAGAAAAAATGTCGATATAAGAGTTTTTCTATAGAAAAAATGTCGGTGTAACAGTTTTTTTTATAGAAAAAATGTCGGTATAACAGTTTTTCTGTAGAAAAAATGTCGGCATAACTGTTTTTCTATAGAAAAAATATCGGTATAACAGTTCTTCTATAGGAAAAATATCGGTATAAGAGTCTTTCTATAGAAAAAATGTCGGTATAACAGTTTTTCTATAGAAAAAATGTCGATATAACAGTTTTTCTATAGAAAAAATGTCGGTATAACAGTTTTATATAACAAAAATTTCTGTATAACAGTTTTTCTATAGAAGAAACGTCGATATAATAGTTTTTCTATAGAAAAAATGTCCGTATAACAGCTTTTCTATAGAAAAACTGAAGGCATAATAGTTTTTCTATAGAAAAAATGTCGGTATAACAGTGTTCCTATAGAAAAAATATCGGTAAAACAGTTTTTTCTGTAGAAAAAATGTTGGTATAACAGTTTTTCTACACAAAAAATTTTGATATTAGTGTTTTTCCATAGAAAACATGTCGGTATAACAGTTTTGCTATAGATTAAATGTCGGTATTACAGTTTTTCTAGAGAAAAATATCGGTATAACAGTTTTTCTATAAAGAAAATGATAGCGAAACAGTTTTCTATAGAAAAATATCGGTATAACAGTTTTTCAATAGAAAATGTCGGTATAACAGTCTTGTATAGAAAAAATTTCGGTATAACATGTTTGTCTATAAAAAAAAATTCGGTGTAACAGTTCTTCTATGGAAAAAATGTCGGTGTAATAATTTTTATATAGAGAAAATATCTTCATAGCAATTTTTCATAGAAAAAACTGTTTTTTATAGAAAAAATGTCGTTAGAACAGTTTTTTTTTTATAAAAAAAATGCCGGTATAACAGTTTTTCTAAATAAAACATGTCGATATAACAGTTTTTATATAGAAAAAATGTCGCACGCCATGTATACATGAGTGACATAAATATTGCTTAATCAGAAGCTATTGATGTTCTGGGCCAACGAAGCTAACAGATGGAAGGATTGATGCATTATTTTTTTGATCATTCAAAGAAAATTTCCTAATTTTTCAATATAAAAATTTCCAATAAAGAATAATATTTTTCATAAAAGTTAACATAAGTAAATAAATCTCTTATCACCAAAAATCATTTTCCACAAGAAATAAATAATCCCATAAATATAATGTCTGCATATAAGACAACCCATATCCAGTATTAACTTTTAGACAATTATAGAGATTAAATTTAACATGACCCCAGTTAAATCCCATAATAAATGAAGTCAAAGTGGTCAGCAGGATGGCAAAAAAAAAAAAAACAATCAACTGGAAAAGGCAGCCAAATAGATCTTAGTGCTATGTTCAACTTCTATAGTTATATTAGTAATATTTATTATTTCTGCTTAAGGTACTTGTAAAAACAATTTAAGATAAGAACCAAAAATGTATGAAAAAAACTAAAGAAAAAAATCACCACTTGAAATGATTCATTATAGCATAGTAGCAGTATATTAACCATGATCCATAATGACAAATTGCAATAGGGATTTATTACTCTGTCTATATATATACAAATACAAGTATATAAATATAAATGTTTGTTTTTGAAATATTTTTAGAAATTTTTTATACAAATTGACTTTAGTTTATTATGTATAAATATCACTACTTTTGTACATAAAAACATAGAGAGTAGAGATATATCTCAACGGCTAACTAATATTCGAACTAGTTACTGACAGCGTATGATTGACACTAAATTACAAGATTTGTAGTGAAAGCTTTGGAAATAATTCATACAAATATTTATGCGCCACATGATTTAAACTTTTATTTATCACCAGAGATTTACAACATCAACTATTGTCATGTTTATTATTTATATGTTACGAAAAACTGTTATTTTTTATTTACTTATGTATAAATATTTACATTTATTGAGGCCAGTGAAGGGCTCTAATATATAAGCAAATTTGCAATTATTCTGGTAGTAGCAGAGAAAATTAAAAAAAAACTTGTTAGGTAGTCAATTGAAGCATAGCCGCGAATAACGTTGTAAGCGACAAAATTGAAATTGTTCACAATTCGTAAAGATTCCGCTAGGAGAGTTTGTACAAACTCAATAGCGTAAATTTATTTGTAAGCTCTTTACAATTGTTGTATATCGTGTATATCTATCGGCTGCTATTTGCCTATAACTAGTAATAGCAAATGAGTTGTTTGCCCTTGCCTGATTTAGACGGACGTGTTATCTGTGTTTTTATTTGTTATCTAAAATAAATAGAATTTAACTGTTAAAAAAAACTAATGCATTGTAAAATAAATAATAACAAACGTTTTTTTGTAAAATTACAATATCATTTACATATTGGTTTTCAGCAAAAAAAAAAAAAAAAACATATAATTGATACCAAAATTGAATATTGAATAATGGCCAATTGTGGTCATTTTATCGAGAACTTAAATGAGCAAAAAATTATATTCAATGAAACTTTTTTAAAATCAATATAATAAAATAAGTTCAATTCCTGATTCTGAAAAAATCATCTGATATTAAAATTTTTACATAATCTTTTTTATTAGTATCTATACGTTTATCGATTTTTCGAAGTACTTTATAAAAGTTTAATAGTTGCATCTGTTAAATAAATGGATGTCCCCTTTATTCTTCTTATAAGAAATTTTTTACAAATTTCTGTTTTTTAGGAAACTTTTCAAAGATTTTTTATTTTTATAGGAAAATTTTCAGATATTACATATTTTTATAAGAAATTTTTCAAAAACTTCTTACTTTAAAAAAATTTTTTTATTTTTATAGAGAATTTTTTAAAAAATTGTTTTTTTTTCTAGGAAACTTTTTAAAAATGTTTTATTTTTATATGAAATTTATCAAAAATTTCCTATTTTTTTAAGAAAATTTTCAAAATTTTCTTATTTTTTTTATCTCCATAGAAATTTTTCTTAAAAATTTCTTATTTTTATAGTAAGAAATTAGAAATTTTTGAAAAATTTCCTGTAAAAATAAGAAATTTCTGTAAAATTTTCTATAATAAATAAGTAGTTTTTCAAAAAAATCTTATTTTTACAGGAAATTTTTCAACAATTTTCTTATTTTTATAGAAAATTTTTCAAAAATTTCTTATTTTTATTTTGAAATTGTTAAAAGATTTCTTATTTTTATAGGACATTTTTAAAAAATTTTTTATAAGAAACTTTTCAAAAACTTTTTATTTTTATTTACATTTTCTGAAAATTTCATATTTTTAAAGGAAATTTTTCAAAAATTTCTTAGCTTTTAAGAAATTTTTCAAAAATTTCTTATTTTTTTAAGAAATTTTTAAAAAATTTATAATTTTTTTAAAGAAATTTTTCAAAAATTTATAATTTTTTTTAAGAAATTTTTCAAAAATTTCTTATTTTTTAAGTAATTTTTCAAAAATTTCTTATTTGTTTAAGAAATTTTTCAAAAATTTCTTATTTTTTTAAGAAATTTTTAAAAAATTTATAATTTTTTTAAAGAAATTTTTCAAAAATTTATAATTTTTTTTAAGAAATTTTTCA
Source organism: Stomorhina lunata (assembly GCA_933228675.1). NCBI lineage: Eukaryota > Metazoa > Arthropoda > Insecta > Diptera > Rhiniidae > Stomorhina > Stomorhina lunata. Next base: position 167,143,213 of record OW121740.1, on the reverse strand, counting down.
AAAATTTCTTATTTTTTAAGTAATTTTTCAAAATTTCTTATTTGTTTAAGAAATTTTTCAAAAATTTCTTATTTTTTTTTGGAAAATTTTCAAAAATTTCTTGTTTTTTCAAGAAATTTTCCATTAATTTTTTATATTTTTATGAAATATTTCAGAAATGTCTTAGTTTTTTAAGAAATTTTTCAAAAATTTCTTATTATTTTTAGAAATTTTCCAAAAATTTATTATTATTTTTTTTTTAATTTTCAAAATTTAATTATTTTTTTAAGAAATTTTTCAAAAATTTCTTATTTTCTTAAGAATAATTTAAAAAATTTCTGATTTTTATAGAAAATTTTTCAAAAATGTTCTTATATTTTTAAAAATTTCTTGTTTTTATGGGAAATTATTCAAAAATATTTTACTTTTATAAAATATTTAAAAAAAGTTCTTATTTGTATACAAAATTATTTATAAATTTCTTATTTTTATAGGAAATTTTGAAAATTTTCTTATTCTTGTAGGAAACTTTTCAAAAATTTCTTTTTTTTACAGAAAATTTTTCAAAAATGTTCTTATTTTTAAAAGAAAATTTAAAAAAAAATCTTATTTTTATCTTATAAAAATTTCCTTTTTTCTACGAAATTTTTCAAAAATTTCTTTATAGGAAATTTTTCAAAAATTTCTTTATAGGAAATTTTTTTGAAAAATTTTGCAAAAATTTCTTATTTTTATTGGAAAAGTTTGAAAAATTTCTTATTTCTATAAAATATTTTTCAATTTTGTTTTTATTTTTAATGGAAATTTTTTAAAAAATTTCTTAATTTTTTTTTAATTTTGTTTTAAAATTTCTTATTTTTATAGGGAATTTTTCAAAAATTTCTTTTCAACAGTAAATTTATTCTAATAAAGATAACTATTATTGAAAATTTTTCAAAAAAAAAAAAATATTTTTTAGAAAGATTTTCAAAAATATCATATTTTTATAAGAAAGTTTTCAAAAATTTCTTATTTAAAAAAAAAATATTTAATACATTTCTTATATCTTTTTTTAAAAATTAAAAATATCTAATTTTTTATTATTATTTTTAAACATTTCTTATTTTTTTAGGAAATTTTTGAAAAATTTCTAATTTTTGAAGGATTTTTTTTTAATTTCTTATGTTTATAAGATTTTTTGTTTCTTAAATTTCTGATTTTAATAGGATTTTTTTATAATTCTTATTTTAATAGAAATTTTTTTAAAATTTAATTTTTATAGGATTTTTTAAAAAAAATTTTTATAGGAAAGTTTTTTTAATTTTTTTTTTTCATAATTTTATAAATATAATAAATGTAACAAATCCGAGTATCTGTGGCTTGGTGCTAAAAGGATAATGTCAGTTTTCGGATGTTCTTTTTACTCTCTTTTACTGTTGTCCAACAGCCATTCTTTAGCTCATCCCAGAACAGCTTTATAAGAAATTTAAGGCTCAATAATGTCACTCTAAAATTGTAAGTGCTAAAAGGGCCAATGTTGACATTGGCTCTTTTATTACATACATTTTTTTATTTTTAAATAAAATCTAAATGCTAAGAGAGCCAATGTCAACAATTTATTTCACATTTTTTTTAGCAATTTTATACCAGATATATATGCTATAAGTTATTAGACATATGGATATATCCTCTAAATTTAATAATATAACAAAGCAAACAGTTGCTAAATAATATGGTTTTTTGTCAATATTTCCTTGTAAAAGGGCCAATGTCACAGAAAAAAATATAAAATATAATAATGACTTAGTGCTAAAAGGGCCAATGTCATATTTTTTTTCTTAATTTGGATTTTTTTCAAAGAATTGATTTTACCATGTCCTATATTAGATCACAATACATATCTAACCCGAATTTTATGAGCGAAACTTGAAAATTGGCTGAACTGTAAGTAAAACAATATCTTATAAAAATTTAATTTCTAATTTTCTCAAAAGTAGTTTTTATTACATTGGCCCTTTTAGCACCAAGCCACAAAAATAATAATTTAAAAAATCAGGATTACACATAAACAAATTTCAAATATAAAAACAAAATTAAAAAATCTAAAAGTCCTAGAATTAAGTTAGAAATGGTGTAAAATAAATTACAATTACAATAAAACTGATTTATTTTACTATGTACAACAGATGTCTCTTTGCTAAAGGTATAATTCTTCAGAATTGTAGAAGATCCATTATTCATGAGCCTGTAGTTAACATTGAACTAATTACATGAAGCGTTTTTAATTATTCAACATACAAATAAATATTTTCGCCAAAAAGCAGTAAAAAGTAAATCAAAATATAATTGAAATTAAAATCAACATCAAAAGAAAATAAACTTAAATGAATTGTGACTGACGGCTGCATCAGTCATACGTAGAGATCGAGGAGGAATTACTGCTGCGTATAACTTACTGAAAATACATATTTTATTTTTGTATTTAACATTTTATCATCAATACACTCGCTCTTCTTACTGACTGATGTCAATTTCAATATTTATTTTTTCAATTACAACAACGCCTGGCTTCAGTTACTTACGGATTATACCCAGCAGTTTCAAGTTAGAGGACAAGAGATTTAGGTAGAGATTATAACATGATTAGGTGATGGTTAGAATAAAAATGTTTTGATTGATGTTTAGATCAATAACGCTCAAACATGAAAATCTTTAGATTTGAACTGCTGGGTATTTAAATAAAAACATGCACACATGCACTCCCTTTGCATTTACATATTTACTCACATTTTTCCAAACGTGACTGTATATGTATATGTGTGGGTATATATGCATCATGCTGGTAATACCAGCAATTGAAACAGTTAAGTCCAACAAAATTCAATAGCCTTAAGAATAAAAAGCTGCCAAAAAATCCACTCATTCTCTGTTTTCGGAATCAGAAGAAAACAAATAGCAAAAATAGCATAAGCAAATAAAAAAAGAAATCGCTGTAAAAATATTTAATGGAAAGAATAAGAAAAATACCAACCGCATGATTTTGACTTACAAAAGAAGAAATGGTACAGAGATGAATAGTATGCTACCGCATGTTATAAAGAAAAAGGCAAAAACCAGTCAAGATGCAATATCCGGTTAAAGCAAAGAAAATATTTTCGCAAAGTTTAAAGTATTTACAGGGATAAACTTAAACTAAAGAAAGGAAATTAATTACAAAGACTTTTTACTTAAGAAACTTAAAATGTTTGGAATAAAAAAATATACAAACATACCTAGCGATCTTTTGCTCAGGCGCTCATACTCGGATTCTATAAACATAAATTATTTTTTTTTAAATTCTTAAGAATTTTTCATTTTCGAAAATTCCTAAAAATTTTTTTTTTTCGAAAATTCCTAAGAATTTTTTTTTCGAAAATTCTTAAGAATTTTTCATTTCAACAAACAAATAACAAATTTTTTTAATTTATTAAAAAATTTCTTATTTTAAAGAAAATTATGAAAAATTTCTTATTTTAATAGGAAATTTTTCAAAAATTTCTTATTTGTATAAGAAATTTTTCAAAAATTTCTTATTTTTATAGAAATTTTTTTAAAAAATTTCTTATTTTTATAGGAAATTTTTCATAATTTTCTTATTTTTATAGGAAATTTTTCAAAATTTTGTTATCTTTTAGGAAAATATTCAAAAATTTCTTTTTTTTTTATAGTACTCTTTCATGAATTTCTTATTTTTATAGGATTTTTTTTGAAGAATTCCTTATTTTTACAGAAAATTTTTAAAAAACTTCTTATTTTTATTAGACATTTTTTCAAAAGTTTCTTATTTTTAAAGAAAATTTTTTTAAAATTTCTTATTTTTATAGGAAATTTTTCTAAAATTTCTTATCTTAGAGGAAATTTAAAAAAAAAATTTTTTTAAGGAAATTTTTCAAAAATGTCTTATTTTTGTAGGAAAATTTTCAATATTTCTTCTTTATAGGAAATTTTTCAAAAACTGCTTTTTTATAGAAAATTTTTCAAAAATTTTTTTTTATAAGAAATTTTTTCAAATTTTTTTATTTCTGTAGGAAGGAAATTTTTCAAAAATTTTTTTTCGATTTTTATTGGAAGTTTTTCAAAAATTTGTTATTTTTTAGGAAATTATTCAAAAGTTTCTTATTTTTATAGTATTTATTTAATCATTTTTTATTTTTATAGGATTTTTACAAGAATTTCTTATTTTTATAAGAAATTTAAAAAAAATCATATTTTTATTAGAATTTTTTTAAAAATTTATTTTTCTAAAATTTCTTTTTTTATAGGAAATTTTTCAAAAATTTCTTATTTTTGTAGGAAATTGTTCAAAAATTTCGTAATTTTACAGGAAATTTTTAAAAAGCTTCTTAGTTTTAAAAGAAACTTTAAAAAAATTTCTTATTTTAATAGGAATTTTTTTTTTTAGTTTCTTATTTTTGTAGGAAATTTTTCAAAAATTTCGTATTTTTACAGGAAATTTTTTAAAAACTTCCTTTTTATATTTTAAAAAAAATTCTTAATTTTATAATAAATTTTTCAAAAATTTCTTATTTTTATAGGGAATTTTTCACAAATTTCTTATTTTTATAGGAAATTTTTCACAAATTTCAAACTTTTATATGAATTTTTTAAAAAATTTCTTATTGCTATAAGAAATTTTTCAAAAGTTTCTTATTTTTATAGGGAATTTTTTAAAAAATTCTTATTTTTATAGGAAATTTTTCACAAATTTCTTACTTTTATATGAATTTTTAAGAAATTTTTCTTATTTTTAAGAAATTTTTCAAAAATTTATTTTTTTTTATAAGAAATTTTTCAAAGATTTCTTATTTTTATAAGAAATTTTTCAAAAATTTATTATTTTTATAAGAACTTTTTTAAAAATTTCTTATTTTTATAAGAAATTTTGGAAAAATTTCTTATTTTTATATGAAATTTTTTTAAAATTTCTTTTTTTTATAAGAAATTTTTCAAAAATTTCCTATTTTTATAGTGAATTTTTTAAAGATTTCTTATTTTTATAGGAAATTTTTCACAAATTTCTTACTTTTATATGAATTTTTTAAAAAATTTCTTATTTTTATAGGACATTTTAAAAAAATTTCCTATTTTTATACGAAATTTTTCAAAAATTTTTTATTTTTATAAGAAATTTTTCAAAAATTTCTTATTTTTATAAGAATTTTTTTTAAAAATTTCTTATTTTTATAAGAAATTTTTCAAAAATTTCTTGCTTTTATAAGAAATTTTTCAAAAATTTCTTATTTTCTTATTTGTATATGAAATTTTTCGAAAATTTCTTATTTTTATATGAAATTTTTCAAAAATTTCTTATTCTTATAAGAAATTTTTCAAAAATTTCTTATTTTTGTAAGAAATTTTTTATTTTTATAGAAAATTTTTCAAAAATTTCTAATTTTTAAAAGATATTTTTTTAAAAATTTCTTACTTACTTTAAAATTATCTTTTGAAAAAGATTTTTTCAAATGTTCTTTATATACACTATTTTTTAAATCATGTCTCTTTAAAAAAAATTTGGAATCAGTTTTGCTTCTAATGATAAATGTTTTTCCTTAAAATTTATTTTTAAAAGTCATTATATTACAAACTAAACAACAGGTTGGATATACCGCTCTAAGTAAAAACAAAATACAAAATGAAATTTACAACTTCAGTACAAGAGATGACATTTCGACCAATGTTTTTTTGAGCTTATGTTTAAAAATATAACAAAAAACCTTACAAAAATTTCAAAGAAAAAGTGGAAACATAGTTTGGAAACAAAAAATTAAGCAAATGTGAAAATCAGTAAATCCGATTTGCATGGATTTCTGAGGTTTGCTTTGGTAGCAGCAATAACTGCCAAAGGCAACCGTCAGTCAATGTGGCCAAACAATGAATTTGAAACAGTAGATGGACGCTATTGTTGTTGGCTTAGTAGTAGCATTGTTAGCAAATACATGCATAAATAGAACAAAAAGGGATACCAAAGGTACGTTTACACTGTTTGTATTTTGTGTAAGTCATATGAGAAACACATAAGTCAAGAATATAGTTTAAAAATTCCTTTACATAGATGTCTATGTATTCATCATTTGTTGTAGCCACTAGTATAGTCAAAGCAAATATTCTTTTACAAAATGAATATGTATTGTTTCAAAAAATAGAAAAACTTGTGTATATGTATTTGAGTATCTTTGCATTCACCGGATCTTGTAAAATGAGCAAAAACAAGAAGAGATGATGAGCAGAAAAAGTAAAACAATTGCAAATCTTGTTAACATTTCAATTCTTTTTTATGCTCTCATAGACGATTCTCTTGTTGCAGTTGCTGTACTTGCTGTTGTTTACATAATGTTTTTTTATAAAAATCTTTTATTTTCGTTTTTTTTTTTAATTTTTCACTTGTTATGTAATGTAAAAGTCGTCTTTACATTTTATTTTTTTGTTTACTTGTTGTAGTTGGAGTAGTAGTAGTGGTAGAAGTTTATAGTGATTTTTACATGTAAACATACTTGTAAGCCTTATGTCCACAATTGACGTGCCACTTCAGCATTCTTCTTATGGTTTGAGTATTTGGAAGTATGTTTATTTTTTGATTATATAAAGGGTTCTTCAATAAGGGCTTTATGTCTTTAAATTTAAATAACGATGTGTACAAAATATTATTAAAAAATCAAAACTAAAACCTTTGCGTGAGATGATTATGAAAGAACTAAACTTAACCCAATAAATTTTGGTAATAATCGTCAATAGAAATACAAACTGGTGAAGAAGTCATCGATAAAATTACCTTAAAACTATTTTATTGTTTTTATGTATTTGCCAGTTATAATATATAAACTATAATTATCTTAACAGGTATTGAGAAGATCCAAGAGAAACAAAACTATATGTATCACCTCTTTCTTGACATTTGGCATCCCTATAAAATTTTAAAGCTTGTTCAGGATGACATCATCAACAGCCCTTATTAATATATTAGGTAAGATCTAATAGAAGGAAATCTAAAGCTTGGCCTACAGAATTGGAGAATATGCGCAAAAAAACGAAGCGATTTAAATTCTAAAACAAGCTTGGTCTTTGAGCATATTTATCAACTTTTAAAGTCAGAAGACCCTTTTGGAAGACCTTTTACATGTAAATATATTTGTTTCTACTCAAGTTTTAAAATTTTTACCACATTTAATTCTAGTTTTATAACCATAGTTCGAAAAAATACTCTAAAATACTGTATTTTAAGGTACCGTACTGTACCTAGGCAAGTTCGGTACAAAGTCACATACGTAACAAAGTGTTCAATTTAAGTATAGGTACCTTAAAATTTTAGAGAACCTGTTAAAATACACAACCTTTATCATAACGAACTTTCACGAAGTACTCTAAAAATAACGTACTTTGTTGAGTACCTTAACGTACTCCGTACCTTAACTTTAACGAACTCTTATGAGGCTGTCAACAATGAGAATAACAGTATTGCCAAAAGTGAATATTAAATTTTGTCTAACTATTATCCACAATAGGAAAATAATTAATTAAGCAATCTGCTTTTTTAATTATTTTTAAAGGCGGTTTACGGGATATTTAAATATTTTATGAATATATTAATTTCTAACTTTTGCTACAAAATTGGAGAAATCGGCAACAAAGTTGATTTCTAGATTTCATTGAGTTTAGTTGTGTTACGCAATTTCAAAAACATCCCATATTTGACGATACTACTTTTATGTGTTTAAAAATTGTTTTTAATAGTAGTAAAAACGTAAAATATTTTTATTAATTGCAACTACATTTTACTCCATATACGTTAGTGTAAACTATAAATTTATAACGCTATCAAACAAATAAAAATTATTCAATCGTTTAGGATGTAAAACCCTAACCTGGCAACACTTTCTTATATTTGTGTGTATATCATAAAAAAATGTGTCACCAATACAAACACAATTGACATGCTATGCGTGTATATGCATGTTTAAGAATTTCCCAACAGTTCCAAATTGATGGACTGTTTCCCAGTTGGTAAAATGTCTGAAGATTTCAAGATAAACTTCTGATTAGAGTAGGTTAATAATCGCTTTTACCTCAGCAATGAGCCAGCACTTCCATATTACGAAGTAATTTATTAACCAAAAAGTACATTTTTAAATCGCTGCTCATTTTGTCATCATGGAACTGTTGGGTATTTTTTACTAAAATATACGAGTTATTTATGAATGCACAAGAACAAAACTTCTTCAAAATATTACGAAAGCAGCTACAAGTGAGTTATCTAAAGATTCGTAACTTAGTACTTTAAAGTACTCTAAAGTTAACTAAAAAATACTCTAAAATCTTAAAGAGCGGTACCTTATTTTAACGTACCGTTCTTTTTTTATTGTGTCTTTGTGTACCTAACTTTGTTTCCGACTTAGTTAGGTACCTAAAAAATAAATAACTTTTGTGTGTGCGTAAGTTCAGTACAATCTAATAAGGAACTGTTTTTTTTCGAACTATGTTTATAACCTTGCTTACTACACAAACTTGTATACCCTACAACACGATTTTAGAGCCATAGTCCATGTTTGTATTCTGAGAATGTACGATCGAAGCTTTTAAGATAATTTCGTAAAATTTAGCACAGAGATTTTTTTTCAAGTATAAAGTCAGTTCATTATTAAAACAATTTCGAGTTCCTCTTGCAGGACTGTCTTTACTGCAGCTGCAGATTTTAATGCTGAAATCTCATACAATTACAATTCTAATATTCCTACTCTCAAAAGATAATGCAAAAAAAATATTAAAGACCTATTGGATAAAATTGAGCTTTTCCAACTTTTTTGGTATGTTTCATAAAATACACATAGTGTTAAGCAGGATGTTGCATCTCTTAGTATACTAAAAAAAAAAAAATAATTTTATTCAAAAAAAACTTAAAAAAACTTAACTTTAATTTTATTTAAAAAACTTAGATATGTTAAAAAACGTATCTGTCGGTAGCATAGTGGGCTTTACAGTAGGCCAAAATTGCCCACATCGGGTATGTAAAACCTTTGGGTCCGCATAACTTTCCCCAATTTGGTCCGATCTCAAAGGTTTTTACATTTTCGAAAATTTCTTAAAAAATTTAAGAAGTAAGAATGTTATATTCGTCTGTGCCGTATCTTATATACCCACCATCAAGTTATGTTAAATTTAGAAACATATCTCATATATCTACGAGGGTGCAGCAAATTCAAAACGTGGACCAAATTGGATGAAAATTGTTACGCTAGTTGGTATTGTTGGTAAAATATTTGGAATAACTTCAGTTGCAGTAGCTTTATAGTTCAACATTCAAAAGTGTGTAAGTGGTTTTCCTAGTATTTATTTACTTTGAAAAAAATTCGTTATCGTAACCGGGTATGGTTTTACATTAATAAGTTGCTAAATACTTTTCGTTTAGCTTAATATTTTGTTAGGATAAATAAGTTGATAGTAATACGACAGGTCCATATATTTTGCTAGGAGTTCCTTATCATCTACCATATACAAAATCTTAATATGCTTCTTGTACCTCAAAATAATATAATGAATGTACCTCCAAATCTTTTTGATAGTAGATATAATAAGGGGATGTTATATAAATATATAAGAATTATAGCCAAATGTTGACCGATTGTAACAAAATTGGCTGGTATATATATAGAACTTATTCCTGCTTTAGTGGCCATAGCAATCATAGTTTCTAATTTAATAGCTTTTACCTGGCCTTTGCTAAAATTTTTGGTTTTCGTGAGTTTTTTTTATATGAAAGCTAAAGTCAAATATGGACTGATTCCTATAAAATTTGATAAACTGATCAAAAATTGCATAAAACTTTCCTATTTTAAATTTTATCATCATAGCTATTACAATTGTATTCAATTTATCAGCATTAATGTGTTTCCCGGGGCGGGGTTATATGGGAGCTCTAACTAAATTTGAACCGATTTTGTCCATTTTCAACGTACATCTTTTTCAAGACATCCAAAATACTTTTGTAAAATTTTGTCCCTCTAGCTCTTTTCGTTAAGGCGCTATCCTGCTTTTATCTGACGGACAGACGGACATAAACAACTTTTTCTTTATGTATTTTTGTGTTTCCATAAGTTTTTTATATGGGAGCTATGGTCAAATGGTGACCGATTATGACAAATCTAGCTATCATTGACATAAGACTTCCTTGTGCTTAATTTAATCTGACTAGCTCTTGTAGTTAAGGAGCTATCACGATTTTATCTGACGGACAGACGGACATAAATCCCCTTTTCTTTTTGAATTTTTGTGTTTCGTAAGTTTTTTATATGGGAGTTAGGTTAAATGGTGACCGATTGCGACGAAATATTGCACACTGGCTGGCATTGATATAAGACTTTTTTGTGCCAAATTAAATGGTTATGTCTGTTATACTTTTAGATTTATTGGCATTTAAGTGTATTTTATGTGAAATTTAGGCTGTTTTCATAAGTTTTCTGTATGGGAGCTATGGCTAAATGTGAAATTTTATACGCTGCCTAGGCCTAATGTAAAACTTCTATATACCAAATTTTATCATCATAGCTGCTATAATTTGTCATTTATTAACAAATAAGCGATTAGCCTTGACGAGGTTATACGGGAGCTATGGTCAAATTTTAGCCGATTTTGCCCATTTTCAATACCAAAATTTTCTCATAAATGACAAATGTTTCTACTAAGTTTCAGTGAGCTAGCTCCTTTCGTTTAGGCGTTATCGTGGTTTCAACAGACAGACAGAAAGACAGACAGACAGACAGAAAGACAGACAGACAGACAGACAGACAGTTCAATTTCATAAGGATTCAGAATATATATCGTTTTTGATTTTTAAGCCAATATTAAGGAAATTACAAACGGAATGACAATCTCAATATACCCCCCATTCTTTTTGATGGTGGGTATATAAATTAATATGATAACTAAAAATGTTGGTAGTTTAGTTTTTCATTTCATTGAATTACATTACATTTTTTTTATTAAAAACAAATCCAAATTTAATTCCCCTTTCAAAACTGACTCAAGTATTTAAATCGATTTACCCATTCTGTTTTAATAGAACTTTTTATAATAGTATTACGTTACAAGTGAACCTCCATGGTTCTTCAAATCTTTAAAATCGATTTTCTTAAAATTCTGACGTGCTACAGCAAAACGCCGAGACACGTGTTTCTTTATTTTAAGCCTTTTTTCATATTCTGTTAACATTACTCATGTGTACTCAAAAAAATTTGATTTTGTTGTACTGTGTAATAATTAAAAATTTTTAAAATTGTGTGATGCTTTTTTAAAAAACAAAGGAGTATGACAATTTTTAAACAAAAATATTTAAATGTTTATGTTTAAATAACTTCAACTGTTTTTGCATCTTGTCAATTGAAAAGATTTCTTTCTCACCACCTTTGTTTCCTAAGTTTGTGTTTGCTGTTAGCTAACATTGTTGCATTTTATTTAGGTAAATAATATGCAAAATACAATTCTGTAAGAATGCACAGTAGGAAGGAATCTATGATACTAATCATGGTGGTTATAGTTTAAAATGTATACAATATTCGTTAGGTGCTCTACATGTTTTCAAAAGTATTACAGAAAATAAAAGTAGATCACATAATTTGGCACACGATTTACCTACTAATCATAGAAACATTTTATTTACTGAAGCCGAAATAATATTAGTTCTTTTAAGTTGGCCTTAGCTTTTTAGATATCAGTGCAGGCCATCCAAATTTTTTATTATGTTCATTTAATTTACTTTCCATTGCACTGTGCAGAATATAAAGGATTTTTATTAACAAAAAATCTCCTTTCATTTTTATTTTTAGAATTGTAGTAGTTATTTTACACTTAGATTTGCTTTTGTCCAGATTTTTCTGTATTTTAATGAGTCATACAAAAGAGAATTTCTACTTTTCTTTGGTGACTTTTAGTCAGTGTGTGATTTTATTAGAATTCCAACTCAGTTTTGAACAAAACGTATAGAGTTTACTAATTGTAATGATAGCCTTCAGTGGCTGTAATTGTCTAATGCTCAAAGGTTTTAATTTTGGTTAGTTAGAGATTCAGATTCCAACTGGATTAATATTTTGCAGTAGAGTTTTTTTTTTAATTGCTAACTTACTACATGCAGATTTTAAAGTACAACAGATGTCTTAAAAGTAGTATTCATACAAGTGACAAATTTGTGCTCAAATTTAATTGAATATTTAGACAAGACTATTTTAAAGTTCTTCTAAATCCTAGTTCTATTCAACTTTATTATATTGATATGCTGTCACATATTTTTAATTAAATTTCCAAACACTTCCTTTATTAAAAAGTGAAGGCAAAGTTTTCTTTTAAAACGCATTAGAAAATTCAAAACTATTACTTGTTTCAAAATTTATACTTTCAACACAAAAATTTTGAGAGTTTTTGTATTTTTGCATTAAAAGTTTAAGTGCTTTTACTTACGCCAAATGTTTATGTGTTTGTGAGTAAGGGATTTTTTTTAAACTTGTGTCTGTTAAATAAGTTAACACAGGATTTCGTGTAAATCTCAAGCAGCTAAACACATGTTGGAATATTAAAGTACAAGTATTTGTCTGGTGATGAAATTTAGGAAAGAAACTTTTTAATATTTTGGTAAAGTATTTTGGATTAGATGCATTCGTCACGGTTGAAACATTTCTTTATGGCTTGGAATGCATGATTCTCAAAAATATAACATTTAAAAACTTTTAAATATTTGATAATTTTAAAAATTTAAAATTATGTTGGAATTGTTAGAAAATACAAAAAATCTTAAATTTAGTTTAAGATATCGAATAATAATAATATCAGGGCATAAACATAGACTAAGACATAGACTCAAACACAGGCTAAGACATAGACTAAGACATAGAGTAAGACATAGACTAAGACATAGACTAAGACATAGACTAAGACATAGACTAAGACATAGACTAAGACATAGACTAAGACATAGACTAAGACATAGACTTAGATATAGACTAAGACATAGACTAAGGCATAGACAAAGACATAGACTAAGACATAGACTAAGACATAGACTAAGACATAGACTAAGACATAGACTAAGACATAGACTAAGACATAGACTAAGACATAGACTAAGACATAGACTAAGACATAGACTAAGACATAGACTAAGACATAGACTAAGACATAGACTAAGACATAGACTAAGACATAGACTAAGACATAGACTAAGACATAGACTAAGAGATAGACTAAGACATAGACTAAGACATAGACTAAGACATAGACTAAGACATAGACTAAGACATAGACTAAGACATAGACTAAGACATAGACTAAGACATAGACTAAGACATAGACCAAGACATAGACTAAGACATAGACTAAGACATAGACTAAGACATAGACTAAGACATAGACTAAGACATAGACTAAGACATAGACTAAGACATAGACTAAGACATAGACTAAGACATAGACTAAGACATAGACTAAGACATAGACTAAGACATAGACTAAGACATAGACTAAGACATAGACTAAGACATAGACTAAGACATGGACTAAGACATAGACTAAGACATAGACTAAGATATAGACTGAGACATGGACTAAGACATAGACTAAGACATAGACTAAGACATAGACTAAGACATAGACTAAGACGTAGACTAGGACATAGACTAGGACATAGACTAAGACATAGACTAAGACATAGACTAAGACATAGACTAAGACATAGACTAAGACATAGACTAAGACATAGACTAAGACATAGACTAAGACATAGACTAAGACATAGACTAAGACATAGACTAAGACATAGACTAAGACATAGACTAAGACATAGACTAAGATATAGACTAAGACATAGACTAAGACATAGACTAAGACATAGACTAAGACATAGACTAAGACATAGACTAAGACATAGACTAAGACATAGACTAAGACATAGACTAAGACATAGACCAAGACAAAAACTAACATATACTAAGTCAGACTTAGTCTTAGACTACCAAAATTTTTCAAAATATACAAAAATGATTTCTTACAAGTTTTAAAAATCAACAAATGTATATGTGAGCGCCCCTAAATATGCAACGCAATAAAAATGCATAAAATATTGCATAACATGCGTGAAGTTTTCAAACATGAAATTTTTTTATTTTTTTTTTTTTTTAAAGAAAAGTTTATCACTAAAATGTAAAGTAGCAGTACGAGTAAATTTGTACATTTTTAAGTTGCATGCAATACGAAGTTAGTTTGTCACGCATATTTATTCATAATTCTGTGATTTCCTTATTCAAAGTTAGAGTGGGTGGAAATTGTTGAATATTTATATGTCATGTTTTCATTTTTTCTTTTCTATATATTTTTTTTTATTTAGTAACAAGTTTAGTAACTCTTTTGTGTAAATAAACTATGATAACATAAGTAAATGTTGTGATTTTCTTTGCAACATGTTCATATTTATGAAATTTATGAATTTTTCGGGGAATAACAAATTTGATGATTTGTAAATAAAAAAAATTTGGTTTGTATAAAATTTATTTTAATAACTACAAAATAGAAGTTTAGATCAACAATCATATTGTGGATTGTTCTTTTTGCAAATGAGCTCATGTTAAACCTTGGATATGAATGAATAGCTTATTAAATATTTTCCTTAATATTAGATTTTAGCATTTAGTGTAATGAATCTTAAATTGTCTTTTTTTTAAAATAATATTGTGTGAATAGGAGAATCATGAAACTGTTTAGATAAAAGCATAAAAATAATAAACAGAAATAAAATGGAATAAAAGTAGAAAATAATTCTCAGGATACTTTTGCCAAGTCTCCTGCTAAGAATGGCAACTTAAGAGGAAGAAAATACTTAATAGGTTGTTCTAAGTACTTATGTGTTTTGTACTTATGTTTACTTGTTTTTATAGCTGAGAGCTACAGTTGTTGGGTTTCTGTGTTAAGTTGTTTCCTTTTAGTTGTCATTTTGAAAATTTTTAAATATATAAAGAAAACCATAAAATTTTTCAAAAATTTTCAAAATTTTCGAAAAAAATATATATTAAGAAAATTATATTCTGTTTTTTTTTTTTATAAATTAACTTACTTTAAGAAAATGTTAAATTTTACCAAAAATTTGTAATTTTTTCTAAAATTATTTTAAATTTTTTAGAAAATCATTTTTGGTAAATAATAAAGTTTTTGGAAAATTATGAAATTCCTATAAAATTTTCAATTAATTACCAATTTCAGAAAATTTTAAAACTGAAGAAAAAAATTTTTAGAAATTAATATATTAGAAATTTTTTTCATTTTTAGAAATTTGCAATAAATAACATATTTTAGAATTTAAGAAAAAAGTAGCAAATTTATACAAGTTTATTTTTTTTAATTGAACCGCCGTGGTATAGCAGGTTAGTCATCCGCCTAGCATACCAGAGGCCCAAGTTCGATCCCTGGCCAGACTCACATGAAAAAATACATTTTCAAAAAAGCGGCGTTTCAACTCATAACACTGGTTATTGAGTATTAGGCTATGTAAAACTTCTCTAACTAATGTATTTGCCGTTCAGAGCCGGCGTTAAAACGTAGGTCCCTTTCAATGAGTCTAAAAATAGAATCGGATGCAGCTCATTGTCTGAGAGAAGTACCCCTTGTTCCAATTGGAATGTTGTCGGGGAATTATATATATATATATATATATATATATATATATATATATATATATATATATATATATATATATAATAACACAGAGGTTTCTTTGTTTTCTTATAGATTTTGACCTTCTTAAAACGGAAGGTTAGGTTAGGTTAGGCAGGCAGCCGATGTAGGTCAGCGTCACTTGGGTCCAAAAGACGGTCCCGTTGTGTTACCTGCAAGGGATAGACTGGAAGAAAAGAACAAAGGCAATTACTCCAGGCTATCAGTGAGAGGCTGATCAAGCCATCCTGAAGCCCTGATAAATGAGTCTATTTTACGAATGTCAATACTCGCTAGATCCGATAAATCATGCAGAAAAGGTGCCCCCAAATTGAGAGCCCTAGGGGTCGAGAGGGCGGGGCAGTGACAGAGAAGATGTGTCACTGTCTCTTCCTCTTCTATGTTGTGACAGCTGCGGCAGTAGTCGTAAAATTGAAGATTAAGTCTTCTGGCATGAAGCCCAAAAACGCAGTGCCCTGTTAGGGTCGAGATAAGATTGCGAAGTCTATGACGGGGTAGAGTTACCAAGATATTTGAACGTTTAGTGTTGTAGGTGGGCCATGTTTGCCTAGATATGGAGCAGTTCGTTACCGAAGACCACTCGTTTTGCGCTGACGCATAAAGTGATTGCCTTATGATTGATTTGCAGGCGGATAGCGGTAAGCCCGTAAATTGGTCGATGCTATCCTGACTCAGGAGAGCACCGGATTTAGCAAGTTTGTCCGCGGTGGAGTTACCAGGTATGTTGTTGTGCCCGGGTACCCATAAGAGTTCGATTTTGCAATGTCTCGCCATCTCGTTAAGAGATGTCCGGCATTCGCTGGTAAGAACAGATGTCGTATGGACATTAGATAGGGATTTTATTGCAGCCTGACTGTCGATACAAAAGCGAATATCCCTGTCGTATACTCTGTGGTATCTCAACCATTTGACTGCTTTGTGGATAGCCGATATCTCGGATTGTAGGACACTGCATTGATCAGGGAGCCTAAAGCAGATTTCCTTCCCAAGCAATGGGATGAAGAAGCCCCCCCCAACGCCTATCTTTGACTTCGATCCATCAGTGTAAACCTCTAGACAGCCATCATCTAAGGATGGAGGCTCTCCAGAGATAGTCACAGCGAAGGATTTGTCGAAGAAAGGAGTAGATATGCAGTAGTCTATATGTTCAGGGATGTTATTGATTTTGCCCAGGATGGTGGAATGCCCGATTTGTGAGTGGGACCAGGTTCCAATTGTGCTGAGACGGACAGCCGAGTTAAGAGCAATTTGCATTGCCATTAGTTCAGCTGGGAGCCAGTTTAGCATGGTGAAGAGTGCCTTAGATGGAGTAGTTCTTAAAGCACCGGTGATCATTAGAGCAGCAGATCTCAATATTTTGTTAAAATAGTGCAACTGGTTTGCCTTGGTGAGTGCAGGCCACCAGACCAGCGCACCATACATTAAAATAGGCTTAACCACCATGTTGAAAAGCCAGGCAGTGTTAATGGGATTCAGACCCCAGGTTTTGCCAATGGCCCCTCTACATGAATATAGTGCAATAGATGCTTTAGACACCCTAAGTTGGGTGTTCAGGCTCCAGGACAGTTTTGAGTCCAAAATGACCCCCAGGTATTTGGCATGGTCAGTGAGCGAAAGTTCAACCTTGTTTAATTTAGGAAGAGTAAAGGTGGGAATTTTGTATTTACGTGAGAAGAGTACAAGTTCCGTTTTAGCTGGATTTACTCCAAGGCCGTTGGAAACGCTCCATCGATAGAGTAGGTCAAGAGCTGTTTCGAGACGTTGTGACAGTGTGTTAAGAAATTTCCCTGACACTGCTATAGCAACATCATCCGCGTATGCGATGGTGTTGAATCTCAGAGAATCCAGTTCAGTGAGTAGTTTATTTATGGCAAGGTTCCACAGAAGAGGTGATAGTACACCTCCTTGTGGAGTACCTCGACAGGCTACTTTATAAACAGTAGTAGTGCCCATGGTTGAGCAGATGACTCTATAGGTGAGGAGTTTATCTACTAACGAGATAATAGATTTGTCAACCCTTAAGTCCTCCATTGCCGATAAAATCGACTCAGGTCTAATGTTGTTAAAGGCGCCCTCTATATCTAGGAAGGCGGCAAGTGTGAATTCGCCAAACTCAAGAGATTTTTCAATATGGCTAACTAATGAGTGGAGTGCTGTCTCAACTGATTTGCCTTTGTTGTAGGCATGTTGTGAGTTGGACAGGAGCCTCGAATCTAATGAAGCACGAATATGTGCTTCAATGATACGCTCCAAAGTTTTAAGAAGGAAAGAACTAAGGCTAATAGGCCTGAAATCCTTAGGTTTCGTGTGCGAGGTTTTACCTGCTTTAGGAATAAAGACAACGTTGCACCTGGTCCAGGATTCTGGTATGTGAGACAGTCTAAGACAGCCATCATATAGCAGGAGAAGCCAGGGCATTAAGAGATCGGTATTATGTTGAAGATCAGCTGGAATAATACCATCAGGACCCGCAGCTTTGTACGGTTCAAAGCTATCAAGAGCCCATTGAATTCTATCCCTAGTAAGAGGGATGGGGGTGGACTCGAGAATATAGTCGTTAGCGAATGTGTCCGCACCTAGTGGTTTGCAACCTGGAAAGTGGGTGTCTAAAAGGACCTCGAGGGTTTCGGATCCGCTTGTCGTCCAATGGCCACTGTCCCTTTGAATATAGGCAGCTACCGTGGGCGATGAGGTCAGGATTTTTCGGAGACGACTAGTATCAGAGGAACCTTCGATGCCGCTGCAAAAGTTCATCCAGGACTGTCTCTTCGCTTTCCTGACTAGATTTTTGAATTTATTAACGCAGGCTTTATAGGGGAGCCAGTTTGCGGTCCTTTTGGCCTCGTTAAAAAGTCGGCGACATTCCTTTCTAAGTGATGCAATGTCGGTAGACCACCAGGGAGGTTTCTTTTTGCCTCTCCTGGTGGTGAGTTTACATGCCTGGTTTGTGGCTTGGTTTAGGGCGTCGGTTAGTGCATTAACCGCGTGATCTAAATCATTGCGAGTGTTGATGCTCGGTAAGGAGGGGAGGAGTCGCTCCAGGGTGCCCCTGTGGGTATCCCAGTTTGTCTTCCTCCTGTTACGGTAAGGAGTAGTTATTTCCCGTTGTTGAGTTAATTCAAATTCGATGTAGCGGTGATCCGAAAAAGAGCAGTCGTTTGAGACCCTCCAATTCTTGATCAGAGCTGAGTGCATGTTACTAACTATCGTGATGTCGAGGACCTCTTGTCTGTTAGCAACGACAAAAGTGGGTTCTGACCCGGAGTTAACTATCTCTAAGTTGTTACAAAGAATAAAATCAAAAATTGACTCACCTCTTGTGTTTGTGTCGGAGCTTCCCCAAATGACGTGATGTGCATTAGCGTCAGCTCCAATGATTAATGGCAGGTTTTGCCTGTGTGCACGGTCCACCGTCTTTCGAACCAGAGCATTGGGTGGGGGGCTGGGTTGGTCGTGCCCCATGTAGCACGAGGAGACCATAATGCAGCCTGTCTTGGTCTCCCAGGCCGCTACGGTGGTATCTTCATCACTGTAGTCAGAAAGAATGAAGATATTAAGTGTGCTTTTCGCTAAAATACACGCCCTGGGCCTACCTGTTCCCTTGGTGTAAATTAGCTTATAGCCTTTGAGCGATAATCCACAGATCCTTTCACGGTTGATCCAGGGCTCTTGAATTAACGCTAGATCGTCCCCACGTTCGGCCAAGCGGAGGAGCAGGGCAGCAGATGCCGCCTTGGAATGATGAAGATTAACTTGCGTTATCTTCATCATCATCATTCTCGGAGAAGGTGAGTGGAATGATCGTGACGTCGGAGTCATCCTGATCCCCGTCCTCAGGGTCGGGGTTCAGGAGGGCTTCCTCGTCAGCATCCATGTCCATCACATCTTCGGCAGCGCTGAGAGAGTTTATGCTCTCCAGAGATTGCCTAAGTTGCGATGAGCCGGAAGCTTCATTCCTAGCGGGGGGATCAGATGAGCTGTTAGCCTTCCCACTTGAAACCTTATCATCACCTCGGTAAACATGCAGGGAGATCTCCTCGAAACCGTAGAAGATCTTCCCGCGCATCTCCCGAAGCGGAGCTAGGGTTTCCTGTGTAAGGATAACAGTTATCCTTCTGAGAGCTCCTTCAGGTTCAGAGATCTTAGCTACCTTCCATTCCTGGACGGGTAGGCTAGGATTGCTGATCTGAAGGAGCTCCAGTATCTCCTTGGCAGAGGACTTGCCATCGGGCACAAGGGCTGTGGACCTAGGTCTGCGAGGTATCTCCTCCCTGGAGACCACGTCAAGCCTAGCTCCATCCCAGATGCCCTCTATGAGCTGAACTGCTTTCTTTAGCAGAATAGCAGAGCGCTCATTATGACAAGCCATCAGTTTGACACGTCCTTGATACCAACCAGCGTCGCTGCAGTTTGGTGGGGGGCCAGGATTGTCCTTTAGGACATTAATGACAACTCCCACTAACTTAACACGGATTATTTCCCACCTTTCGGGGGAAATAGCTCCGTCAGCGTCGCTACGGTCAATGACAGCCTTGACGAGGTGGCCTTTGGCAACCTCGCTAAAGGATCTGTCCATTAACCTGGTGGGTTTAGGACGTTTAGTGTCAGGCTGCTGGCTATGTGGACTAGAGTCTTCCTCCGAGCGTTGCCGTTTAGGCGCGTCCGAGGACGTGGAGGGAGTCTTGTCCAGAGATTCAGCCAGCGTCTTAATAGCCCATTCCTTGGATGCTTTCTCCTCAGGAGTAAGGGTGTCTTCAGGCTTGTCTCCAAGCGACTGAAGTTTCCTTGTAGCGGCACGCCGCTGAAGGAAAGCCCTTCTGGCCGGAGTAGATTGCCTCCTAGAGGGACATGCCGCAGTAGGTGGACCCGAAACCAGGTTTGGGGTCTCCTTGCTGTGCTGAGCAGGAGTCTGTCGAGAAGGATTTCGCATCTCTACTCTTGGACTCCTAAGGGGAGGTGCAGGGAGGGTACTAGAACCGGAGTTCGTTGTACCCTTGGTTCCCTTAAGCACAGGAGGCATTGGGTTTGAACCCGAAACAGGGGATTTGGCCAAAGCATCCTTAGAAGTGCTCGGTCCCATGGACAGAGCATTATTGCCAGTGTTGGCTGATTTGTTGCCGGTTGAGGTTCTATTCGAGATAGATTTCCTTTCCCCAGCAGATTTAGGCGCACTTGTAGCTTGATTAGCTTGGCCAGGTGCATTTACCAAGCAAGTCCCAGTAGCTTTCGAAGCCCCACGGCCTGAGACTGACACCGCGGAAGATTGTTTGTTCCATCCGGAGATTATAAAGCCCTCGACCGGACACAGGGGGCGTGATTTGTTTTGCTTATTTTCCATGGTTGCATGGTTGGGGTTTTTGCCGTTTATACTTACAGCCAAGTCAGAAGAAGCTGCCGCCCCATCGGGGAACAGACGCAGACCACAGGGCCGCCCAATGTGGGAAACAGACGCCCTGTGGATTTACAAAGAGTTCGGACAGAAATTAGGATTTGATATCCAAACGGACTGAATCCCAGCTACAGTTCAGTGAAAGCTGCACTGAAGGACTGCTGTAGTGGGGTTCAAAAAAGGTATCATCTGGCCGCCCAATATGGGAAACAGACGCCAGATGATACGGGGGTGGGTAGTTCTTGGTATAGCACTCCCCATAAGCCTGTCTGGTATGGGTGCCCCTGCCAGAGATAAGAAGATATCTCCACCAGCATAGCCTTATGGTTCATTGCGCGTAAGCCTCTGCATCGCGACAAGATGACTACCCATCGCAGAGGTTCTTAAAACGGAAAATGTATTCAAAATATTTTATCACATCCGCATCACCCACAAAGTGTTAACATTTTTGTGTGGGAGTCGTTTTTGTATTGCTAAAATTTATACCACGAAGAATTGAATTGTTTAAAAGACTTAATGAATTATAAGAAAAAACTAAATTAGCTAAATTAGTTATCAAAATAAAAAATTCATGAAACAGTTTTGGAGTTATTGTAATTTTAACCAAAAATTCTTATTCTTGACTTCATGCCTAAGGATATGCAGCAAAAAATTTACTTAAGTATAAACAAACTTCAAAGTACGAAATTATTTACAATTGTATAGCCTGTTTATCTAAATAAAATTTGTAGTTGGATTTTCTTAAATAAAAATCAAACCTTTTAATATAAAAACTCTACAAAATACGCAAATATAATGAGATATTATACAAAATTATTTAGCATTAAAATGTTTACTTAGTCCTCGGGTTTTGCAAAATTATCGACTTTTTTCGGAAACCCTCCCATAAAAGATTTTACAGTTGCTTCTGATACCTTTTTGGAGCATGTGTTCCACCTGCGCTTAAAATCGGACATGTTCTTGGAAATCTTTCCTGTGTTCTTCAATTCCTTTTTTACCAGAGCCCAATACCTTTCCACAGGCCGAAGTTCTGGACAGTTAGGTGGATTTGCCTCTCGTGGTACAAAAATGACATTATTCTTTGAGTACCACTCAAGTGCCTATTTTCCATAATAGCATGATGCCAAATCGGGCCAAAAAAAATGTAGTCACTCTGTGCTCTTTTAAAAAGGGTAACAACCGTTTTTGTAGGCACTCCTTTATATAAATTTCTGTGTTTATTGTGCCAGATGCCACAAATACTTTACTTCTTTTGCCACAACTGCAAATAGCTTGCCACACGAGAAACTTCTTATTGAATTTTGTTTGTTTTTTTGTGCGAAACTATTGCCGAACATTGCCCCGTTTATCAGCAACATAAAAATCTCGACCAGGGAGTTGAGAAAAGTCTGCCAGTACGTATGTTTCATCATCCATCACACAACAGGTGTATTTTTTTATAAAATAAGATTTTTTCGCTCGTTTTTTTGCTCGTTTTTTTGCTTCTAAGTTCTTTATAGCATTGCGATCTGGAACCTTTTGAACTTTGTATGTCTTCAGTCCAGCATAAGCTTTGACTCTATGTGCAAAATTCGTAGAACATTTCACCGTACGAGCTGCTTTTCTTAAAGAAGTGTTAGGCGCTCTTCGAAAGAGTCGCTCGACTTCTTTTGCCTTACCAATATCTGTAGGACCTTTTTTCCTCCCTGATCCAGGTTTTCTTTCAATGCTCAGGTTTTCCTTATACCGTCTGATGGCATTAGAAACCGTTCGAGGGTCAACTTTCAAATTTTTAGCTATTTTTTTAAAAGTCCATGACGGATTTTTTTGAAAAGTTTTAATTATATTTTCACGAACTTTTTTTTCGCAGTTCATTTTGATTGAAATAACTATTGAAAATTAATAATTTCTAAAATAATAGTATCTGACATATCTATAGAAACTAACTTGATCAAAAAATAAATTATTTCTTGCACTATGGATAAATTTTGTCTAAAATAGTAAATGCATATTTTTTTAGAACATTCTTTAGTTAAGTAGTTTTTAAAATATAATAGAATTTGCTTAGTTTTTACATATGAGAAAATTATACCCATTTCTCATGTCAGTTTCAAAAATCGTTTTTTAATCTTTGAAAATTTTGTTTAACAAATTTTAAAACTTGTGAATTTTGAAAAAAATTGAGATCAATATCTTCAACCATTTTGCCGTATTTGAAATTTGAAATCGTAGATTTTCACGAAAATTAAAAATTTTAGTAATAAGAACAGAAAAAATGTTGAAAGCATTCTGTTACATAGGTTTTTATAGATTAAAATGCTAAGAGTTAGTTATATAGGTTTATTTTTTATCTTTAAAATTTATTAAATTATAAAAAAATAATTTTCAAAAATTTTAGAAAAAGTACACATTTAAGAAGATTTCCAAATTTAAGAATAATTATAAAAAAATTTTAAATTTTATATAAACTTAAAATTTTACAAAATTAGAAAAAATCAAAGTTAAAATTATTTAGTAGCGTTAATTTTTTTTTTATTTTTTTAAGAAGATTCAAACATTTTTAAAAAATTTACAAAATTACGATATTTAGAAAATTTAAAAATTTTAGAAAATTTTAAAAATTAAGTCGAAAAGTGACGGTAATATTTTATTAAAAAAAAAAATTCAAAAGACATAGTCCAAGTATCAAAAAAGAAAAAAATTATTGCTCTATATTCAATCAAGTTATCTTACTACTTGCAGCCTTCACATTTATTACTCAGGAAGTCGTTTAGCCAATAGTGGGTCTCAGGTTCGTTACCTCAGTCGGGTATATATATTAGCTACATGGTCTAGGTCTATAAATGTTAGAACACATGCATTTTAATCACGAAGTATTTTGTCATGAGGGACATAATAAAGAATACATCGAATGCGGATCTATATCTTGGGACATTTACCCGCCTTTCATTTGCCGAATAACTTGTTCTCTATGTATGTCAAGATATGCCAATAGCTTCGACTTCATCTTTAATTGAAGGCTTAGTCTGTCTAGCTCGTCTGCTTTGTGAATACTACCCCAAAAAGAAACAATTTGTTTTTGAGATTTGTCATATACAAGTTTCAGTTTTTCACAAAATTCTTGTTTCTGAATTAATGCATCGAAAATAGCTTCCGCTGTAGTAGTTTTTTTTTAAGTTTGCAAATTGACCTTGAAAAATTAGTCAATCATTGGCTTAATTACTATAATATAATATTGTATCAACAAAATTCATTCGCTTGCGATTAAATGTGCTAATTAATCTTTAATACATAAAATACGCCTAAAAGTATGCTATGAAGAAGGTAATTATCAGTTAACTATTAAAAATCATATCAAAACTATTAAAAAATTCAATGAAAAACATGTAGACTGCAAAATCAAATTATCCACATTTTTGATATATATCTGGAGCACCGATATGCCTCAGATATCAGATATAAAATTTTTAGGGAATATTCAAAATCATTACAGCTCAAAATTGCTACACATTCTTCTTGATATTTTCTTTTCATTTTATACTTTCCTCTTGGATATTTTTTCATATTTACTTTTGCTCTTCTTGTATTTTTGTATTTTTTCTATTTTTTGCTGTGTATTCTTTTGTTGTGTCATCTTGACATATTTCCCTAGAGGTTGATTGCCGTTTAACACAAAAGGAAAACAAAAAAAAAAAGACAAGACAATATTAAACAAGATGAAAACGATAGAGAAAAATAGAAATTAATTGTTAAAAAATATATGTACAGAAAATTTAAGTCGGACTTTTACAAACATAGAAACCAAATTTAAGAAAAGTTTTAATTTATATTATAACTTTTTATAAGAAAATGATTTTCAATGCAATATTATTTTTGGTTAACTTTAAGTTTTAATTAAATTAAAAAAATTTAAACTTTTCTAAATTTATAATACATTATTTATTTCTTTTAATTCTAGTTTTATATCAAAAAGTATTCAAATCCTTATATTGTCACGAATGGCACCAAAAATCTCATCTAAGCCTTAATATAATAGATGAATTGTCAGAATTGTATGACAATGTACATAGTACATTTAAACTATCATTTAATATACTACTGCATGCTCTTTCATGCTGTGAAAGTTGCTTAAAATGTCACACAAAAACTAACATTAGTTTACATTTTATATTTTGTTGCATTGTTTGCACAGATGGAAAAAACGAATATGTTCCATAAAACATGGTATGGTGTTGAAAACAAATTCCTAAAATATCATGCTTTTAACATCTATACCCTACAAAATCTAAGCACTGAAACACTGATCTCATAGCCATCGTATAGTATACCGATCAGGACAGAAACCTCGTCCTGGTAGAAATAATGATGATTTGTCCCTCGTTGTTCAGGTAGTCTTGTATGTAATCAAAATTGACTCACAAATATACAAGATAGACTAAGACATAGACTAAGACATAGACTAAGACATAGACCAAGACATAGACTAAGACATAGAATAAGACATGGACTAAGACATAGACCAAGACATAGACTAAGACATAGACTAAGACATTGACTAAGACATAGACTAAGACATAGACTAAGACATAGACTAAGACATAGACTACGACATAGACTAAGACATAGACTAAGACATAGACTAAGACATAGACTAAGACATAGACTAAGACATAGACTAAGGCATAGACTAAGACATAGACTAAGACATAGACTAAGACATAGACTAAGACATAGACTAAGACATAGACTAAGACATAGACTAAGACATAGACTAAGACATAGACTAAGACATAGACTAAGACATAGACTAAGACATAGATTAAGACATAGACTTAGACATAGAATAAGACATAGACTAAGACATAGACTAAGACATAGACTAAATCATAGACTAAGACATAGACTAAGACATAGACTAAGACATAGACTAAGACATAGACTAAGACATAGACTAAGACATAGACTAAGACATAGACTAAGACATAGACTAAGACATAGACTAAGACATAGACTAAGACATAGACTAAGACATAGACTAAGACATAGACTAAGACATAGATTAAGACATAGACTTAGACATAGAATAAGACATAGACTAAGACATAGACTAAGACATAGACTAAATCATAGACTAAGACATAGACTAAGACATAGACTAAGACATAGACTAAGACATAGACTAAGACATAGACTAAGACATAGACTAAGACATAGACTAAGACATAGACTAAGACATAGACTAAGACATAGACTAAGACATAGACTAAGACATAGACTAAGACATAGACTAAGACATAGACTAAGACATAGACTAAGACATAGACTAAGACATAGACTAAGACATAGACTAAGACATAGACTAAGACATAGACTAAGACATAGACTAAGACATAGACTAAGACATAGACTAAGACATAGACTAAGACATAGACTAAGACATAGACTAAGACATGGACTAAGACATAGACTAAGACATAGACTAAGACATAGACTAAGAAATAGACTAAGACATAGACTAAGACATAGACTAAGACATAGACTAAGACATAGAATAAGACATAGACTAAGACATAGACTAAGGCATAGACTAAGACATAGACTAAGACATAGACTAAGACATAGACTAAGACATAGACTAAGACATAGACTAAGACATAGACTAAGACATAGACTAAGACATAGACTAAGACATAGACTAAGACATAGACTAAGACATAGACTAAGACATAGACTAAGACATAGACTAAGACATAGACTAAGACATAGACTAAGACATAGACTAAGACATAGACTAAGACATAGACTAAGACATAGACTAAGACATAGACTAAGACATAGACTAAGACATAGACTAAGACATAGACTAAGACATAGACTAAGACATAGACTAAGACATAGACTAAGACATAGACTAAGACATAGACTAAGACTTGGTATATGTCAATATGTAAATATATCGAGCCTTTGGTGCAAGACCGTAGTAACTCAAAATTTTAGTTTTTTGAGTTGAGTATGCAAAAATGATCTTTAAGAAAATATCTATCTAAAGAAAAAAAGATTATGGTTCTATCTCTAATCGTTCAGATTCTGCAGCTAAATACGTCTTTATAGCCTCTAGCTAGTTAAAGCAATATTTATTTGCAATAAAGAAATATTTCCTTTATGACAAGAAATTTACAAAATTGCGAAAAAGCAATAAAGCAATATTTTTTTTGTTTCCTTTTAGGCACAAAAAGACAACTGCATAATTTGGTTTCTTTTTTACTTGTTCGTATTATTTCCCATTATATCTTTGTTGAAAAAAAGAATAGTTATCATTTCTTCTTATGCTAATTCGCAATATGACGTCATTGAAAAATACTTTGAACTTTTTTTGGTGTTAATTTTAAATACACCGTTATTTCAAATGAGCAATGCGATTTTTTACAAATAAAGATTTTTTACAAGGTCAGTTATTTCTCTATTTCATATGAAGTTCAACTGTTCGCCAATAAAGCGGTTGTATTATTATTAATAACATCTCTATAACAAAAAATAAATAAATAAATTGGAAACTGTATATCAGGTAAGTGCGTTTTAAATTAATTTCTCGTAATATTTAAAATATATAAATCAAACTTTAGAAAGAAAATAATTTTAATAATGGAAGCCAGTTTACAAGAAACTAAAAACGCCAATACTGAAGCGTTGGACGATGAAGATATAATCAATTCTCTGAGTGAACAAATATTACAAGAATCTGCATGTGAAAATTCAGCAGCACACAGCGGACTCCAAAGCCCGATACGTGGAAGAAAACGAAAACGTAATAGTGATAGATGGAAACGGGCAATGACAAAAAAACTAAGGAACAGCGGCCAAGAATACATCTCAAATTCTAAGAATAAAAAAGCCTGCCCTAAAAAAGAAATTAAGGCTCCATGCTCACAGCAATGTAAACACAAGTGTTCTGAGAATTTTACGGATGAAGATCGAAAAGCATTGTTTACATCATTTTGGGAACTTGGTGACATAGAAAAACAGAGGCAATTCATTGCGAATTCCATGGTAGACGTTGTTCCCACTTATCGATACCTTCGAATTGGGGGAATAAGAGGTCCAAGAAGAAATAACAACTCCTTTTATTTAAAAAAGAATGGTGAAGATATTAGAGTGTGCAAGTTATTTTTCAAAAATACGTTATGCATAAATGATCGTAATATTATGACTGTTGTTGAAAAAAGAGAAAAAACTGCTGGATGCGTGATGGAGATAGATCAAAGAGGAAGACATTCAAATCACGCAACTATAGATCAGAAAGTCAAGGACGGAGTTAAGTCATTCATTGAAAAAATTCCTCAGATAGATAGTCATTATACAAGAGCTAAAAGTACTAGACGATATATTGATGGTGGTAAAACTATTTCAAGTATTTACAGAGATTATGTTAATAGTTGCAAAAATTCAAAAGAGTCATATTCGTCCTATAACTTTTTCTACAAAGTATTCAATGAGGATTTCAACATTTCCTTTTTCTCCCCAAAAAATGATTTATGTGAACTGTGTACAGCTTTTGAAAACGTAACAGGAAAAGAAAAAGCAGACATGAAATTGAGATATGAGCAACACCAATTAGAAAAACAACTCTCCCGAACAGAAAAAGAAAATGATAAAAATCACACCAATGCTTTTGTAAGTGTTTATGACTTGGAAGCCGTTGTTCAAATTCCAAAGGGCAACACATCAGCATTTTACTACAAAAGCAAATTAAATGTATTTAACTTTACGATATACGATTTAAAAAACAAGAAATGTACTTGCTTCATTTGGGATGAATCCAATGGTCATCGTGGTGTAAACGAACTAGCAACATGCGTCTTAAAATACCTAGAACAGTTTCCTAAGGAATCTGATATTATATTTTACTCCGACAATTGTGCTGGCCAGCAAAAAAACAAGTTTATGCTGGCCTTGTACATATATGCAGTTAAAAAGTTTGGCTTTAATTCCATAACACATAAGTACCTCATCAAGGGCCACACACAAAATGAAGGAAATTCCTGTCATGCACTTATAGAAAAAGAAATGAGACGAATGCTGAAAAGTGGACCTATATATTCTCCTGAATCGTTTATCTCTATTGTTAAGTCATCAAAAAAGAAAGGAGAACCTTTTCATGTTGTAGAATTGTCTTATGAAGATTTTTTAGATATAAAAGAACTTGCCTCCGATTTAACTAACTTAAAACAAATGAAAATATCTGAGTTAAAAGTAATAAAAATTTTGTCGACTGCTCCAAGATCTATATTTATTAAAACATCATATACGGATAGAGAGTTTCAGGAGATCGTTGTGATTAAAAATAAAAGCAAATGCGAGATACAACTAAACAAGGCCTACCGAACAAAACCAGGAATTTCAGATAAAAAAAAATCTGATCTTATGGACTTAATTAAAAATAATTCGATACCATCATTTTATAAAACATTTTACTTAAATTTGTAGTTTTTCTATTAATTAACTTTTAGTTTTGGATACTGAATTAAAAATTCCTTTTAAGTTTTTTTATATTTTTAAAACAGTGAAAATAAAAATTAAATAAAACAGCAGTTTATCAAAATTTAATAATCTACATTGTCTTATTTATTTTATAATATATGGTTTAATTTCGGTATAATTTAAAAAATCTAAAAAGTTTATTTGCTATAACGATATATTCCGAATTAATTAACATACAATTTCGTTGATTTTGTGACAATAATGGTACATCATCGATAGGCTGAAACAAAATACTTAAATGTAAATAATTGTTTCATATTTTTAATAATTTTTGAACTTTTTTAATCACAAAACATTCCTCTTTATTTAAAAAATTATAAAAGAATAACTTTAGTAAGCGAAAATACTGCGAAAAACATTGTTGAAAACTTCAAATGCATTTTTCTCAGTTCATGATTTTTTGAATTACTACGGTATTGCACCAAAGGCTCGATATGTAAATTTTAAAAAATCTGCGACAATAAAAAAAAATGAAAATGGAAAATAAAAAAAAAATTTTAATGGTTCAAATGAAAAGTTATTGAAAATTTAAGGATTTAGAAAAAATAAAAAAAATTCCAATTATATAAAATTATTTATTTCATATAATAAAATTTTCCGATTTTCAAATTTTAGAAAATTTACAAATTTTTAAAAGTTTTCTAAAATTTTAATTAAAAAAAATTTAAATTTTTCGATTTTTAAAAAATTTCATGTAACTGATAACATGTGTTAAATTTATTATTTAAGTAAAAGAATTAAAAAAGTATACAAATTTTACAAAATTAATAGAAGTTAAAGACAACTTTGCAAAATAGAAGTTTAAATATTTTAGAAAATTTTTAAATTTTTATAGGTAAACAAATTCTAGAAAATTTTTAAATTTAGAAAAATTTTCGAATTTAAAAATAAGTTTAAATTTTTAGAAAATTTTAAATTTTTTTAAATTTACAAATAATGTAAAATTGACAATTTTTGAAGTTTTTTTTTATCTAAAATCAGAAAAATTTAAATAATTAAAAAAAAAAATGTTCAACACAAATTGTTAGTTTTGAGTTATTTCGGACTATTTTGGATAGCTTCTTTAGGGTACGGGAACAAACAAATAGAAGCTTTTATATAATAATTGAATTTTTAGAAAATAAAATTTGAATGTTTATTTTTTTCTAACATATTTCTATGGAACCTTATGGAAAAAAATCCCCTAAATACTTTTGTATTTGTACAAGCTTTTTGCATTATAAGAATATTTTAAAAACAAGTACGTGATATTTGAAACTTGTTGTCAACATCAAGTGTTATGAAACGACAACAACAGCAAAACTGCAGTTGCAAAAACTAACAGTTTTTTTTTCTTGTTTTCCACATCAAAAGTTCGAGTTAAGCCAAACATTAACTATCACAATCATTTATAAGTATTTATGGTTGATGATGAGAAGAACAGAAAATAAGGAGTCACATAAAAAAGGTCTATCTTGCACATACGTATAAGGAGTGATACATACATACGTACATAGATCTGTTAACATTATAAGTATGATACTCTTATATATTGTATTTGATGCCATAACTGATGATGACGAGGACTACAACGATGACAACGACAATGCTGTGTGTTGTTAATGATGTTGAAGCTATTGTTACTGCAATTGCCTTAAATGCATTTTGTCTTTAGGCCATTTTATAAAGGCATAAGTAACACTTCCTTATTATGTTGATTGTTGTTATTTCATATCATGGTGACATTATCACTTTCACCCCCTCCTCCCTGACCTCTTGCATTTATTCGTGTAACCTTATATGTGCACTCCTCTTGACACTTCTTCTGCTTCTTTCTCAACGTCTTTCATGACTACAAGTGGAATTGTTGCTACTCGATGCTGAAAATGCCTGAGCTTTAAACAACAAAAACCCATCTCTAACCATTATTGCATACATTCACATCTAAATATAAAGGGTTAATGTGTTTGATTTTCGTGTTGTTGTTGTTGTTCTTATTATTGCTGTTGTATCTTTGTGATATTATAAGGATAACACTCTTGTTGGTGGTTTGTTTATTTGTTGATATTAAAATGTTAATATATATGTGTGTTTGTATATATCTCTTTCTATGGGTTTGTGAATATTGTTTGGTCGATGTCATCATATATCATTTTAAGTGCATATGTTGTCATATTAAGCATCATATTTATCTCGTCGTTTTGACGCCACTGTCATAGTAATAGTCAACCACTATGTTTCATGAGATTTCCAAAGAACACTGACAAACAAACCCACCTTATATTAACCATGTATTTGTTTTTGTATTGGGTTAATATATACATTAGAGTGGTAGCTGGTTTGTGGTATTGGTTGAGAACGAAATGTTGCAATAGGTAATTCATTGATCTTTAGAAATCGCCAGATGTCGAATTTATTTTAGTAGTAAGAAAGTAAGTAAGAAAGTGCTATAGTCGGTTAAGCCCGACCATCCTTTTCCACTAAGGTCAAAGGTGTTCTTTTTCGTGTAATACAAATATTTGCAAAATTTTGTCATCATACAAACATTTTCTCAATACTTATAATATATTTAAGCTGTTCCATCATTTGGATTTATATGAGGGCTAGGGTCAAATGTTAAAATTAAATTAAAAGCCTCAAGCGCAACAAGGCCCCGGGCAATGACATCAGCAGAGATACTTTTATGTGACGTTGAAGGATCGGCGAGACTGTGGCACCCATTTGTTCATAAAATATGGGAGGAGGAAGTTCTGCCAGCCTCCTAGAATGGAGGTATACTAGTCAAAATACCAAAGAAAGTGACTCCAAAGACTGTAATAACTATAATAACTGAAGCACTTCGCGAAAATCAGCTTGGGTTCCGAGAGAATAGATCTTGTGTTGATCTAATCAACACAGTAAGAATAGTACTGGAACAATGTAATGAATTCCGCACCCCCATTTACCTAGCATTTATTGACTTTATGAAGGCCTTCGACAGTGTCAATAAGAGCTATCTATGGAGAATTTTAGAAAACCGTAACATGCCAACGAAAACTCTGAACTTAATTCGGGCAATGTACGTGGACTTTAACTAGCGGGTTCTACATAAAGGTAAGTTGTCTAATCCGTTCGAAGTTACTACTGGAGTAAGACAAGGATGTATCTTATTACCCATACTTTTTATCCTTGTCATCGACAATGTAATGAGCGAGGCACTAAATGGTAGACGTGGTATCCAATGGACACCCTTTAAACAACTCGAGGACTTGGAATACGCCGATGACGTATGTCTTCTAAGCCAAAGCTCAGACCACCTTCAAGAAAACACTAGCGCGATTACTGTTGAATCTCGGGCAGCTGGGATGGAAATCAATATTTCCAAGACAAAGATTATGCCTGGAGGCTATGGCGCAAGCCCGTCGCCACACATCAATGTGGATAACGAGGTTATTGGATGTATAGGTACCTTTAATTATCTTGATAGTTTGGTATCTACAAAAGGTGGCGCCGACGGGGATATTGAATCGCGAATTAATAAGGCAAAATCTGCATTCGGCATTCTCCGAGCTATTTGGAAATCTCGGCAAATATCAACAACAACTAAGTTACGAATATATAACTCGAATGTCAAGTCCATCTTGTATTACGGCTGCGAAACTTGAAAACGCACAAATATTTTCGATAAGCGCCTACAAACCTTTGCAAACAAATGCTTGCGGCAAATCCTTTATATATGGTTGCCAAATCGCATAAGAAATGAAGATCTACTAAACGCTACAAGCCAAACCCCTTCTTCTATAGAGGTATGTCAACGGAAATGGCGGTGGATAGGCCACACACTACGAAGGCCAAATACCAACATTGCTCGACAAGCGCTTCGTTGGAATCCACAAGGAAGCGGCCGTCGTGTTGGTGCATCTGCTAGAACGTGGAGAAGGTCAATTAATGCGGAGCAAACTATTCATGGAATGATATATGCCTAACATCTCGCAATAGAGTTCAATATAAAAGGATGATTGAGGCCCTATGCTCCGTTGGGAGTCAAGGATAACAGAAGAAGAAGGGTCAAATGTGGACCGATTATATTGAAATTTAATGTTTTTCAAAAAGTACGTGTGCAAAAAATAACATAAAATTGACATTATGTTCAGATTTACTATCGTTTTAGTGATATTTGTCTCATTTATTGCGTTTTTATAGAAGAGCTTTTATGGGAGCTTTGGTCAAATGTAGACTAATTTTAACAAAATTTGGTACAGTGATTTTGGTTAACATAAGCAGAATTTGTTTTAAATTTTATGAACAAATATCGACATTTGTCTCCAAAATATCAATTCAAGGAAGTAGGACGTATAGGAGGTTCCATAAATAATAGACCTATTTTGATCAATTTCAATAGCCATGGTCCCACTATCAATAAAATTATGCCAAATTTCATAAAATTATCTTAAGAATTCTGAACTGTACTTTGATTACATGGTTTACATGGGGGTCGAGCCAGACGGAAGGACTGAAATCGCTTTATCGGCTCAGAAAGATATTCTGGGTCTATTTTTATACTTAAAGGTGAGTCTAAAACAAATATTTGTATGCGTTACATACATACATCAGCACAAACTAATAATAACCTTTCCACCTTTTAGTATACCAATAGACGTAGAATCACTCTTTTAGTCGATTTAGCGATGTCCGTCCGTCTGGCTGGTCGCCTAGAGCCCCATGTAAACAATATAATCAAAGTACAGGTAGCAGTTCTTAAGATAATTTTATGAAATTTGCACAGATAATTTTTTGACAGTGGGACCATGGCTGTTGAAATTCGTCAAAATCGGTTCATTATTTACGGTGCCTTCCATAGGTTCTACTTCCCGGAATTGATATTTTGGCCACAAGAATCGATATTTTTTCATGAAATTTGAAAAAACATGTGCTTATGTAAACGAAAATCATTGTACCAAATTTCGTTGAAAGCGGTCCACTTTTGACCATAGCTCCCATACAAACTCTTCTGTCAAAACGCACTAGAAAAAAATCAAATGATCCAAATGACGAAAACAACTTAAATATATAAGTTTTGAGAAAATTTTTGTATGATGGCAAAATTTAACAAATATTTGTCTTTATACAGGAAAAAGAACACCTTTGACCTTAGTGGTGAAGGGCATCTTATAGTCGAGCTTGATCGACTTCCGTTAGTAGTGTTTCAGTTAATAGTGTATAAAGGAGCTATGGGCAAAACATTTTAACAGGCAAGCAGATGACAAACTATATAGATCAATTGTCTTAGGATTTTATAAGAATACAATCGGAATAACTACCTTGAAAAGAAACAAATTTTCTTCATATTACAAATATCTTTACTTTAGTTTATTATAAATAACTAATTTTTGTCATAGTGAACCAATCCGAATGGTATTGCCTTAAATTTAATACAATCATATATATACACTACCCTAATACAATCATATATATACATATAAACCCACATAACAATACTTAACTCTATAATCATTGTTGTCGTCTTTATGGTGTCATAGCATAAGTCTTTGTATGACGCCGGTTTTTCTTCTTCAATACTTGTTATATACAGACTTTAACACTTGAAAATATACTTACACAAAGAGATACATACTTAGCTTTGCACAAGCGTTTAACCCTTTCCTGCCCTTAGTTGCATATACACTCAGGAAATTATTACAGTAACTGATTGTATGTTGTTTAGGAAATTTTCGGTTATGTTGTTTTCAAATGAATATTCAATTAAATTTATATGAAAATTGATTTTTAACACATTTATACATTTGTTTAAAAAACAACCTACAAAAAAATACTGAAAATCCATAACTTTTGAAAATATCAGTTGTTTAGTTTTTATAAATTTTTTCAATTATTGTATCAAATATAATTGGTATTTGTTTAATTACTGATTTTCCTTAAGTATCTTAGGTTTGCCTACTGAAGAAACTTTTTATAATACTGGCCGCCTATCACGGAGAATGGCCTAAGAAAACAACAAACTTTGTTTTGTCTGTTTGGTTTTTTTATGCCTTAAAGGATATAACCTTTTTATGGTTTCGTCTTTTATGTTAAGTTAATCACAAAACAAATGAAAATTGTCCGTTTTACGGAAATTTTACGTAGTTTTTTACCATTCAATTTTTTTAAATAAATGAAAATTTCCGTTTTTTATACTAAAAATGTAGTTTAAATTTTTGTCAGTAATTTTTTTGAAAACAACTGAATATTCCGTTTTTAAAACTGAAAATATAGTTTAAATATTTGCCAGTTAAATTTAAATGAAATATTTATTGAATTTGAATGAAAAATCAGTTGACCGGTTTTTAAATGAATATTCATTCATTTCAAATTACATTTTAAGTTAATTTTACTTACATTATATTCTGAGTGCAGAGCAGTTTAAAAAAATTTGCTCGTAACTCTAGTTTTTCTAAGAAATTCATTAAAAATGTCTTCTCAAATGCCTTGATCAAATTTTAAAAAGAGGATTTCTTATAGTTTTGTATATTTGCTAGTTTAAAACTATTTCTCTTTCCCGCTCTGAAAGTGTTAAAGATGCCATTGTCTTTATCATTGTCATTGCTGTTCTTATTATGCACTTCTTTATGTATATTTCATAGATGCAACTGATATGGCTACTTAGCGGTAAATGTACACACACAATAGATATCGTGTAATCGTATTGTTCTTGCTCAACGAAAATTAGAAAATTTGTTTTGTTTCAGTTATGAAGTCAAAAGGTACTTATTTGTAGGGAACTATTAAATGTTTATAAAGTTAATATGAGAAATTTCAATCTGATTATTTTTCTACATAAGTTAATAAGGTCGATTTAGACAACATATGGCATACATATGGTTTGTGTCAATAATAACAAATATGGTATTTTAGAGGATAAACATTTGTCATTATAATTATAAAAAAAGGTTCCTGGTTAGCCGAAAAGGTTTGAAGATGAGGAATTAGAAGCATTGATCCAAGAGGAATGTACTAAACGCAAGAAGAATTTGCATTAAAATTGCGAGTAAAACGACAACCCATTTCGTTACTTATATATTTTGTAATTCTAAAGCGGAAAAGATTATTGAAGTAATTTTTGCATTGTATTGTTACTAGTTATGAAGAATCAGTTCACTTTCTTTTCAATGAGTCTAAAAATAGAATCAGATGCGAGTCATTGATGATTTTTAATAACAATCATTTTGAAAAGTTTATTCTGATGCGGTTTAAATAGGGTTAATATTGAATTATATAGATCGTTTTATCGACATAAAATAAGATTTCATTAATTTCTCTAAATTCTATATTTATTGGCTTAAAAAAATCCAAAACCTCATTTAGAATCACCAAAAAAATACGGAGAAAATATTTGAATAGCATCAAAATTTAATATAGTAGTGCCGAATAATTAGAAAAATAAGTTTTTTGTTTGTCAATACTAGATCTAAGTTGTGTAGGTTTTCTAAGACATACATTATTAATTTCTAGAAATATAAGTTGTGGGCAAAATCAACATTCAATATCGATATAAAATACAAACTATTTAGCAAATATTTTGTAGCATAATTTAGGGATATTTAAAATTATTTGATATCTAAATATCGTCTACCTTACTTTCAGCCAATTTTACAGGAGAGCCAAAAAACTTAATATTACTATTTCAAAATTATATTTTAAGGTACGGTCACATTGACTAAACATTTAATCGAAATTATCAAATATTTGATCCTCGTAGTCTGACCACAAAATATTTTTGAGGTTCAAACAAGAAACATGTTGATTTGAAGAAAACAAAATCATTTGCCAGCAAATAAAAATTTTAATAATGTGACCACGCAAGAACAAATATTTTATTAAATTTTGATGAAATAATTATTTAACCTTACAAAATTTTTGTAACATCAAACAGGGGCAAATAACAGCTGAGCATGTGTATTGTTTACTATTCAAACAGAAACAACAACATCAAATATGAGAAACAAAAACATCAAATTTGATAAACAACAACATCAAATATGAGAAACAAATTGCTAGATACACAATTTTGTTTTGAAAAAATTTGATCAAATATTTTTTGGGAAAATATTTAATCTTCAGTGTGACCATAAATAAAACCTGTTTTTTCGTTTATACTTTGAACGTATTATTTCTATATTTTTTAAGTGTGACCACAAATTTTTTATTATATTGTTTTGACAATATTTTACTCAAAATAATTGATATAAATGTTTGATGAGTCTGACCGTACCTTTACATAAACATTTCCAATATATTTCAGATTACGAACAATATAATATGCGGTGATAAGTTTCAAATTGGCCTAGGAACTTAAGCATTAATTTTTGGTATGACACAGTACTTTGGATGAAGTACATGTAGTTTATACAAGGAGTGCCCGAAGGCTATACTTTTAACACATGGCATAACATATAAATGGCGGTAGATTTAATGAGTTCACCTCTTTTTCATTAGGTACCTTCAAGGGATAGTTGTTAAAGTTTTATGATATATTATTAACTACACCATTTTCAATTGATAATGACAAAACTCCAATTAAAAATGGGAATTTACATTTGAAAATGAGAAAATTCCAATTGAAATTGAGAATTTTCAGTTGAAAATGGGAAAATTCCAATTGAAATTGAGAATTTCTATTTGGAAATAAGAAATTTCCAATTGAAATCGAGAATTTTTATTTACAACTGAAATTGCGAAATTTCCATTTGTTATTGAGAAATTCTTATTTGAAATTGAGAAGTTTTCATTTGTAATTGAGAAAATTTCAAATAGAAATGAAAAATTTTCATATGTAATTGAGAAATTTTCATTTAAAATTGAGTTTTTCTTTTGAAAGTGAGAAAACTATATTTGAAAATGAGAATTTTTCATTTGTAATTGAGAAATTTTCATTTGAAATTTAGAAAAACCCTATGAAAATTTCTCAATTACAAATGGAATTTTCTGATTTTTAATTACACGTTTCTTAATTTCAAATGAAAATTTCTCATTTTCTATTATATTTTTCTCATTTTTAAATGAAAAACTTTATTTCAAATTAAAATTTCTCAATTACAAATGAAAATTTTTCAATTACAAATGAAAATTTCTCAATTACAAATGAAAATTTGTCATTTTTAATTATAGTTTTCTCAATTTCAAAGGAAAAATTCTCATTTACAAATGGAAAATTCCCATTTTCAATTTAAAATTTCTCATTTTCAAATGAAATTTCTCTATTTCAATTGGAATTTTCTCAAATTCAAATAAAAATTCTCAATTTCAATTGCAACTTTCTCATTTTCAAATACAAATTCTCAGTTTCAATTCGAATTTTCTCATTTTCAAATGCAAATGTAAATTTCTCAATTCAATGTGAAAATTTCTCATTTACAATTGAAAGTGGTGTAGTCTGTAAGTTGTTGTTCTAAGAGTGACAACACTTTTTAAAAAAATTTCGAGTTTTAGTTTTGAAAAATACCGCTCCTTTAGAAACCCTAATAGTCCATTTTGTTGCTCTTTTTAAATGCGATCGTTGATACAATGATATTGTAGAACCCCAAGGAAGTCTAAACACTAAAAAATATTAAAATATTAAAATAATTAAGAAAATCATTTTAAACAATCGAGAAGTAAAATGTCGATTTAGCTAACATTCTAAATATATTTATCAAAGGAACACGTTTGCTTAATTTTGTATGACAATTTGACCATGAGAAAGATTTTTGGCAAAAAAATTTTCTAAGAAAAATTTTTCATAAAAAAATTTTCAATAGAATAATTTTTGATCAAAAATTTTTTATAGAAAAATTTTTGATGAAAAAATTTTCTTTAAACAAATTTTTGATGAAAAAATTTTCTTTAAACAAATTTTTGATAATAAAATTTTCTATAGAAAAATGTTTGATTAAAAATTTTCTATAGAAAAATTTTTGATTAAAAATTTTTATTAGAAAAATTTTGGATAAAAAATTTTCCATAGAAAAATTTTTGATAAAAAAATTTTCTATAGAAAAATTTTTGATAAAAAAATTTTTTATAGAAAAATTTTTGATAAAAAAATTTTATATAGAAAAATTTTCTATAGAAAAATATTTGATAAAAAAATTTTCTATAGAAAAATATTTGATAAAAAAATTTTATATAGAAAAATTTTTGATAAAAAAATTTTTTATAGAAAAATTTTCTATAGAAAAATATTTTATAAAAAATTTTATTTTATAGAAAAATTTTTGATAAAAAAATTTTCTATTGAAAGATTTTTGATAAAAAAAATTTTCTATAGAAAAATATTTGATAAAAAAATTTTGTATAAAGATATTTTTGATAAAAAATTTTTTTATACAAAAATTTTCGAAAAAAAAATGTCTAAATTTTTGATTAAAACATTTTCTATACAAAAATTATTGATAAACCATTTTCTATACAAAAATTTTTGATAAAAGATTTTCTATTTAAAAATTTTTGTAAGAAAATTTTCTATAGAAAAATTTTTGAATTTTTTTGGATACTTACCATAAACTCTGAAATATCTTTTCCATTATATTAAATGAAATAAAAAAAAACGTAATTATTTGGTTTTTATTAATACATTTATTTATGTTATATTTTCATTTAGTATGATTTCATTCTTTCTTTTAATTTCATTTATTAATTTATCTCTTATACTGATGTTTGGTTGTTGGTTGATCTCAAGACATCTCTTAAAAATTTTACAAAATAAACAGATGATGTATAAGTTAAGTTTAAGATATTTTTCTTATTACATGATTTTATTTTTTTTTGTTATAATTTTATAAGAATTTTTCATTAATTAGAATGTGCTGATGATGAGACTAATTGTAACATATTCATGAGAATAAATGATGGCTACGGTTTATAAATTTTGTAAAGCAAATTTATCGTTTTTTCAAATTAAATATATAAAAATTGGTTTTTAATGGAAATAAAAAGTTTAAATAATTTTTTTAAACCTAAATTGTTAATAATAATATTTTAACATATACTTTAATACACATCGATCGAATATAATTAATAGTTTTTTTAATAATAATTAGGTTTTTATTTTTAATTTTACTTAACATTTATAGATTTTTTTTGTATGTTACTACATAGATTTCTTTTTTGTTTGTTAAGATTTAAATTTGTTTGATGATTTTTTAGTTTTTGTATTTTACTTAATTTCTTTTATATTCATGATGAAAAATATTTATGTAATGAAAAATATTGAAGTAAAAGTTTTAATGTTTTAAAGAGAGTGAGGTGAGGTTTTTCTTTTCATTTCAATTTTAAAGTTTTTCTTTTTTTTTAATGACAATATGATAATTTGTTTAAAGTACTTTTTAATTATTTTCATTAATGGTTTTTATATAATAAAATTGTTGTATTTTTTTTCATGTGTGATATTTTTTTTAATATTTTCTCGTTTCTTTTCGTTTTATTTAATGATAGCTCACACTTTTAGCTAAATTTATTTAATAATTTTTAGTTCTTTTTTTTTCATTATAAAGAATTGCGTTTAAATTTTAAATAAGGAGTGTTTTGAAAAAAATTTTAGTTGAAAATTTTAGTCGATTAAGATCATAATAAAAAAACCGAAATTTTTTAATCAACCATTACAAGTTTTTTTGGAAAGTTCTAAATTATCCCTTTTAATGCAGTCTATTTTGAACAAAATAACAATTGAAATTTATTAAATGTAAAAAAAGAAGTATCAGACATATTTATTATTGTGACAATTTTTTGTATGAAAAAAAAAATGTTTTTCTAATGTTATAACTTTTCAGCCGAATATTGTAACAATAGGTCTAAAAGTTTAGTTCTGAAAATTTGAGCCTAATCGGAAAAATAAACAATTTTTACTAGAAAAAATATTGGAATATTTAATAAAACTAACACAGCTTTATTTCAAAAACAAAAAACCATGAAGTAGTTTTGGAGTTATTCCATTTTTCCCCTGAAAATTCATGGCCTTAGAAACGCGCCTAAGGATATGCACCAAAAATTGTATGTTGTAAATAAAGAAATTTAAAAATTATACATAATTTATCATTAAATGACACGTAAGTATTGTTCAGGGGCCAAATTACCGCATTCGATATCGATCGAAAACTCAGACTTTTAAGCGAATAATCTGAAGTATACTTTAGGGATGTTTAAATATACTTCGATGAAAAAAGTTTATTGAAATTTGGTATCCATTTGGATTTGATTTTAAAAATATATATTGTTCCATTAAAACTATATTACTATTGTTGATCATTTGGCAAATAATTTCAAAGAAATATGAAAAACTGTGCATCTTTTAAATAATTTTGATTATCCTTAAAGTATGCTATACAAATGTTTTGAAAATACTTAAGATATCGATCGATATCGAATGCGGTAATTTGGCCCCAGGTTTGCTTTAATATTATCGAATTTACTTAGTTTTTTTCATGTTGGAAAATGGTACATTTTTCTTAGGCCGGTTTCAAAAATCATTTCTTAATTTTTTGAAAATTTTGTTCAACAAATATTACAAATTTAGAATTTATTTACCAAAATGTTAAAACAGACAAATGGGAGAATAAAACTCGAAAAAAGTTAGGTCGATATCTTGAACAGTTTCGCCGTAGCTGCGACTTAAAATTTAAGAATTTCGCGAAAATGAAAAGTTTTGGGCCAAATTCTAGTAGATGATCGGTAAGTTTTACATGTATTAAATTTTAACAACAAAAAAATAATTAATATTATTGCTTAGTTTATGGAAAATCTATGCTGAAAGGTTTTTTA
Organism: Stomorhina lunata; assembly: GCA_933228675.1. Taxonomy (NCBI): domain Eukaryota; kingdom Metazoa; phylum Arthropoda; class Insecta; order Diptera; family Rhiniidae; genus Stomorhina; species Stomorhina lunata. The sequence continues at coordinate 167,100,861 of OW121740.1, read as the reverse complement.
ATATTGGACGAGATTTACCCTTTCTTCACCGGGGTCAAATGTCAAAATTTGGGTTTCCTTTAAATTTTCATACCGAGATTACGAAATATCAAGTAATAATTAGCAAATTTTAATAAAAAAAAAAGCATGAAAATAATTGTATTTGGCAAGACTAAGTGTTTAGTTTTAAAATTTCTTTATAAATAAATTTTTTGGTGCATATCCTTAGGCGCGTTTTCATTTACATGAATTTTCAGGAGAAAAATGAAATAACTCCAAAACTACTTCATGCATTTTTGTTTTTGACTATTTTAAATAAAGCTGTGCTAGTTTTCTTTAATATTCCATTATTTTTTATTGTAAAAATTGTTTATTTTTGTTTGAAATTTCTCAAGAATAAAAAATTATCAATTTTTTACCATGCAAATGGGCTCTTAAACTTTTGACCCGATGCGCGCCCATAGAATATTGTCCGATTCGGCTCAAGTTTTTAGAACTAAACTTCTAGACCTAGTGTCATAATATTCCTTTGAAACACATTTGAAATCAAAGAAAAAAAATTATTTTAGAAAAATATTTATACAAGCTCATCTGATCAAAAAAATATTTTTTGTTGCACTATGGGCCAGTTCTGTCTAAAATACCAAATATCTATTTCATTCAGAACACTCCTTAATTACTTTGTTTTGGTTTTTGTAATTTAATCAAATATTAATTAAATGCCACACACATCAATTTTAATTTCTAGTTTATAAATTTTTATCGCTTTTATTTTAAATTTCACGTTTTAAATAAACTTTAATTTGCTTTTCATCTTCTGACTTATTTATTAAATATTTATATTTATAAATTTTTCATAATAATTTATATTTATTTAATTACTTTCAATTTTAAGTTTTTTTTTTTTTTGGTTTGTATTAAATATTGGCAATTTTTTTCCTATATATTCACAGTTGCCTATTGGCGTAGAAAAATAAATGATTTTCAAAATAAAATTATAAACATTTTTTTTCAATATTCTCTTAAATTATAAATAGTGCTTAAAATTTTTTAATAAATATTTGTTTAAATATTTTTCTTGCTTTATTTTAATTTTTTTTATCATATGGTTTATATATAATAATTTTTTGTTGGTGGTCTTGAAGTTTGAAAAAATGCTTTTAAATTTTTTAATAAATATTTGTATTTTTTTTGGTTTTAATTTATTTACATAATTTTTAAGAGCTTTCATATTTTTATATTTTAAGTTTATCAAGTTTTTTTTCAAATATTTCACTAATCAATTACATTTTTTTGTATAAGTAAATAGTTACCTTTTGAGGTTTTTGCGTTAATATTTGTTTATTAAAGCAAATGGTTATTAAAAAAAAATTTAAATACTTTATTTACATACAATTTAGAATATTTTATAAAAAATTTTAAAATATGTACTTAAATTAAGAAAACAAACAAAAAAATTTGTTTAAACTCAAACGTTATGGTAATGCCTGGTAATTGCATTGAAAATTATAAAATTCTTTAAATACTCAGTCAATAATGATGCTGTTGTTTATTTATTTCGATTTTTTAATAAACATTTAAAGAAAATCTACAAAATTAATTTAGCGATAAACTTTTTGACATGTGCCAAGAACGGGCTCACCTATTTGGACTATTTAGTAGATGGTTATGTGGAGTTTGCTCAAAATCGGTCGGACAGTTCTTCACTTATCACATTTTTTGTAACAAATGAATAAGAATTTTCTAGAGTTTTTAAAATCTATGGAAATTTTTTATATTTACATATTGTTGTAATATATAATAATTAATGCCGCTTTTCGTTGTAGTTTTATAACACACGAACGGGCTCACCTGTCCAAACGAAATGTGTAGGCTTTGTTCGGACTATTTAGTAGAACGGTTCTTCATTATTTAACACTTTTTTTGCAGCAAATAAATAAGTATTTTTTTAAAAGATTTTAAAATCTATGGAAATTTTTTACATTTACATGTTGTTATGTATAAAAATTAATGCCACTTTTCGTTGTAATTTTATAACTCAAGAACGGGCTAACCTGTCCAAACAAAATGTTTAGGCTTTGTTCGGACTATTTAGTAGATGATTTTTGTGAAGTTTGCTCAAAATCGGTCAAAAGGTTCTTTATTTTTCATATTTTTTGTAACAAGTGAATAAGTATTTTTTAGAGTTTTTAAAATCTATGGAAATTTTTTACACTTACATATTGTTATATAAAAAATTATGCCACTTTTCGTTGTAGTTTTATAACTCAAAAATGGGCTCACCTGTCCTAACAAAATGTTTAAGTTTGTTCGGACTATTTAGTAGATGGTTTGTGTGAAGTTTGCTTAAAATGAGTCGAACAGTTCTTCATTTAACACATTTTTTGCAGCAAATGAATAAATATTTTTTAGAGTTTTTAAAATCTATGGAAATTTTTTACATTCACATATTGTTGTTTATAAAAATTTATGCCACTTTTCGTTGTAATTTTATAATTCAAGTACGGGCTCAAGTTTAGACTTTGTTCGGGCTATTTAGTAGATGCTTTGTGTGAAGTTTGTTCAAAATCGGTCAAAATTTTCTTCATTTAGCACATTTTTTGTAACAAATGATAATTTTTTTAGAGTTTTCAAAATCTATGGAAATTTTTTATATTTACATATTGTGAAATATAATTTCCAAGTATTGTATAAACGGTATAAACTATCTTCGTCTATATATGCATATAAATCGTAAACACTGCATTTGATCAAAGTGGTTGCGCATAAGTCGACGGAGGTGTTTAAGTTGGAGCGATTAATTTTCGATAGATGGCGCCACTGAAAATAATTCAAAATTAATTGATTCGTAAACTATGTATCTGATCATGTGAAGATCGGACAAAATCAGTACAATTATTCTAAATTTAATTAAGTTGATAATGCAGCAACGCTCGTTTTATAAAATTGGTTTTTCTTAGAGGGTATGACATCATGTGATCGGTATTGACCAACACTCACAGATATTCAAATAAGCTTTTTGCATAATATTTGGTTAGAGGCCAGAGTTTTCGAACGATATCGATTTGGCCAACGATTTTTCTTTTTATAATATATATTGAGTGATTTTTTAGGGCTTTCGGATTTGATGAAAAAAAAACATAAAACTATCTTAGTCGATAGAAGAATATAAATAATTTAAAGATTAAAGATGATTTTTTGGGAATTTATTATTCGAACTTTAGAATTAATTGAAAAATTAGGTTTCATCAGGCTTGAGTTCATTTAATTTTCAAATTACTAATTTTGAAAATTGGAAAGTAAATTATGGAGAAAAACTTAAGAAATTATTTTTGAACGCGGCTAGTGGATTGCAAGTGCTGATGACGTCCTGTGGCGGGACAGAAATGAAACCTAATTTTTTGATAAGAGATGACGTTATGCAAATGTTGTACATTTTGAGTGTTCAATACGCAGTTATGGAATACTCTAGCCAAGATTTCCGCCATTATCTTACAAATAAATTCTTCAATAATGGCTTCTAGTTTGGCCGATTAGTCGGTAAGCAATTCGTAAAACCATAAATCAACTTAGTCTTTGGAAATGTTGTACGCCTGAAATTGTTCACACTCAGGGTACAACTGCGGCGTTCTTTATTCAAGATATCGGCCGGAATCTCACGAAAAAATAATTGAATATTAGCCCTTAGGGAGTCAACTGCTGAGTTTTTATCTCTTAAGATATCAGCCTTAAAATAATTTTTTGGAATATTTTTTTCAGAAAAAAATTTTGCTAGCGTTATGCCTTATAAAATTAATAGTAAACGTTCTTGAAATATTTAATATAGGGACCAACATTTTTTGTAAAGATTTATTATTTTTATAAATAATTTTTTGATAAAAATATTTTTCATTTAACACGATCTCTAACCAATTCGAATCAAGCCTTAAAAGAGATAATTTGTCTACTTAAATGGTAGTCACAGTTTTTAGAATTAACCTTTAGACATTAAAATCCTTCATATTTAAAATTAAGTTTTAAACAGGGGTAAAATAAAAATTTCGAACGAATAATACAAATTTTGAAAATCATCATCTCCGATTTTAATGAGATTTTGTATATACATTTTACGTTTTTAAATACAATTTTTAAAGATCTTTTAAAGGTGAACTTTGCTTTGGTTAAGATTTTATGCCCATTTAAAGTTCGTTTTTTAAGATTTTTTTTTTCAAAATATACCCATTTTATATACCTATAACTTTTGAACCGTATCAGGGGCCAAATTATGGCATTCGATATCAATCGAAATCTTAGCTATTTTCAAAACATTTGTATAGCATACTTTAAGGGTAATCAAAATTATTTAAAAGATGCTCATTTTACTTTATTTTTTAGAAGTTATTTGCCAAAAGATGAACAATAGTAAATGAGTTTTAATTGAACTATATATTTTTAAAAAGGAATCAAAATTGATACCAAATTCCAATAAACTTTTTGCATCGAAGTAACTTTGAACATCCCTAAAGTATACTTTACAATATTCACATAAAAGTCTAAGTTTTCGATCGATATCGAATGCAGTAATTGGGCCCCAGGTTTTTGTAAAACTAAGCTCATGTTTTATGGTATGATTTGCAGTTTTATGTTAATTTAAGGATAGCTCGTAAAGCATATCTTCCACTTTTTCTTTATTTTTCTTTAAAATATGGATTATAGTATTGATATCAAAAAATCAGTATCAGAAAAGTGGGCCCATGGGGATATCGGAAAATAATAGACAACTCATGTTATTTCAGAATAAATTTTGAGATTTTTATATTACTATAGAATTTGTACATTATTACGAAATTTAAGGAAAATTTGTGATTAAAGCTATTTAAACCAAAAAAGGTGAATTTATTTCCGATTAATTTTCAAATAGGCCAAAAAATGTCTATACAATTTCAAGTTTTTAATGATCTACATAGATTTAAACAATTTATTACTACTAATGTGTTACCCCACTTTTTTTCTTATATATGATTGTTTTCAAAATATGCAGCATATTTAACTGGTTTTTGAAGATAACCAAAACAAAAACCTACGGTACGTATGACGAATACATAATTCAAAATAAGTTAAATTGCACATACGCAGTATATAAATAAAAACTGTAGCATACTCTTGGGATGAAATAATAAACAGAACAAACAAATTAAATGAATTTAACCACTTTAAATACTATAAATAAACACATATAAATATAACAAATTTAAATCAATATTTCAAAATATTATATTACAATATTAATGAGAAATAAATGCTTTCTCACCTTGTTTTTTTAGCTTAATTTTATTTTGGTATTTTTTAAATATTTTTCTAAAAAATTTTAATAATTTTTACGTTTTTAAATATAAATAATTAAAACTAGTTTTAATATTAGCTGAATATACACTATAATGGAAGTAAAATTTTTCTATTTTGCTTTTTATATCAATTTTACTTATGTATATATTTATATAAAATTGTTAAGCCATTTTTTATTATTTTACTATTTAAGCATTTAGCTTTTTTTATTTAAATGTAATAATGCTTGAAGCCAAAAAAAAGTGAAATTATTTAACTGAAAAAAATCTCTTGTATACCTAAATGTATGGTAATTACTTTAATCTTTATTTAGTTTATATACATAATTTATATAAATATTTATTTGAGGAGAATTAAACAAAGTTTAACTGTTACTGACAAAAAAAAATCCTAAAACTAAAGGATTTTTCTTTTCAATTTTATTAGCTAAATTACACAGAAATTTATACTAGGTTTTATATACAATTGTAAATACCTTAAAATATTTTATGGTTTAATTTCATGATTTTTGCTTTAACTTTCATAAATTTAAATACAATTTTCTTAAGGTTATTTCTGGGCTTTTTTTTCTTCATTAAATAATATTTATATTTTGTTTATTTTCTAATTTAAGAGAAGTTTTTGTTTTGTTTTTTAATTCAATATATGTTTGTTTAATATAATAATATTAATAAAACTTTGGTTTACAGATTTTTTTTTTTACTTTTTTGTTTTACTTTGTTTCGGTTTGTTGGTTTTTTGTTTTAATGATTGTAAAAAGTTTTCATTGATGAAATCAAATAAATTCTTAATTAAAAATGTTTGTTTTTCTTGTGTTTTTTTTTCTTAAATTTTGTTTTTTTTTCTGTAAATAATACATACATGTTTTTGAGGGTTTTAGATTTTTGTTGCTGGTTTTGTATTTCTTGGGCTTGATTTTCATTTTAGTAATTAAAATTAATTACACATAAACTGACAGCTGCCGTTAATAGCAGCAAAGAGCCCAAAGTTTGTAAACGTGAAGATTTGCTGCCATAAAAAGTTACACTCAAATCCCGCATTTCATTATCTGTAAAGAAAGGAGTTAAGATTTTGATATTATTAAAGGGTTTTAAATTTAACTTATTCCTGATGGTAAGATAATTTGTTAAGAAGGAAATAATTTAAAATCGAAAATGTACAGATAATATTTAGAATGTTTTATAATTTAAGATTAAGCCCTTCAAAATTTTTTTTATGTGAATGTTATTCAGTATTAATAATTTTCAAAAAAAAACTCCAAAAATATATCCCAATTTATGTATTTTTTATATTCAGTTTGATTGTGTACAAAGTGATTAATGAAAGAAGAATAAATGAACAAAAAGTTATTCAAAAACAAAATTTATTTAATATTAATATAGTTTTGTCTTTAATAAATATATCTTCAAAAAACTGATATTAAATCTGTGGCTTGGTGCTAAAAGGGCCAATGTCAGAAAAATTGTTTTGAGAAAATTTGATTTAAAAAAAATCATTTAAAATCAAAAAAAAAAAAAAATTAAATCACTCTAATAAATATTATTCATTACAGTGATTTCATTTTCTTTGATTTCAAATGTTTTGCAACGGAATATTATGACACTAGGACTAAAAATTTAGTTCTAGAAATTTGAGCCATATCAGACAAAGTTCAATAGGCCCGCATCGTGTCTAAAGTTTAAGAGCCCATTTGTATGGGGAAAATTGGATTATTTTTTACTTTTGAGAAATATCCATTATTCACCCTCTTTTGTTTGGCTCCAACAGTTAATCTCTAACTTAATTCAGAACTGATTTATTAGGGTTTTTGTGGGCAAAGTTCCAATGAATATTAGGGAGACAATTTTTTGTATTAAAGAAAATGTTTTTTTTTTCGAATTAAGTAACTTTTTCAACGGAATATTGTGACAATAGGTCTAAAAGTTTAGTTCTAAAAACTTGAGCCAAATCAGACAATGTTCTATGGGCTCGCATCAGGTCAAAAGTTTACCTATGGGGAAAAATAGGTAATTTGTTTATTTTTGAGAAATTTCAACCAAAAAAAAAAACAATTTTTATAAGAAAAAATTATGGAATATTAAAGAAAACTAACACAGCTTTATTTCAAAAAGTCAAAAATGAAAATCCATGAAGTATTTTTATAGTTATTCCATTTATTCCCTGAAAAATTCATATTCCTGAAAACGCACCTAAGGATATGCACCAAAAATTTAATGTTGTAAATAAAAAAATTTTAAAGTTAGACACGATTTATGATTGAATGACTCGTTAGTATTGAATAGGGGCCAAATTACCGTATTCAATATCGATCGAAAACTCAGACTTTTAAGCGAATATTGTGAAGTATACTTTAGGGATGTTCAAAGTAACTTCGATGCAAAAAGTTTATTGAAATTTGGTATCCATTTTGATTCGCTTTTAAAAATATATATTGTTCAATTAAAACTCTTTTACTTTTGTTCATCTTTTGGCAAAAAACTTCAAAAAAATATAGTAAATTGTGACCCCAGGGGCCAAATTACGGCATTCGATATCGATCGAAATCTTATATATTTTCAAAACATTTGTAAAGCATACTTTAAGGATAATCAAAATTATTTAAAAAAATGTACAGTTTACTATATTTTTTTGAAGTTATTTGTAAAAGAGTTTTAATTAAAGAATATATATTTTTAAAAACGAATCCAAATGGATACCAAATTTCAGTAAACTTTTTACATCGAAGTAACTTTGAACATCCCTAAAGTATACTTCACGATATTCGCTTAAAAGTCTGAGTTTTCGATCGATATCGAATGCGGTGATTTTGCCCCAGGTTTGCTTAAATATAATAAGATATATTTAGCTTCTTTCATGTTGGAAAATGGTACATTTTTCTCAGGTCGGTTTCAAAAATCATTTTTTAATTTTTTGAAAATTTTGTTCAACAAATATTACAAATTTTTAATTTGCACTCCAGTGTGTTAATAAAGACAGATGGTAGATTAAAACTGCAAAAAATTAGTTCGATAACTTGAACGGTTTCGCCGTACCTGCGATTTAAAATTGAAGAATTTCGCGAAAAAATTTGTGGGCCAAATTCGATTATATGCTCTGCAAATTTTATATGTATTAAATTTTAACAAAGACAATATTTAATATTATTGATTATTTTATAGAAAACCTACGCTGAAAGTTTTTTTTTTAATATTAGACTAGATTAACCCTTTCTTAACCGGGGTCAAATGTCAAAATTTGGATTTCCTTAAAATTTTCATAGCGAGATTACGACATATTAAGTAATAATTAGCGAATTTTAATAATAATTTATACTAAGTCATTTAATCATAAATCATATCTATCTTCGAAATTTCTTTATTTACAACATAAAATTTTTGGTGCCTAACGTTAGGCGCGTTTTCAGGGACATGCATTTTTAGGGAATAAAAGGAATAACTTTAAAACTACTTCATTAATTTCCATTTTTGACTATTTAAAATAAAGCTGTGGTAGCTTTCTTTAATATTCCATTACGTTTTCTTGTAAAAATTGTTTATTTTTAGTTGAAATTTCTCAAAAATAAAAAATTACATATTTTTCACAATAAAAATGGGCTCTTAAACTTTGGACCCGATGCGAGCCCATAAAACGTCGTCCGATTTGATACAAATTTTCAAAAATAAACTTTTAGACCTATTGTCACAATATTCTATTGAAAAAGTTATAAAATTCGTAAAAATATTTTCTTTCATACAAAAAATTGTCACCCTAATATTCATGGTAACTTTGCCCGGAAAAACCCTAATAAATCTGTTCTCAATTAAGTTAGAGATTAACTGTTGGAGCCAAATATAAGAGGATGTAGAATGGAATCAAATCCAATAATTAACTTAAAACAGCGAAAAATTCACATTGGCCCTTTTAGCACCAAGCTACAGAAATAATCCCATATACGAGTAATTTTAATTACTATAAATTTTCCGTACCCATACATGCAATTTTATATCATATTCTTAAAACTCTTGGAAACATGCATTTAGAAAAAAAGTAAAAGTTAAAAAAAAACTACGAAAAAAGAAAATTTGAACCAAAAATTTTAAAACATATACGACTATATAAGTACAAAGAAACTTTAAGAAATTAAAAAGGTAGAAGAAAAAACTTTTAAAAAGTATTAAGTAGACAAAAGTTAAAAAAAAAGAAATAGAAAAATTGAGAATTAGAGCGAAATATTTAGAGAAAAGTTATACACGGGAAAAGTTGTGTGCACTTGTTAAACTTGTCACATAAACGAACGAAACTCAAACACAAGAAACAAAACTAACCTGACAAGTGACCGTGATTTAAAAAGGTTGATAGATCAGTAAGTCCATCTGTAATAGTTTAAGTATTGAATTGGTTTGCGGGTGTATGTGAAAAAAAAATTAAATTGCTCTTAAGAAAAAATAAAAACTAAAAATGTTTAAATGTTCAGCAATATTTGTAGCAGAGATATAGTGAAAAGGAGGTGTTTGGAAATTAAGGTAAAATAAATGTGGATAGAGATGATTTGTTAGTACTATTTTTATATATAACTTAGTGGTGGTTTTAAAACAACAAGCTTAACTTATTAGGTAAAGGAAGGTCTTTTGCGTTCAGGATTTTAAAAATTTCACTTTATTATTTTCATTTAACAAGTTAGAATTTTATGTTCCAAGATTAGCGATAAACTAATATTTATCATAGAATGCTTTTTAAAATATTCTTTATGAAGATTTTTCATTTAGAATTCTTTAAGCATTTTTAATTTGGATTATAGTACCTATTGAACTTATCAGCCACTTTATACTTAACAAACTTTTAATGTTCTGAAATCAAAAAAAGTTATCGGCTGCCAAATAAGATCTGTACATCAGATTAACCTTTTGACGACTATCTGTAACAATGCTTGCCTGAGGTTCTTTGGTGCCTCTTTATTAAGTAAACACTTTCGATTAAGCAATCAAACTTTTTGGAATATAAGCCTAGGAGCATTAAAGCTTGCAATACCGAAACTTAGTTAGAACTTAGTTTATTGCTACTAATATGAATATTAGGTACTTACAAATTTATATTGAATATTTAAGTTTTCAAAATATGCAGCAGGATTTTTGGATATAACTAAAACCGAAATATGCGGTATATATGATGAATACGCAATTTAAAATTGGATATAACTACAGATAGGCATAAAAAGAATATAACAAAAAATCGTGGGCAGAGTAGCCATTTTTTTTTATAGTTTTTACTAAAATTGTTATTTTTTCAATGTGTAGTTCTGATATTTTAAAAAGAAAAAGTTTTCTACTACATTTTGCTAAAATTTTTTATCAAAAATTTTTCTAAAGAAAAATTTTTTTATCAAAAATTTTTCTAAAGAAATTTTTTTTATCAAAAATTTTTCTATAAAAAATTTTTTTATTGAAAATTTTTCTATGCAAAATTTTTTTATCAAAAATTTTTCTATACAAAATATTTCTATACAAATCTTTTTTATCAAAAAGTTTTCTATGCAAAATTTTTTTATTAAAAATTTTTTATGCAAAATTTTTCTATACAAATTTTTTTTATCAAAAATTTTTCTACAGAAAATTTTTTTATCAAAATTTTTTCTATAGAAAATTTTTTTCTCAAAAATTTTTCTATAGAAAATTTTTTATCAAAAATTTTTTACAAATTTTTTTGTCAAAAATTTTTCTATAGAAACGTTTTTTATCAAAAATGTTTCTAAAGAAAATTTTTTTTAAATAAAAATGTTTCTATCTAAAATTATTTTATCGAAAATGTTTCTTTAGAAAATTTTTTTGTCCAAATTGTTTTTAATGAAAAATATTTGTATCGAAATTGTTTCTGTAGAAAGATATTTTTATTGAAAATTAAAAAAAAAAAATTATCGAAAGTTTTCTACAGAAAAATATTTTTCCACAAAAAAGTACCTTTATCTAAAATTTATCTAAAATTTTTTCGTTAATAAAAAAAATTTTAATCAAAATTTTTTCTCTAGAAAATTTTTTTATCAAAAATTTTTCTCTAGAAAAATTTTGTATTACAAATTTTTTTTTTGAACATTTTTTTATCAGAAATTTTTCTAATGAAAAATATTTGTATTGAAAATTTTTCTATACAAAAATATTTAATCAAAAATTTTTTATAAGAAAAAAATTGTATATAAAAGTTTTCTACAGAAAAATATTTTTATCCTAAATTTTTGTAAAGAAAATTTTTTTTATCAAAAATGTTACTATAGAAAAGTTTATTATTAAAAATTTTTTGTTCAAAATTTTTTTGTCTTTAGAACATTTTTTTATTAATACATTTTCTATTCAAAATTTTTTTGTCAAAAATTTTTCTATAGAAAATCTTTTTATCAAAACTTTTTTTATAGAAAATTTTTTTTCTGAACACATTTTGTATCAAAAATTTTTCTAATGAAAAGTATTTGTATTGAAATAGTTTCTATAGAAAGATATTCATATCGAAAATATTTTTATAAAAAAAAAATTATCGAAAGGTTTTCTACAGAAAAATATTTTTATTGTAAATTTTTGTACAAAAAAAAAATTATCTAAAATTTCTTTAATAAAAAAATATTTTCATCAAAAGTTTTTCTGTATAAAAATATTTTTACCTAAAATTATTGTATAGTAAAATATATTTTTAACGAAAATTTTTCTGTAGAAAAATATTTTTTTTCGAGACTATTTCTATAGAATATAATTTGATCCAAAATGTATCTATAATTTTTTTTATTTCCAAAATTTTTCTATACAAAATTTTTTATCAATGGTTTTTCTATTCAAAATTATTTGGTCAAAAATTTTTCTCTAGAAAATTATGTTATCAAAAATTTTTCTATAGAAAATTTTTTTATCAAAAATTTTTCTATAAAAAATTTTTTTATCAAAAAATTTTCTTTTGAACATTTTTATCAAAAATTTTTATCTTGAAAATCATTTGTATTGAAAATTTTACTATACAAAAATATTTAATCAAAAATTTTTTATAGGAAAATAATATTTTTTTAAAGTTTTCTACAGAAAAAAATTTTTATCATAAATTTTTCTAAAGAAAATTTTTTTTATCAAAATTTTTTTTTAAGAAAATTTTTTGATCAAATTTTTTTTATTAACAATTTTTTTATTTAAAATTTTTTTGTTTTTCTATAGAAAATTTTTTTATAGAAAATTATTTTATAGAAAATTTTTTTATTAAAAATTTTTCTATACAAAATTTTTTTGTCAAAAATTTTTCTATACAAAATTTTTTTATCAAAAATTTTTTTATAGAAATTTTTTTACCAAAACAATTATATTCTGAACATAATTATTATCAAACATTTTTCTAATGAAAAGTATTTGTAACGAAATTGTTTCTATAGAAAGATATTTTTATATTTTTTTTTTTAATTTTTATAAAAAAAATTTATCTACCTAAAATTTTTATCTATCTAAAATTTTCTACAGAAAAATATTTTTATTGTAAAGTTTTCTACAAAAAAAAAAAAAAACTATTTATCTAAAATTTCTTTAATAAAAAAATATTTTCATAAAAAATTTTTCTATAGAAAAATATTTGCATCGAAAATTTCTCTGTAGAAAAATATTTTTTTCGACACTATTTCTATAGAATACAATTTGGTCCAAAATTTTTCTATAATTTTTTTTTTCAAAAATTTCTCTATACAAAATTTTTTATCAAAAGTTTTTCTATTCAAAATTTTTTGGTCAAAAATTTTTTATCAAAATTTTTCTTTTGAACTTTTTTTATCAAAAATTTTTCTAATAAAAAATATTTGCATTAAAAATTTATTTAAAATATTTAATCAAAAATTTTTTATAGGAAAAAAATTGTATCTAAAAGTTTTCTACAGAAAATATTTTTATTAAAATTTTCTATAGAAAACTATTTATATCGATTTATCGAGTTTCATTAATGATTGTGATATTTACAAAAAATTGCAAAAGGTCTTCGGTTATTGGTGGTATGGGCTGCATACGCCTGGATATAACTAAAAAAAGTTAAATAAAATTTGATATCTAAAGCTAATATTAAAAGTTGCAGTATAGTGAATCCATATGTTATATACGATTTAGATCCTAAAAGTATGCTACACATTTCGATATATATCAAATGCAGCGATTTTTCCTCTGATTTTTAATACCAAAAAGCTATTTGCTTTTGAATTTTGTAAACTATTGGTAAAAAAGTGTTAAGAATAGAGTTTAATTTACACTTTATCATTCGAAAAACCATACAAACTGGGGTTTTTCGAATGATAAAGTGTAAATTAAACTCTATTACTATAATAGGCTATAGCCAAATAGGTATTAGGCATCTTGCATTGTGCATTAAATTATTTGGTTCATCCTAAAAGTATGCTTCACAAATATCTTAAATATTTTCAATTCTGGGTTTTTAAATACTCCAATTCATTATCATCTGTTACTATATAGTTTATGTTCTTATTATTTATAAAGAATCCATATCATTAATATTTGTTAATTTCATTTTACTAATTCAAGTTTCTTCAAATATATACGTTCAGAGGATTCTTAAAGGACTTAAATTTGTTGTCGTTATTTGTTATGTATCAAAAATTTAAAGAAAAGTTAAAATTTCTTTGCACTTTAAACCCTAAATTCAATCTGAGTATTTTTTAAAAAATTATTTGTTTTCGAAACCAGTTTTGCTTTATTCCTTTAACATTAATTTAACCGCAAACACATACATAAATAAACCAGTATTTGTTATATACATATATTGTTCAGCAAAAGACAAGCAAACATTTTACATTGATGACCAAAGAACACAGCTGCATTTGCAAATTGTATTTTGTGGCAAATCAAATTACAATTTTAGTGTGATATATCGGTTAGATGTGTTTAAGCGAAAAACAACAAAAAACTTGAAAAAAATATATATAAACAACAAAAACTATTATGCAGTTAATATATTTTAGTGCAGCAAACAATTTGACCGCTAACAAAATTGTTAGTTACACGAAAATCAAAAATATTCACAAATAAATTCAAAAATATTCAAACAGACTAATACACATACATACACACACATTTGCATGACTATATAAATGTAAAAATTTTTCAATACGATCGCGGGAATTTGGCCATTGTATATAGAAGTATTTCTAAGCTGCATGTTAACCTCCGACAAATACCACGTGATGATGATGATGTCCATCAATGAAAATCAATGGTTTTGTCTAACATTGAGGAGGTTGGCAAAAACAAAACAAAAAAAAAAAAAAAAAAAAGAAATGCTCTATGGAATTACCGCACAAATAAAACCAAAGCACAAAGCCTGGACTAGTCAAGCACAATTTCATGTTTTTAGACGCAGTTTGCCCAAAGGGTTTACACATACAAATACAAAATTGAGAATCAATTATGGTATTTAAATACCCTACAATTGACGGAAAGTTAATAGCACAATGTAGATGAATTCTCTAGAACTAAAGAAAAACTAGAAAATATTTTAACAGACAAAAAGCTAAAATGTTTCATTTAAGGCCTTAAACAGAAACATAACTAAACAAAGAAAATTTATGTTTTTTTTTATTATTTTAGAATATCATACATGAAATATTTTTCGCAAGAAACAAAACTTAAATCTGAATAGGTACAACAAACTGACTTTTACATCAAAATCATATTTGAAAAAAAAAACTCTGATGTTAGTCTT
This sequence comes from Stomorhina lunata, assembly GCA_933228675.1. Lineage (NCBI taxonomy): Eukaryota > Metazoa > Arthropoda > Insecta > Diptera > Rhiniidae > Stomorhina > Stomorhina lunata. Next base: position 167,085,861 of record OW121740.1, on the reverse strand, counting down.
ATCCAGTTTCCATGTTATAGATATAAACAGAATTTTGTCTTTGGGCCATATTCTCAATACAAAATATGCCTAAATTCCGCATAAATTGAACGAAACAATAGTTTTCGGATTTACTATTCCAAGCCGTAACTTTATTAGCTGAGATTGCAGAATTTGTTTGAAAATATCGACAGAAATAAAAGACAATTTACATGTTTTTCTATGCGCAACGAGGGAGTTTAATTTCATGAACGAATACAAGTTTTAATAAATAGCACTGCATTGCCTAAAATAGTGTGGAGAATAATATAATCTCAATGATAGAGTAAAATATATCTAAAAAGCTTAAAGGATATTTTTATAGTGTGTTTAAATTCATTTTCAACGAAAAGTTATCTAGACATACAATGACACATTTAGTTAAAAATAGATAGATTAAATTTATGAAGTTTATTAACAAAACATAAAAGTAATAATATTTCCATATAAATTTTAGATTGAGACAAAAGGCAATCAAATAAAAAAAAACCTAGGAAAATATTAAACACACTGCCTGAAAGTATGCACCAACTTTTAAAAAGCTAGTACTATTTTTAAAATACTTAAGTTTTTGCCACAAAAGTATTAAAAACTAAGGCCTTATCACATCATTCGATATCGATCGTAATTTTAGTTACTTCAGAAAAATTTGTGTAGCACACTTTAAGGATAATCTATCTAATTTGTAACATATTTTTTTTAATACATTTTTAGGTTATTTGTAATTGTGAGAGTGTTAGATTTTAACTTAATACCTGTTTTAACAAATATAACAACGTATATATATTATGATATACGTTAATCATTCTAGAACACAAACAACCACGGATCGTCGCAAAAAGAAGAGAACAAAAAAATTGTCGGCAAAGTTGCCGTTTTTATACTTTTAACGTTTTTTTATACGCTTTTATCTAACATTTTTCTATAGAAAATTTTTTTTATCAAAAACTTTTCTATAGAAAATTTTCCAATAAAAAACTTTTCTATAGAATTTTTTTTTTTTGCAAAAATGTTTCTATTAAAAATGTTTTATAAAAAATTTTTTTATAGAAAAATTTTTGATAAAAATATTAAAAAAGTGGAGTCGAAAACTTTTTCTTTTTAATTTTTTTATCAAAAATTTTTCTGTAGAAATTTTTTTTCCAAAAATTTTTGGAAAAAAAAAATTTCCTATAAATAGTCAATTTTCGAAAAATTTCCTTAAATATTAAATTTTCAAAAAATTTCCTATAAATAGTAAATTTTCGAAAAGTTTCCTATAAATACTAAATTTTCAAAAAATTTCCTATAAATAAACAATTTTCGAAAAATTTTCTACAAATACTAAATTTTCGAAAAATTTCCTATAAATAGTAAAATTTCGAAAAATTTCTTATAAATACTCAATTTTCTAAACATTTCCTATAATTAGTCAATCTACGAAAAATTACCTAAAAATAGTCAATTTTCGAAAAATTTCTTATAAATAGTCAATTTTCAAAAAAAAAAAATCTTATAAATAGTCAATTTTCGAAAAATTTCTAATAAATAGTCAATTTTCGAAAAATCTCCTATAAATAGTAAATTTTCGAAAAATTTCTTATAAATAGTCAGTTTTCTAAAAATTTCCTATAAATAGTCAATTTTCTAAAAATTTTTATATGAACAATTTTTCTATAGAAAATTTTTTATCAAAAATTTTTCTATAGTTTTTTTTTTACCAAAAATTGTTTTGTAGAAAATTTTTTTATCAAAAATTTTTCTATGGAAATTTTTGATCGAAAAGTTTTCTATAGACAATTTTTTATCAAAAATTTTTCTATAGAAAATTTTTTATCAAAAATTTTTCAGTAGAAAATTGTTTATCAAAAATTTTTCAGTAGAAAATTGTTTATTAAAAATTTTTCTTTAGAAAATTTTTTATCAAAAATTTTTGTATAGAAAACCTTTTATCAAAACTTTTTCTATAGAAAATTTTTTTATCAAAAATTTTTCTATGGAAAATTTTTTATTAAAAATTTTGTATGTAATTTTTTTTTTTTCAAAAATTTTTCTATGAAAATTTTTATACAAAAATTTTTCTATTAAAAAATTTTTATACAAAAATTTTTCTATTAAAAATTTTTTTTTTCAAAAATTGTTTAGTAGAAAATTTTTTTATCAAAAAATTTTCAACGGAAAATTTTTTATCAAAAATTTTTCTATGAAAAAGATTTTCAATAGAAAATTTTTTTATCAAAAATTTTTCTATAGATAATTTTTGAATGGAAAATTTTTTTGATCAAAAATTTTTTTATAGAAAATTTTTTATCAAAAAATTTTTTATCAAAAAATTTTTTATCAAAAATTTTTCTATAGAAAATTTTTTATCAAATAGTTTTCATAGAAAATTGTTATACAAAAATTTTTCTATAAAACATTTTTTTATCAAAAATTTTTTTCAAAAATTTTTCTAAGGAATATTTTTTATCAAAAATTTTTCTATTAAAAAATTTGTTCTCAAAAATTTTTTTATCAAAAATTTTTCTACGGAAAATTTTTTATCAAAAATTTTTCTATGAAAAAAATTTTCAATGAAATAATTAAGCTTGAATTTTCTATAGAAAATTTTTTTATGAAAAATTTTTCTATAGATAATTTTCATACAAAAATTTTTTATAAATTTTTTTTTATCAAATATTTTTTTGTATAAACTTTTTTATCAAAAATTTTTGTATGGAAAATTTTTTTTTATCAAAAATTTTTGTATGGAAAATTTTTAATCAAAAATTTTTCTATAGAAAATTTTTTATCAAATATTTTTCGTAGAAAATTGTTATACAAAAATTTTTCTATAAAACATTTTTTTATCAAAATCTTTTGTAGAAAATTATTTTTGTCAAATATTTTTCTATGGAAAATTTTTTATTAAAATTTTTCTATGCAAAATCTTTCAGATCGAAAATATAAAAAAAATAAAAATCTAAAATTGTTTCTGTTTTGAAAAATACTCCCAATATTTTCAAAAATACTCCCAATGTTTACAAAAATAATAGTGTCATGGCAACAATGTTCAAGATATTTTTTTGTTCTCTCGAACCATGTACTTTGTGGCTATATATTGGATTTTGATTTGTTTCTTGTCTATTTGATGATAGTGATTTTAATACTGATTTTCACGAGTTTCGCTGATAATCGTGGTATTTACGAAAACTAAAAAATTCATCGGCTGCAGATTAACTATAAACACGCCTAAACTATGCTACAAAATATGTCTAAAAAGTTTTATTATTTTAGCGATATCAAATGCGATGATCAAATTTAACACGATTTATAATTTTAAGCGAAATAAATAATTTTTGATAAATATTTTTGGTTACAACGTATTTTTCTTATCATCAAACTTATGGTAAACTGTAGAAACAAATTTTTAAAATTCAAACTTTGTATCTAATATAAATTAACTTAAATATGAATATACAAGCCTTCATCATAGTTTTATATCTACACAAAAAGGACACTATTTTCTTCAAATGACATTTAAAATCTTTATTTTATGTAAACATATAAAAATGTTGACACTTGTTAAGGAAATGTCACTTTCATATGTTGCTTTAAAAAACAAACTCTACGAGTTATTAGAAAAATATGAAAAGTTAGTCAATACTTGTCTGTCAATAAAATGTCCTTAGACAACTCTTACACAAAAAACTACAAATAGTGCATTTGCGAAAAGAAAATCATAACTTAAAATTTACATATTTTGAACATTTAAAGAAATGGTCTTTTTGCGTCATGTTGATACTGTTTTAGGGTCTTATCGTCATCTTAGCAGCATCAGTTGTTTTAAATCTCTCCAAAGTATGATATATAATTGTCTATACATTAACTCAGTTTTTAATAGATATCGAATATAACAATTAGAAGCCAAGTCCATAGTTTTGGCACTCAACTTAAGTCGATTAGAAAATAATGAAATTTTTTTAAAAGGTGTGGTATACTTTCGGGAGTCCAAATAAAATTATGTAGTATTATAAGTAAAAATTCTATTATTCTTGACTTCTAGTGGAGCATAGGGCCTGAAAAGTAATAATTTTCTTAAAAATATTCTATTTGGTTCATAGTCGATATTGAATATAGGCTGTCGCTATATAATATTTTAGCATTACAATATTATCTAAACTGTACTGTTTTGAAAGTTGAGTCATTCCTGAGGGCAATGCATTTCAATGAACTTTGTTTGTTTATTTGACTTCGATTGAAAGAAATAAAGATAAAATATTTTTGAAGTCAATTTCATGTTATAAAGAAATTTACTTATTACACACATACGAATATTCATATTATTTATTTTCCAAGATTTTTATGGGGTTTATGAAATTTTTAGGTGATCATATATAAAAGTTTCTTTCCAAATATAGACTTTATCAGAAAACCAGGATCAAAAATTATTATTATAGGTAACAGGGCCCAAATTACTGCATTCGATATCGATCGAAATCTTAGATATTTTCAAAACATTTGTATATCATACTTTAAGGATAATCAAAATTATTCAAAAGATGCTCAGTTTATTTTTTTTTTTTTGTAGTTATTTGCCAAAAGATGACCAATAGTAAAAGAATTTTAATTGAAATATATGTTTTAAAAACAATTTAAAATGTATACCAAAATTCAATAAACTTTTTGCATTGAAGTAACTTTGAACATCCTTAAAGTATACTTCACAATATTTGCTTAAAAGTCTAAGTTTTGGATCGATATCGAATGCGGTAATTTGGCCCCAGGTTTTTTGATTAAACCGATCAGAAGAAGTAAGTTGTAGTTTCTATACAAATATCAAAAGCAAAGATTGTCTTTTTAACAAATACATACAGTATTTTTGAAGTTTACCTTTTCTACTTTAACAAAATTTATGCAAAGAAATCTAAATCTTATTTTTTTTAATTTTTCTCTTTATTACAAATTTTATGAACTTATTTTCAAAATATTCACAAAATGAAATACATTTAATAGAGTGGGTTGTTTTTTCAGTTTTGTCTCTGGGGCCAAATTACGGCATTCGATATCGATCGAAATTTTAGAAATTTTCAAAACATTTGTATAGCATACTTTAAGGGTCATCAAAATTTTTGAAAAGATGCACAGTTTACTATATTTTTTTGAAGTTATTTGCCAAAAGATGAACAATAGTAAAAGAATTTTAATTGAACTATATGTTTTTTAAAAAACGAATCAAAATGGATAGTAAAAATTTCAATAAACTTTTTGCATCGAAGTAACATTCAACATCCCTAAAGTATGCTTCACAATATTCGCTTAAAAGTCTGAGTTTTCGATCGATATCGAATGCGGTAATTTGGCCCCTGATCGGCTACTAACAGTGAAACTATAAAGCCAAATTATGTCAATAAACAAGCGCGGAGAGTATTTTTGGTTTTAGCGAAATTTAGAAAAATGAGAATTTATGTTTTGTAGAATATAAAAGTTAAAAGTATTAGCTTTCCCTAAAGTCTTAAAAAGACAAAATCCATGTAACAGGTATCTAGTTATTGCATTTTACCTTTCGTGTTCTTTTTCACACGCCTAAGGGTATGCAGCAACAAAATTCTTTTAAAGGCAGGGGTCAAATCTCCGCATTCGATATGGATCGGAACATATGTGTAACATACCTTTAGGATAATTTAAATCAAAAGTTCCCTGATAGTAAAAGAATTTCATTAAAACTATATAAATATTTTGACGAACAAATGGATTTGTTTAGTTGTCAAATTTTATTTAACTTTTTGCAAAATATATTTGTTAATGCCAAAAGACATTATGTCGCCTTCAGCATTAATATTGTGACGAGCAGATACACCCTATCTGCTCTTCATATATACTAAAGCTGATTGTTATGAATGCTGTCAAAATAGTCCTATCTCTTTCTTTAACAATGCCTAAAAATCAACTGTCAGATGGTCCAAAACGTCTAAAAGGTTGCTTCCGCTTTGGCCCAAAAAACTAATCCTTCTTCTTCTACTAACCCTCAACAGAAAAGGTATGAATAAAGCTCCATTTATTCCAATATTTCCAAATTCTAATTTCTTGTGTTATTATTTCCTTTTTTCTTGCATATTGTCCGCTGGGTGTCTTTTAATTGAGCCACTAAATTAAAGCTTAATTATATTTATCCAGCTCAGAGATATTTAATCATAGTATATATATTCCGAACCAGCTCTTCACCCCAACATTTGGCCCTAATCGAACCGAATTGGAGAAAAGCTTTGATTGAAGTTCTCTGTGATCGAAAATCCTAAATAGCGCTCTTGGAATTATTTGGTGCTCTCCAAACCATATCTACTTACATCTTTACATATTTATCGTTCTCCACATTAACTAAGGTACGTTTGCATATTCTTTTCTCAGTCGTTAAAGTGCATTTGTCTAAAAAACTCAAAAGAGTTATTTAATTTTTTTGAAATTATTGGTTTTTTGCTTGCTACCTTCAAAACATAAATAAATAAGGCAACATAAAATTAAAATTAACGTAGATTGAACAAAAATTATTAAAAAAAAATAGATGAAATAGAAAAATATATATAAATAAAATAAAAGCTAGTGAAATTGAAAGAAATATAACAAAAGGCCTAAGAAATTAAGAGGAATATTTAACGAAAATAATTTGGAAGGAGAAAAAGAAAAAACTAAAAGGAAAAAGCATAATCATCGCCATATTTGGACAACGTGGGAATTCTTTGCAAAAATCCCGATCACTACCAGTTTCGTGAGTCCCATTAAAGGATACATATATTATTTTATTTAAAAACCAAAAGAAAAACAATAAACTAAAGGTTAATTTAACTTAAATTTAAAAAATTAAATTTAAAAAAAAAAAAAATCTATATTTTATTTACGGCGAATTTGCGATATTCGGGCTTCTCTTTTCCCCTACTCCAATTTTAATTTCTCCTTTGTACTTAAAATTTCTCCTTTATTTTCCTTACTCCTTACACTTTTCATTCCATACGATATTCTCCCCTCATCTTTTACAGACTTATGCCTTATGTTCATGTATGTTAAATTCTTTTTCAGCCTTTGTTTAAACTCAGATCTATTTTTATTTGTCTACTCTCTTAAGCTGTAAAGTATAAGAGATTAATTTCTTCAAAAGTTTAAGAGTGTGCGTTGTGAAGAGAAGCAAAGCTTAATACTCGCTTACATTAATTCTCTTGTACTCTTGCTAAGTATTCCCTTTCGATCGAGAAAATACCAAATTTGTTAAAAGGTGGTTGAAAATATTTTTAAACAAAAGCTTTCGACAGCGTTAACGTTAATGCACATGGTTATTATTTTGTATTAATTAAAAAATTTATATTTTCTTTCAAATCATTAAATAAATTAAAAAGAAATATATACCAAACCAATCAATAGGAAAATACTAATATAAATTTAACTCAATAAAAAAAAAAGTAAAATTTTTGAGTATTTTGTTGATAGAATTTTTAGAGGCATTTTTCCAAATAAAATCAAAACCATACTAAGTATTTACTAATACAGTAAATTATCGTTACACGCGCTGTCAGTCTTTTCCGTCATCACAATTGTAAAGAACGATTGTCATTCTACAATTTTTGTTAAAAATTCCGCAAACTACCTAGTTTTTTTACATTATATCATCTTATTTTAAATTTTTCATACACTAATTCGCAGACAATTAATGAAAATTTTGGCTTTAAACTCGATCTTTGAAATTTGTAACTTTATCATCTACAAAAATCTTAATTGGACTAATATTTCTTGCTGCCTCTAGTACAATCGCAAATTTGGTTTAGATATAAAATTAAAGTTAAAATTCTTCGTCAAATATTTACAAATAGTGGCAAATATTATAATTCACCAAAAATTACAAAAGATATATGTTAAGCAGTTTTTACTCATCAACTTATAAGCAATTTATTCCTAAATAACAATATTCTTTAATTATTGATTTGCTTATTATAAATAATTACAAATTATCCTCTAATTTCCGTAGAATCGTATACGATTTTGCAGATTATCCCAATTTTACAAACATCATCTTGCATAATAAGTTTTATCCACAAATAATTATACTCGGCAACACTAATTTGTTTTCTTATTGGAATATTAGTTAACATTTCCAAAGCTTTCGTTTTTTTTTTTATATATTTCTCCTCTCCCGGAGAATTGTTTGTAAAAAAAAAAATAATAACAAAACTTTTTTTATAAATATAAAAACATATAAGGTCCGTTCATTGATCTGTGCTCACAAAATTGTTGTCCTATAAATAAATTTAAATTATTTGGTATAATTTTTTATGGATTTCTTGAAATTTGCTTGCGTCACGTAAAATTCATAATCAATTGGATTTTTTATAGAATATATTAGATTTTTTCCACTAAAAATTGTACATCTTCATAGAGATTATTTGTATTAATTTGTTCGTTTGGATATTAACATATATTATTATTTGTTTAATGAGTGGTTTATTATAAATACTGAAGATTGCGCACTATTATCTCATTAATAAAACTTTCCAACATAATTCTGCTTATTTATTTGTCCCATTTCGTAAGAATATATCACAAATATCTTTCGATTTAAAGAAACAATAGCTTTGGTTGCAATAAATCTAAGGGCAATAAAATAATAGATTTGTTTTCTAAATCTATTTTTTGGTTACTATTTCATTATTCCACAATAACCCATTTCTATATACTATAACCCTTTGCTACCAAACTATTTACTCATTTTATTTTCGATCGTGAAAATTTCAGTGGTTTATTCCAATTATTGGTCACGATTCGTTCAAAATTTTGATTCGTATTGGTTTCATATTCGTTCAAATTTATTAGGGAACGGACCTAATATTCGTTTTTTCTTTACTGGAATTCCCTTTGAACTCATAGAAAATAAAGTTCAACGACCTTTATAGAAATTTGTTTTCCAGAACAGCTGATCGCACCCCAGCAAACGATTTGGTGTGCGACAAACTGTTTGCTTGTATTTATTCAAATAAATTCTCTTTGGGTATTATAGTTGGTATAATACCAAATATTTTGGAACCTTTTTATATTTTTGGGAATCTTGACTAAAAAATTACTAGCATTTCATAATAGTTGTTTTCATAATCTCGTTTTCGCTAGTAATTCCGGCAAGATTATTTCATTTCATCCAAATTTTGTTCGAATTTGAATAAATTTCCAGAATCCACGTATTTTAGTGCCCACTTTGTTGACACTTCGTTTCTAAAACCTTATATAGTTCTATAACAAATTGCAAAATGTCGTTGGACAATTTCATTCGTTTAGCTGACGGGATCGTAGAATTTGAGGCTGACCTAAATGACAACCAGTTTCCGGTTACATCACAACATACAATTGAAGTTCATCGCGCGGAGCTAAAGTCCAACTGGTGTCAAGTCAAGGTCGCCTACGACAAATTCATCCTAGAAGCAGAAAAGGAAGCTGATGGCGAAGATCCGATCGATATAGAGTCCTTTAAATTTAAGTACAAGAGTACTTATATAACTTATTGCAATTGCTTGACAAAATTGTCTGAGCTTTCCGAATCCTGTCGGGTAGCTCGGGCTCCCACTATGGAGCCAAGCGTCTCTAGGGATCCCGGTTTCAGTAATTCGGCTTCCTCTCGTAGTTTTAACCTCCCGCCAATCGAAATAGATACCTTCTATGGCAGTTATGCTACCTGGCCTACATTCCGCGATATGTTTACTGCGGTTGTTTCAAATTCCAAAGCCAGTCAAGTCGAAAAGCTGTTCTATTTGACACAGAAGACGAAAGGCGAGGCCAGGGAAATCGTAAAGAAAAGTCCGCTGACAAATGAAGGTTTCGATATGGCTTGGAGGGACTTGTGCGTCCGCTATGAAAATCGAAGAGTCCTGGTAAATGGTCAGTTAAAGATTCTCTTTAATATCCAGACCATTAATTCCGAATCAGGAAAATCGATAAAGCAAATTCAAAGAGATATCAATTCGTGTATCTCCATCCTGAAACTTTACGGTATTGACGTATCAAGTTGGGATCCTATCTTCGTTTTCCTCTGTACGAACAAGCTTCCAGAAACGACACTGACATTGTGGGAGCAGGAATTAAGGGATAAGGCTTCGATTCCTAAATGGTCAGAACTTAACGAGTTCTTGACCAACCGTTATAGAACCTTAGAATCAGTTTTCGAGATTCGAGGTACAAATAGTTCCAAAAATAACGAAGCGAAGTCAAAACATGCTCCAAATCCGAATTCCAAACCTAAGGTCAGTAGTTTCCAGACAAATGTTTCAGGTCCACAATGTCAATTGTGTCCCAAAGAAAACCACATAATTCGGAAGTGCCCCAAGTTCCTCAAATTGGACTATCAACATCGTTTTAATGAAATTAAAAAACAGAATTTGTGCCTTAATTGCTTTTCTAAAACGCACAATATGAGAAACTGCACAAGTAAAAACACATGTTTCAAATGTCAAAAAAAGCACAACACTCTTCTCCATAAAGATGTTGATAGTTCCAGCACTTCAGAAGCGCCAAGTACGAGCCAAACTTCCAGACTTAATCCCGATTCGACTCCATACGCTGGCCCAACTACACGTAGTAAAATACAGTCCACAAATACATCGAATTCGGGCAGTGTGCAGTCATGTTTTTCAACAAGTTCCAGGGGAGTTTTGTTGGGAACCGCCTGGGTTAATATATGCCATTTGGGCATGAGATACCAGGCGCGCGCCCTTATTGATTCAGGCTCCGAAGGCACTTTTCTTTCAGAACGTTTATTCAATCGTCTTAAGCTGTCATCGCAGCCTACTAGTGTCCAAGTTTCAGGGTTGAATAATACGGTTTCTGCAAAGGTGCAACGCCAATGTTCCATTGTACTGGGCTCTCAATTGGACAGCAAGATTTCCATTCCTGTCACGGCGCTTGTGGTCCCACATTTGTCGAATAGTTTGCCAACTCAAACAATTTCAAACTCAGATTTTTCCAATCTTCCAGATCTTCCGTTAGCTGATCCTAAATTTTTCGTTAGTTCAAAGATAGATATGTTGATTGGAGGTGACGTTTTCCCTTCAATTATACGTTCCGGGATCAGACACAATATTTGTCAATCCCTAATTGCGCAAGAAACCATCTTCGGATGGATTCTTACAGGTCCAGTTTCGAATCCCTCCAGTCCTGGTCCAACAATTACTTCATATTTCTGTGAAATTTCCCTAGACAAGGAAATTTCTCGTTTTTGGGAGGTGGAGAATCTTCCCAGGAAAAACTTCATGTCTCCATCCGATCAGTACTGTGCGGACCTTTATCGTAGAACAACAGAACGGAATTCAGAAGGAAGATACATTGTTTCACTTCCATTCAAGGAAGAATTTTCGAATTCTTTGTACTTAGGTCATTCTAGGACAAGTGCCATGGCGCAGTTTTTCCGAAATGAGGCTAGACTGATTCGAACTCCAAGCCTCAAACTAGAATATGATCAGGTTGTTCAGGAATACGAAGACCTAGGACATATGGTTCGAGTTCAATCCTCTAATCTATCGGAAAGTCCTAATGTCTACTATCTGCCGCATCATGCGGTAATCAAGCCAGATAGCGTAACAACCAAAGTCCGTGTGGTATTCAACGCTTCGGCTCCTTCATCCAATGGGCAAAGCTTGAATTCGTTACTTCACATAGGTCCAGTTCTTCAGAATGATCTAACTCTGCTTATTATCAAATGGCGTTTTTTCCGATTTGTTCTAAATGCTGACATTCAAAAGATGTATAGGCAGATTCTAGTAGCTGAAAATCATACAGCCTTTTAACGTATCTTGTTCAGAAGTAATCCAAATGGTCCAATTTGCGATTACGAATTAAAAACAGTTACATTCGGAGTCAACAGTGCGCCGTATCTAGCTATTCGGACATTGCTCCAGTTGGCGGATGACGTACAAGCCCTTTATCCTATAGCTAGCTCGATTCTAAGGAACTCTATGTATGTGGATGACGTTCTCGCAGGAGCCCATACGAAACATGATTCTATCAGAGCTAGAGAGGAATTGATCCAGGCTTTAAAATCCGCAGGATTTTCTTTGAGAAAGTGGACTTCGAATTCCAGAGATATCCTAGTTGATATACTACCAGACCATCTACTTCGGGAAGACTTCCTCCAGTTTGACGAGAGCAGTTCCACAAAAACCTTAGGCATCCGGTGGAATGCGCGTTCCGATGAATTTTACTTCGTTGCAAGTCCGTTTGCAGACCAAGAAGATTTTAGCAAAAGGGAGGTCCTTTCGCAAATAGCCAAACTTTTTGATCCAGCAGGTTGGCTAGCTCCGTGCATAATCCAAGCTAAAATAATTATGCAGAAAATTTGGATGGATGGCACTGGCTGGGATGAAATCCTATCTCCTGATACGCTTTCCCAATGGAAATCCTTTCGATCCAATTACTACGTGATCAATACCATTCGGGTTCCTCGATGGGTTGGTTATAGTCCAAATGTCGATGTCCAATTCCATGGATTCTGCGATGCTTCGGAAAAAGCATATGCAGCGGCATTATACGTCCGAATAGCTAATTCAAATACGATTTCTACATTTCTAGTTTCTTCCAAGACCAAAGTAGCTCCCATAAAAACGATTTCCATTCCGCGATTAGAACTTTGCGGAGCAGTTTTATTGGCAGAAATGGTCGATAGCCTACTTCCAAGGCTAGATATAGACAAATATTCCTATCATTGCTGGACGGATTCTACAATCGTGCTCTCATGGTTGGCAAAACCCGCTTGTAGCTGGCTCACTTTTGTGGCTAATCGTGTCTCCAGAATCAGCCAGGTGATTCAATATTCCCAATGGGGTCATGTGAACTCCGAATCCAATCCAGCTGACCTTGCAAGCCGTGGTCTTAGTCCACAGGATCTTGTGGACAACGATCTTTGGTGGTCGGGACCCCATTGGCTTAAAACCAAACAATCGGACTGGCCCAGTTTCAAATCAAGTTTTCCAGCCACTAATCTCGAAGCGAAGGCCGTGAGAGTGCACTTTTCCTATTTCAACAACTTTGAAGACCTGATAGAACGATTTTCATCATTTCCAAGAGCTATAAGAGTGATGGCTTATGTCTACAGGTTCTTTTTTAGAACACATCCGCGATTTCGTCCACGCTTTTATAAAGATTCTATATCGCTTACTACTTCAGAAATCAACTTCGTCCGAGATCAGCTAATTTCCGTCAGTCAAAAGGCGTGCTATCCCGAAGATTACAAGGCTCTCTATTCCAGACATGAAATTTCCAAATCCAGTAGTCTCCGAAATTTGAATCCATTTGTTGATCCAGAAGGAGTAATGCGTTCATGCGGTCGGCTTGAATCCTCGCCGAACCTATCCTATAATGAAAAATGTCCGATAATTATTCCTTACAATAGCCACTTTGCTCGCATTTTAGTAAAATTCATTCACGAGATTAGCCTTCATGGAGGAAACCAGTTGGTTCTAAGACTTCTCCGGACTCAATATTGGATACCAAAGGCTAAAAATCTCATTAAAACTACTATTGGAAAATGCAAAACATGTGTAATCTACAAAAAGAGATGTCAAAGGCAAATGATGGCCGCTTTACCCAGCGAACGAACTGAGATTTCCCGCCCCTTTACTCACACTGGCTTGGATTTTGCTGGGCCTTTCGACATCAAAAGCTATTCCGGAAGAGCTTGTCGAATAACAAAGGGATATGTATGTGTATTTGTGTGCTTCTCAACTAAGGCTATTCATTTAGAAGCCACTTCCGATTTGTCCACACCTGCATTTCTAGCCGCCTTTAGCCGATTCGTGTCACGTCGTGGTTGTCCCCTTCACCTCCATTCCGACAATGGGACTACATTCGTGGGTGCTTCCAAAGTTTTAGCTAAAGAATTCATCCAGACTTCGCAGCAGCGTATACTAGCTAATTACGCTCACCAAAACATCTCGTGGCACTTTATCCCCGCCGGAGCTCCCCACATGGGAGGATTATGGGAAGCCGGGGTAAAAAGTTTCAAGACGCATTTCCGAAAGATTGCTGGATGCCACAAATACACATTTGAAGAGTTCTCCACGCTGCTTTCCAAGATTGAATCCTGTTTGAATTCTAGACCTCTCTCGCCTATTTCGACTGAGCCTTCTGATCTCTGCGCACTGACTCCAGGACATTTCCTCATCGGTACTCCAATTTTAGCTCCGATTGACCCTCAAATAAGTACTTCCCCGATTTCTGTAACAAATCGATGGCAAAGACTTCAAGCTATCCATCAAAACTTTTGCTCCAGATGGAAAAATGAGTATTTACAAGGGATGGGAAAAAGGGTAAAATGGCAAAGACCCGAGGTAAATCTTAGTCCAGGGGCGCTGGTAGTGATCAAAGACGAAAATCTTCCTCCGAATTCTTGGCGCCTCGGTAGAGTAACTAAAATATTTTCGGGTACTGATAATCGCGTACGTGTAGCGGAGGTTCTAACTCAGCGTGGTTCGATAGTTAGGCCTATCGTGAAATTAGTACTACTGCCGAACGATTCCTAATTCGCGTTTGCAACTTCAATTCCTATAATATATATCTATCTTATTTTCAGCTCCATCATGCCTAAAAAGTCTTCGAAGTCTTCCAAAGGATTTCTAGGAAAATATAATTCCTACCCTTGCCGCTTATGTAAGCGTCCACACCCACTTCGTACGTGTCGCAAGTTCCTGGCGATGAACATGGCTGATCGTATTAGCGCCGTCCGAAAGCATAAATATTGCTCTAACTGCTTGGCGCACGATCACTCGCAGGGAACTTGCTTCTCAAAACACGGGTGTAAGCACTGTAGGAAATTCCATCATACCCTACTCCACGTCAACCCTCGGCTGGTGAAAGACCTCATTCCTTCCAGATCGCGTTCTAGATCGGTAACTCCAGAAGCATCGACGTCATCGCGAGCATCCAGAGCTCCCAGACGTACTTCATCCGCAAAAAAGCGTAACGAACATGACGATTCCAGCAAGTCCAAACAATCAACAGCAAGTTCGTCGACGTCAAAGACCGTTACCTGGACTACGATCCTCCGTCAAAACACCATTGTTTTGCTGCCGACAGTTCTGGTCAAAATCGGGTCAACAACGTCCCATGCCCGGTCGTTATTAGATTCAGGGTCAACTGTGAGTCGTGTGGCAAAAGGATTTATCGATAAATTCGGCCTGACCACTTATACTTTAAACGGAGAAACGGTGTGTCCACTCGTGCTGAAGTCACGCTTTGATTCAGCTTCCAAAATTGAGGGTACTTTCCGGGTTGACAATAGGGTCACCATCCGCACTCCTACGCAGTCTCTTCCGGAGACCTATAAGAAAAATTTTAAAGATTTGTTCCTAGCGGACTGTAAATTCTATGAGTCTGGTCCGATAGATCTCGTTATTGGAGTCGACCTATATCCAAAGGTCATATCCGAAGGAGTCATTGAAAGAACCGGGTTTCCGACAGCCCAACGTACTGTCTTCGGTTGGATAGTTTACGGTCCTGCTACCTTGTAAATACTAGTTCCCAAATGCACTTTAGGCAGATAACATATGCAAACGTATTTTCATATTAATTATTTTACATTATTTATATTTTAAATTAAAATTGAATTAAAAATGAATTATATCTATTGTTCAAACTAATTTTAAATCCACTTTTTTTTTCTTACAGAAGCTACCTCTTAGACAGGACCATCTTGACTTTTCCATTTTTCATTGCATATATCCTGCAAGGCGGGCGGCAATGTTAATGCCAAAAGACATTATGTCGCCTTCAGCATTAATATTGTGACGAGCAGATACACCCTATCTGCTCTTCATATATACTAAAGCTGATTGTTATGAATGCTGTCAAAATAGTCCTATCTCTTTCTTTAACAATGCCTAAAAATCAACTGTCAGATGGTCCAAAACGTCTAAAAGGTTGCTTCCGCTTTGGCCCAAAAAACTAATCCTTCTTCTTCTACTAACCCTCAATCGAAAAGGTATGAATAAAGCTCCATTTATTCCAATATTTCCAAATTCTAATTTCTTGTGTTATTATTTCCTTTTTTCTTGCATATTGTCCGCTGGGTGTCTTTTAATTGAGCCACTAAATTAAAGCTTAATTATATTTATCCAGCTCAGAGATATTTAATCATAGTATATATATTCCGAACCAGCTCTTCACCCCAACAATATTATTTTGAAAATCCCTATATGTATGTTACACAATATTCGCTTAAAAGTTGGAGCTCGATATCGAATGCGACGATTTGGCCCCAGAAATTGAAAGTAAGTCATGATTTACCCCTTAATTTAGAAACGAAAATGACATGCTTATAATTCAAATTTTCAATACAAAATAATCGTTTATAAATTAGGGGTTTAAAGAAATTGGAATTACTTAATGATGTCAACAGCGATTCTAGTTTTTTTTAATTATCACAACTGATGACTAATCATGGGCATATGTTTATACCCATGGTTTATGGTTTATTAAAACCAAAGTTCAATCGTACTAATGGAAGGGCCCAGGAGACCCAGGGCCCAAAAAATGTGAAGGTTTTGCTGACTGTTTTTTTCGATTGCCATGGGGTAGTAAACTGTATCTGATTCTATTTTTAAACTCATTAGAAGGGGTTTAAATCCGGCTCCAAACGGCAAATGCATTAGTTACAGAAGTTTTACATATCATAACCGCTTTTTATACCCATCACCACCATAGGTGGAAAGGGTATTATAAGTTTGTACTGATGTATGTAACGCATGGAAATATTTGTCTTAGACCCACCTTTTAATATACCAATAGGCTTAGAATCACTTTCTTAGCGATGTCCGTCCGTCCGTCTGGCTGGCTGGACCCCCATGTAAACCTTGTTATCAAACTACAGGTCGCAATTCTAAAGATAATTTGATGAAATTTAGCACAGATCATTTTATTGATAATAGGACCATGGCTATTGAAATTCGTCAAAATCAGTGCATTATTTTTGGTACCTCCCATAGGTCCCACTTCCCGAAATTTATATATTGGCCACAAATATCAATATTTTTTCATGAAATTTAAACAAAATACTGTATATGTCAACTAAAATCACTGTACTAAATTTCGTTAAAATCGGTCCACATTTGACCATAGCTCCCATATAAACTTTTCTTTAAAAACGCACTAAATGAGACAAGAATCACTAAAAAGCTCATAAGTCTGAAGATAATGGGAATTTTAAGTTTATTTTTTACATACATAATTTTTGTAACGACTGTAATTAATTCGTGAAATTTCGAGATAATCGGTCCACATTTGACCCTAGCTCTTATATAAGTCCAAATGTCGGAAGCAGCTTAAATGTAAAAGTTTTGAGAAAATGTTTGTATGATGGCAAAATTTAGCAAATATTTTTCTTTATACAGAAAAAATAACACTTTTGACCTTAGTGGTGAAGGGTATCGTATGGTCGGGCTTGACCGACTATAGCACTTTCTTGCTTGTATGAATTTGTTTTTTCTTTTTTCAAGTGGGTCTAGCCTAACTTGGAACCACTGGTATGCTAGGCAGATGACTAACGTACTTCATTGCTTAATCTTATAATTTTATATTAATTTTACTAGCTTTGGTACCAAGTATGTAAACATTTTCACCAGAAATTCATTATAAAAAGTAATTTTGAAAAAAGTTAAATAACTTTTGTAAATATAAACCGATGTAAAATAATAATATCTCGTTTTTTTTCTATATAAAACTAGTTTTAAAAGACCGTATAAAACATATAAATTTGTTTTCGAAAAAAGTTGAAATAATTGCTTTGAATTTTAAAAATTACGAAAAATTTAAAAACAAAAGCAAAACTTTTGATAAAATCTTACAAAATTCTCATCCCCTGATTCATAATCGAAAAATAAAATTATCAGAGTCTTGTTGTAGGAATTTTGTATGGAAAATTTTAATTATAATGCTATAGCTTTATTTTTCGTTTATGAATTAGGGGGTTAGAATATAAGCTCTATGTATACAGCTTGTAAAAGCTTTATAAAAATGTTTGAAATTTTAACATCACTCTGCAAATATAAGCATTGAAGAAACTAAAGTATTACGACCTACCCGAAAACAGTTTTTTGCGAATGTCTTAAAATTTCGCACGTGTTTCGAAATTTTTGAAAATGTCTTTTTGTATGTCTTTACCTTGGCCTATTACCCTCATAAGGTCGCTTTCCAAGTTTTTACATAAGTTGATTATTTGTGGCACCGTATTATGTACCTATGCAGTCTGGCTAGTATAAATTTGCTAACAGTAATAAAAATGAAAAATTTTAAATGCTGTAAATTTTACTTCAGAAGAGGAAATTTGAAAAAAAAAAATTTTAAGAAGGAAATATTCTTCAAAAAAGAAATATATGAATCTAAATAGGAATTATGTAAAATATTTTTGCTCTATTAATTTTTCATCTAGATTAGATTTTTGCTAAATTTTTTTCTTAATACAAAATTTTTTTCGATAGATTCTTTAAAGTCAAATTCAAATCTAAATTTAAGTAATTTTCCAATTTCAATTTTATTATTAAAATTAAGTAATTTACCAATTTAAGATTTAGCTTTTGTAATAAGTATAAATAAAGGATATACTATATCCTTTGCTAACTTAATTTACTATAAAAAAACACACAAAACTTTCAACCTTTATTAAAAAGTATCACGTATTTCTTATTAGGGTTTATAAATAGCATTTCTTGTCTCATATTTTTTAATATCTTTCATGACATGTTTTCTTTGCATAATAAGTACATACCAAATTCATTATATTTTGCACAATGGGTAATGTGAGTTATAGTTAAAAGTAAGTTTATAATGTTGAAAGGGCATTTTTAAAAATTTGGTTTTCTTTAAAAATTAAAGAAAATGTCTTAATATCTTAGAAACTCTATATATTAAATAGTATTTTAATATTTTTTTAAAATAATGCCAAATCCTTTACATTTATAGAATTTAATTTCTACATTTTTGTTTAATAAATTTTGCATTTTTTGTATAACATTTTTCTTAAGTTTTCTTCCCAATGTATGCAGATTGCCATGCACTTCATATCTGTACATATAGTGTAAACACATTGTCTCTTTTTCTATTAGATCCTACATACATACAAGGCAGACGACAGTTATTTGCCTTCTTTTTGTCATTTAAAATTAAACGAATGAATGAATAAATGTATGTAAGCTCAAATACAAAGATACATACTTATGTGTATAAGTACACATACACTTTTATAAATATGATATTGCGTGTCTATTTCAATTCATGTTTATTTACTTTATTTTTATATTGCAACATTCTTTCTATATTCATGCATATATGAACATTAGGGTGACAATTTTTTGTTTGAAGGAAAATGATTTTTCAAATTTATATAACTTTTTCTACGGAATAAAAAAGTTTAGATCTGAAAATTTGAGTCGAATAGGCCAACGTTCTATAGGCGCTTCGGGTCCAAAGTTAAAGAGCCCATTTGTATGGGGAAAAATGGGTTATTTTTTTGTTTTTGCAAAATTTAGACCAAAAATAAATAATTTTTACAAGAAAAACTAATAGAATATTAAAGAGAACTAACACAGCTTTATTTCAAATCATGAAAGACGAAAATCCATGAAGGTGTTTAAAAGTTATTGCAGTTTTCCCCCAAAAATGCATGTCCTTGAAAACGCGCCTAAGGATATGCACCAAAAATTGTATGTTGTAAATAAGGAAATTCCAAAGCTAGACATGATTTATCATTTAATGACTTGTTACTAGTAAATAGTTTAGTATTGTTTAAATATAATCAAATTTACTTAGTTTTTTTTCATATTGGAAAATAGTACATTTTTCTCAGGTCGGTTTGAAAAATCTTTTTTTAATTTTTTGAAAATTTTGTCAAAAAATATTGCAAATTTAGAATTTGCTGTACAATGTGTTAAAACAGACAAATAGGAGATTAAAAAACACTTAATCTAGCTAAAAACAATTATTTTTATGCTATTTTTTTTAATTCGCTTATTATTTCTAAATTAAATTAAATCTAAATTTTGACATTTGACCGCGGTGAAGAAGGGGTTAATCTTGTCCAATATTAAAAAACCCTTTAGCATAGGTTTTCCATAAATAAAGCAATAATATTAGTTATAATTTTTGTTAAAATTGAATACAAGTAAAATTTACCGAGCATTTACTCGAATTATGCCCAAAAATTTACATTTACGCGAAATTCTTCAATTTGAAATCGCAGGTGCGACGAAACGGTTCAAGACATCGACCTAATTTTTATCGGGTTTTATTCTTCCGTTTATCTTTTTTAAAACACTGGAGAGCAAATTCTAAATTTTTAATATTTGTTGAACAAAATTTTCAAGAAATTAAAAAATTATTTTTGAAACCGACCTGAGAAAAATGTACCATTTTCCAATATGAAAAAAAACTAAGTAAATTTGATTATATTTAAAAAAACTGAACTGAAGCAACAAGCCATTAAATGATAAATCATGTCTAACTTTGGAATTTCTTTATTTACAACACACAATTTTTGGTGCATATCCTTAGGCGCGTTTTCAAGGACATGAGTTTTTAGGGAAAAACTGCAATAACTTTTAAACTACTTTATGGATTTTCGTCTTTCACGATTTGAAAAAATTATTAATTTTTTGTCTAAATTTCGCAAAAACATAAAAGAACCCATTTTTCCCCATTCAAATGGGCTCTTAAGCTTTGTAACCGATGAGCGCCCATAGAATGTTGTCTGATTTGGCTCAAATTTTTAGATCTAAACTTTTAGACCTAGTGTCACAATATTCCGTAGAAAAAGTTACAAAATTCGAAAAATAATTTTCTTTCATATAAAAAATTGTCACCCTAATGTACATGTATGTACGTGTATGTATTTTCTTTTGGTTTCCTTACATTTTCCTGCTCATTTGCTTATATGAAAGTGCCTGTATCTGAATGTCTGATTAAGTATTTGTGTGTCTGTATGTATGTTAGTATTTGTATGAAAAATGTGCAAGCTGTTATGAATGTATATATTCAATAGTTTTACTTTGAAGCAACTGCCTGACTGTCTCTATTTGTATACATATGATGTACAAAGATACATATGTATAAGTATGGTTATGTATAAGTCTATGTACATTTCTACACACAACTATTTGTGTTTACCGAATACTGCGTATGTCATACATTCCCATAGACACTTTTGCTATAGATTTGCATTCAATTTAACAAAGCAGCCAAAAATATAAAAAGGATCTCTACTTTTTTTCCAACATTTTTTTTGAACCATCTTTTTTATGCAAGTTCTCTTTATTACTTGGACTAGTTCACAAAAAACAATTATATATATGTGTATATGAGTGTGCATGTGTATATGTAAAAAGGAAAAATCTTATTTGCATAGCAAATCGTTTATGTGTTTTTCCATTTTTTATCTTTTTTTTTATTTTTTTCTTTATTTTGCTATGAAATGATGTTTGTTTTGTGCTGGTTGGCCTTTTATTGCACAAAAGAAGGGAAAATATTTTATAGCTATGAAAAGAAAAAAAAAATCAACTGCAGTAATTTGGTATTCCGAGTTGTATATGAGAGTGAAAAAAATTGCAAAGTTTTGCATTTAAATTGTTTTCGTTTTGCTGTAATTTAAATCTATAATTTGAGTTTTTTTGTTTTCTAAATGCATAAAGCGAAACAACTTTGTATACGTACGAGTATATCATCAAAGCAGGGGCCAAAGACAACATAGCGCAAAAATAATTAAAATTTAAGTAAGAGGCGTTTGTTGAAGTTTTTTTTTTTAAGGAACTGTTGAAAAGAAAGTAATTAGAGAACCACATGTAACTTTAGTTAAACATTTTTCAATGAAAGAAATGTTTTAATGTTTTTTCCTTAAATAATGGTATGCCAGTCGGTATGTCTAAAGGCATCTACTTAAGAATTCGTTTAGAAAAATTACTTGTAATTTAACTGATAAGCTAAAGTAAATAAACTCAGGTTATATTCAAATAATACTAGGCTACGAGAAAATTGCGTCTATAAAAAAAACTCCACTATTTCTATAATTAGTATTTGGTCCACTAAAAATATTATATATAAAACAAGTCCTATAGTCGGTCAAGCTCAACTATACGATACCCCTCACCACTAAGGTCAAAGATGCTCATTTTCCTGTATAAAGACAAAAATTTTTTAAATTTTGCCTTAAAATTTTTCTATAGAAAATTTTTCGATACAAAAATTTTTCTATAGAAAATTTTTCGATATAAAAATTTTTCTATAGAAAATTTTTCGATATAAAAATTTTTCTATAGAAAATTTTTCGATATAAAAATTTTTCTATAGAAAAGTTTTTGATATAAACATTTTTATATAGAATATTTTTCGATATAAACATTTTTTTATAAAAAATTTTTCGATACAAATATGTTTCTATACACAATTTTTCGATATAAAAATTTTTCTATAGAAAATTTTTCGATATAAAAATTTTTCTATAGAAAATTTTTCGATATAAAAATTTTTCTATAGAAAATTTTTCGATACAAAAATTTTTCTATAGAAAATTTTTCGATATAAAAATTTGTCTATAGAAAATTTTTCGATATACAAATTTTTCTACAGAAAATTTTTCGATATAAAAATTTTCTATAGAAAATTTTTCGATATAAAAATTGTTCTATAGAAAAGTTTTTGATATAAACATTTTTATATAGAAAATTTTTCGATATAAGCATTTTTATATAGAAAATTTTTCGATGTAGAAATTTTTATGCAGAAAATTTTTTGATACAAAAATTTATCTATAGAAAATATTTTGATATACAAATTTTCTATAGAAAACTTTTCTATATAAAAATTTTTCTATATTCTTTTTGATAGAAAAATATTTTTAAGAAAATTTTTCGACATAAAAATTTGTCTATAGAAAATTTTTCTATATAACATTTTTTCTATAGAACATTTTTTGATATAAAAATTTTTCTATGGAAAATTTTTCGATATGAAAAATTTTTCTATTGAAAATTTTTCGACATAAAAATTTTTCTATAGAAAATTTTTCGATATAAAAATTTTTCTATAAAAAATTTTTCGATATAAAAATTTTTTTCTACAGAAAATTTTTAGTCACAAAAAGATTTTAATAGAAAATTTTTCTATAAAATTATCTTTTATACAAAAATTTTCGATAAAAAAATTTTAGGTATAAAAATTTGTCTATAGAAAGTTTTTCGATATAAAAATTTTTCTGTAGAAAATTTTTCAAAATAAAATTTAAAAAAAAAAATTTTTCAAAATAAAATTTTTCTATAGAAAATTTTTTTATATAAAAGTTTTTCTACAGAAAGTTTTTAAATATACAAATTTTTCTATAGTAAATTTTTCGATATGAAAATTTTTCTATAGAAAATTTTTCGATACAAAAATTCTTCTATAGAACATTTTGCGATATCAATTTTTTTTATACAAAATTTTTCGACATAAAAAGTTCTCGGTACAAAAATGTTTCTATAAAAAATTTTTCGATATACAAATTTTTCTATAAAAAATTTTTTGATATAAAATTTTTTTATGAAAAAATTTTTCGATATTCAAATTTTTCTATAGAAAAGTTTTTGATTTAAAAATTTTTCTATAGAAAATTTTTCGGTACACAAATTTTTCTATAGAAGATTTTCCGGTACAAAAATTTTTCTATAGAAAATAATAAGATATCAAAATTTTTCTATACAAAATATTTATATGGAAATTTTTCGATACAAAAATTCTAGCAAAACAACTTTTTTTAGAAAAGTTATTTTTAAAAGTTTTTCTCACAAATTTTTTTTTGAAATAAAAGTGTTTCTGTACAATATTTTTCGATTTAAAAGTTTTTTGATATAAAATTTTTTCTATAAAAAAACTCTAAAAATCTTTGATATAAAAATTTTTCTATATAAAATTAATCGATTTTAAAATTATTCTTTAGAATTTTTTTTATACGAAGATCAAAATTTTTCTATAGAAAACCCTTAGATACAAAAAAGTTTGCTTAGAAATTTTTTGACAGAAAATTTTTCAATACATAAAATTTTTAGAAAATTTTTTTCAATAAAAATTTTTCGATTAAAAAATTCTTCGATAGAAATATTTGGTAATATAAATATTTTTTAATATAAGCCTTTTTTCGATATAAAATTTTTTTCTTAAAAAATTTGCTAATATAAAAATTGTTCTATAGAATTTTTTTCGATACGAAAAATTTTTTTTATCATCATACCTGTAATAATTTGTGATTTATTAGACTATGCGAGGTTGTACAGAAGCTATGGTCAAATGTTTACAGATTTTATCCTGTTTTAATGCCATAATTTTCCTACAAATGAAGAATATTTATGTCAAATTTCAATGACCTATATCCTTCCGTTAAAGTTATACCGTGCCGACAACAGACAGACAGTAGGACAGACAGTTTTTTGAAAAAAATATATCGCTACCTTTAAATATTGTGCGATTGTGCTCAAATTTGGACTGGACATTTTTAAGCACTATTCGAGTAGGATCAGAGTTGTGGAGCGCGAATATTCGACACTTTTGAATTTTGGGACTAAAGACTTTTACAAAAAATTTGATCTGTTGAAGAGAAATTTGTCTATCCATTTGAACTTTTTGGACGAAGATGACATAAAGAAAAACGTATTATAACTAGAAGTATTTTGTGAGTTAAACTTTTAAGTTCCATACGATAAGCTATAAAATAGTACCCTCAAATTATAAAAATGCATCAACCTGTCCTTAGCTATTTGACTTCAATTTTATCATTATAACATAACATTCGTAGCAACATTTTAAATAGATAGAGTATTGATATACATTAATATCCATATATTAAGCCTATATTTATCCTGTATTCCCTTTCCGGTATGGACAATAAATTCCATATAATTCGTCCGGCTGATGTTTCTGTTGTTTTTGTATATTAAAGTTACTCTTTTCCCCACAGTTTTTATTTTAATGCTTTAATTCCCTATAATTGCTCTTTTGGTTTAACTTTTAAAAACAATTTCATTTCGTTTTGATTTTATTCTTACTTATTTTACTATTTCAATAAATTTATTGTTTTTTTTTGCAATTTTTGCTTCAAGTTTAAATGAGTATGAAAAAGGTCCTTTTTCCAAGTTGGTATCGTATGAAGGGATATTTATTCTTAATCCTTGGTTTATTGTTTTTTATAGTTTTATTTATCTTTATTGCATACAATAAGGAAACAATTCTTATATAAGTAGATACGAGTGAATGTGTGTATATTTCTCGTTATATTTTTTTCAATAGTTGTTGATTGGTCGTTCGGTTGAATTATTTTCTTTTTTCTTTCTGTTGCTGCATTTCGATATCGATAATTT
This sequence comes from Stomorhina lunata, assembly GCA_933228675.1. Lineage (NCBI taxonomy): Eukaryota > Metazoa > Arthropoda > Insecta > Diptera > Rhiniidae > Stomorhina > Stomorhina lunata. The sequence continues at coordinate 167,060,500 of OW121740.1, read as the reverse complement.
TAATTGTGGTTTTTGGTTAGCTTTTTCCTTTAAACGAGTGAAAAATATATTAAGCATCCTTATTGTCCTGGTAACTGTTTTTTTTTTCATTAAAAGGTATATATATTTTTTTAAATGTAGCCATATTTTATATTGTACATTATAATTCTGTTTTACTTAATTCTATTTGTTTGCTACTTATTCGTATTTGATAATATTTATTTTTTTCAATAATGAAGGCAATAACTTATGAGTATCAAGAGAAATAAGTGCTTGAAATTTAAATAATATTGAACCAAATTCAAAGGAAAGAAACTTAAAATTAATAAAGAAAAGATAAAGTTTGTAAATATATAAAATAAAATACAATGAAATGGAGTTAAATATTTGCAATTAACTTACCATTCGATGACGTTGAGAATACAAAACTTTGAGAATAATCACTCCAGCCATAACGATTTCTGGAAAGTAAAGAAGATAATTATATAGTTTTTAATAATTGTTTAAATTTTTGTAATAAATTTTATAATTAAGAAAATATGGGTATATTATTGGGCAATAATTCCACAGAAAAGAGTATATGCGAGGTGGAAATTGATATACGCCTTAACAAAATTCTAACTAAATAAAAAACTTTTTTTAAGCAAACATTTTGTGCTTTTTCCTTAAGTATTAGATTTATCGAAAACTTTCTTAAAATAAATTTCTCGAAATAAAAAGTTTTTTTTTAATATTCTATTTAAAAATGTTTATACAAAATTTTCATCTAAAACTTTCTGTATAAAATTTTTCATTAAAACTTTTCTATATACAAATTTTGATCAAAAATTTAATATATAAAAACGTTAATCAAAAATTTTCTATAACAAAAATTTTGATCAAAAATTTTCTATATAAAATTTTGATTAAAAATATCCTATTTAAAATTTTTTATCAAAAATTTCCTATATAAAATTTTTTAATAAAAAATTTTTTCTATAACATTTTTGATCAAAAATGTTCTATATAAAATTTTTGATCAAAAATTTCCTATACAAAATTTTTGATCAAAAATTTCCTATATAAAATTTTTGATCAAAAATTTCTTATATAAAATTTTTAATCAAAATATACCTATATAAAAATTTTGATCAAAAATTTCCTATATAAAATTTTTGATCAAAAATTTCATATATAAAATTTTTGGCCAAAAATTTCCCATATAAAATTTTTGATCAAAAATTTCCTATATAAAATTTTTGATCAAAAATTTCCTATATAAAATTTTTGATCAAAAATTTCCTATATAAAATTTTTGATCAAAAATTTCCTATATAAAATTTTTAATAAAAAATTTCCCATATAAAATTTTTAATCAAAAATTTTAAATGTAAAATTTTTGATCAAAAATTTCCAATATAAAATTTTTGATCAAAAATTTCCAATATAAAATTTTTGATCAAAAATTTCCTATATAAAATTTTTGATCAAAAATTTCCTATATAAAGTTTTTGATCGAAAATTTCCAATATAAAATTTTTGATCAAAAATTTCCTATATAAAATTTTTGATCAAAAATTTTGTATATAAAATTTTTGATCAAAAATTTCCTATATAAAATCTTTGATCAAAAATTTCCTGTATAAAATTTTTGATCAAAAATTTCCTGTATCAAATTTTTGATCAAAAATTTTCTGTATCAAATTTTTGATCAAAAATTTCCTGTATCAAATTTTTGATCAAAAATTTCCAATGAAAAATTTTTGATCAAAAATTTCCAATTTAAAATTTTTAATCAAAAATTTCCTATATAAAATTTTTGATCAAAAATTTCCTATATAAAATTTTTGATCAAAAATTTCCAATATAAAATTTTTGATCAAAAATTTCTTATATAAAATTTTTGAGCAAAAATTTCTTATATAAAATTTTTGATCAAAAATTTCCTATATAAAGTTTTTGATCAAAAATTTCCTATATAAAATTTTTGATCAAAAATTTCCTATATAAAATTTTTAATCAAAAATTTCTTATATAAAATTTTTGATCAAAAATTTCCTATATAAAATTTTTGATCAAAAATTTTGAATAGAAAATTTTTCATCACAAATTTTGTATAGAAAATTTTTTATCAAAAATTTTGTATAGAACATTTTCTATATAAATTTTCTATACAAAATTTTTGATCAAAGGTTTTATATAGAAAATTTTTTGTCAGAAATTTTGTACAGGAAATTTTTGATAAAAAGTTTTCTATATAAAACTTTTGATCAAAAATTTTCTTTACAAAATTTTTGATCAAAAATTTTCTATGCAAAAATTTTGATCAAAAATTGTATTTAAGCATAAATTTTCATATAGAAAAGTTATGATTAAAATTTTTATATACAAAATTTTCTATATAAAATTTTTCTTCAAACATTTTCTATTTAAAATTTTGGATAAAAAATTTACTTTATAAGTTTTTGATGAAAAAATTTCTGTAAAAAATTTTTGATCAAAAATTTTTGATCAGAAATTTTCTACATAAAATTTTTGATCAAAGATTTTATATAGAAAAATTTTTGATCAAAAATTTCTTCGGTAAATTTTGATGAATTTTTTTCACTTAATCTAAAGAAGAAACTTTCGCCCTTCCCATGGGTGTGAGGAGAGCTTTTTGTCCAAAGAAAATCGAAAACACTGAACTTTATAGAGCTTTTTTGATTTCCTGATATCTTCTATGCTATATACGAGATTAAGTTGTTTTTCCTGCAGACTAAAACCAAGGTTTTTTGTTAAATTGATATCAAGATTAATGCTATGAAACTAAATTCGATGCATAAGCAGCTAAGTTCAATGACAAATTTTATAAATTTTCGTCTTAGAACATTAAGCACATATCAATATCTTTTTAAAAACATATAATATAACTTTTTCTTAAAAAAACCTATTGATTTTTAATATCTACAGGCTTCTCCATAGAACTGCATAATTCGATTTTTCAAAAGCGGTGGCGAAAAATGTTTTTTTTGCAGCAGAAATACCATAGTACGTCGGGCTAGTAGCCTGAAGAAACAATAACTATGAAAAAGGTAAAATTATAATCAAAATGCCCCTTCCCACCTAATGTTAATAGAGTCATTGCGACTCCCCCCCCCCCCCCCGATGTTTAACATTTCCAAGGACCATGATTTAAGAATCACCACCTGGAATATCCAAACTCTTTACCTAGGAGTTGTCCTGATTCAAGTGAGATGTAACGCTAGAGAATAAAGAATTGTTAGGACTTACATAAAAACTTATTTTAAATACGAGTTTGAACAAAATCCCATCGAAGTAATAAATACACATTTTTTCGACTTTTCTCAAAAAATTTTGAAATTTTTTATTTAAATAACATTTATTCAAAATTCTTTAAAGGCTTGCAAAAAATGCTATTTGACTTTTAAACTACTTAATCAATGACACTCATAAATCTTTTTTGTTACCCGTTTTAAATCTAATAACTTAACATTCTTCCGTTCTAATACCTCGTCGTTATTAAATCATGTTGTTTTCTGCGTTAATTAAATTTTAAAATATAAAAATTACCAAGTAATTTGCCACCATCCAAGCCAGAGTTTGTCTCTAAACCTCAAGTCCTTAACATTTTACTATTCCACGCAGAAAATAGCAGAGCAACTATGCTAAAGATTCACAGATGAAAAGTTTGGTTCAACAACTAATGGCATAAAACAAAAAATGAAACTAAAGTTAGGTTAAGATTTTAAACCCTATTCTAGAAATTCCTAATGACACCAACTAGCCAAGGGAGCGAGTAACATAAAATAACTTTAAGCATTTTTCTAAAAACCTTTTCAAAGAAACATTAGTCGAAGTAATACCACAGCACTTACCTCGCCTGTACGGTAGCCTCGTAATGTTGATCTGGATCTAAACCGCGTATCATATAGCTCATGCCCTGCGTATAATGATGAGAGGTGGGTATGGCAGGCAGGACAACATCACGCCAGTCATTGCGACCCCAATGTATAACATTGCCAGCACCATAACTACCATAACCGCCACTTCCGCCCATTGTGTTCATACTGTTAATGCCTCCCATACGATAATTGTGTGCATTGATACCCATCATACTGCTGCCACTGTTGGCGCCCATACTGCCAATACCACTGCCACCATACATTTGCAGCATAGACGATGACGATGAGGATGAATGTGTATCAATAGAGTTATCGACCTCTTGTCCTTGTTGCAACCTTCGGAAGGATAATTTGTATTCTTCAATGGGTGTATGAGATTCCACAGTCCAAGAAATATTGTATCTAAAAATAGCACAAAAAAGAAAAACGTAAGGAAAAAGAGAAGAAAAAAAACTCATGGCATTATAAGTATTAATAAAATGTAATGTTGCAAGTTGCACAAATATTTTAACGTTTTATTATATAAAAATACCAAGGCAAGGGCAAGTGGGTTAGGGTATGTCTTTGTGTGTTTGTAGGGGTGAGTGAGTATTTGTAAATGTTTAATATTATTTTTGTTATTTTATTTAAACTGACTTGAGTGAGTGAGTCACATTGCAGCAAATGTTGAATTAATAAAGTTGCCATTACTTTACTCTTACAAACAACCAATGACAATGACTAAGGACACCAAGTAACTAGCATATCCTGCGACAACAACAATAACATCTAAGTAAACTTTACTGAGTTTTTTTTTTTTTTTTGCTAACTTTAACTTTATTTTATATATTTTCTATTCTTGGTTTTTTTTTAAAATACTTTTTCAATTTTTGTTTAGAAACGTCTTAGTTTCACTCAACCATCTTTAGTTGCCACTACACAATCGACTAGTGGCTGTTGGTTGAAGAATGAAAAAATAACGAAGCATTTTCCTCTAATGCTTTTGTTTTTCTTTATTGTTAAAGTCATCAAGTGGCAAAAAAAACTAGAGGGGATGAATTTAGAAAAAAAAGAAGAAAATAATGCATTGAAGTTAAGAGTTTTGGTATTAATGGTTTAGCAAATATTTGCCAGAAGAATGAAAAAAAAAGAATCAATATTCAGGGTTTAAATTTTTATGTTAATTGATGTCTTGAATTTTTTTCTTCTATAGCAAATATTGGCTTTAATTCTTTTGAATTATAAGATAAATAAAAGAAATTTTTAAATTTTCAGTATGTTTTAATTATTATTATATAAAAGAAATCTGGAGAGGTTTAAAAAAAGCTGGCTACCTCACAAAAAAGTGTCTAATAAAAACCGAATTTGTACATCTCAAAGTTTTCCATAAAAATTAATTAAGAAAATTTTTTTTGCAATAACTGAATAATTTTTTGCAAACGATTAAGCTATATCTGTCTGTCTGTCTGTCCGTCTGTCCGTCTGTCTCTTGAAATCACGATAACGACTAAACGAAAGGAGCTAGCTCACTGAAACTTGGTCCATTTCTGAGAAAATTTTGGTATTGAAATTGGGCAAAATTGGTTAACATTTGACCATAGCTCCCTTATAACCTCGCCTATGCTAATCGCTTATTTGCTATAATATATATTCTACATAAGCCCTGGGTAGCATATAATTTCATCAAAATCGGTTCACATTTTTACCATAGCACCCATACAAACAACTTACGGAAACATCCTAAATTTCAAATAAAATACACTTAAATGCCAATAAATCTAAAATTATAATAGATATAACCACTAAATTTAGCAGAAGGAATTCTTATGTCAATGCCAATCAGTTTGCAAGATTTTGTCACAATGAACATAGCTCACATATACAAAACATACAGAAATACAAAAATGCTTAAAGAAAAGAGAAGTTTTATATAACTTTTGATCAATGTGTCAAATTGTATCAATCATCAAACGACCATTATCAATGTACCGTCAAAAAATCGGCAGGCAATCGTGAAATAATTGTCAAACAATCGTTAAAAATCTTCAAACAGTCATCAGTCAATCAATCATCAAACAAACAACTATCAAACAATCGTCAAACAACCATCAAATAATCATGAAAAATTTTCAAGCTATTGTCAAACAATCGCCAGTCAAACTATTAACAAACTGTAATTATATACTACCAATATCCCTGCAGCCGTTTTCCGAATTTAGATAAATCAAAAAAAAAAAAAAAAAGAGACTGCCTTTCCAATTAACGCAATTTTTAAGAAAAAGGTAATTTTATCCCCATTTTTTGATTCCCAGGTGATCCTTTTCGTTTTGATCTTATCATGCATTTGTCATTTTTAATATTTGATTTATATGGGAGGGAAGAGTGACAATTTTTTGTATAAAAGAAAATGATTTTTTCGAATTTGATGACTTTTTCAACGGAATATTGTAACAATAGGTCTAAAAGTTAGATCTGAAAATTTGAGCAAAATCGGACAACGTTCAATGGGCGCGCATCGGGTCCAAAGTTTTAGAACACATTTGTATGGTGAAAAGTGGGTAATTTTTTTTTATTTTTGAGAAATTTCAACAAAAATAAACAATTTTTACAAGAAATAGTCAAATAGTCAAAAAAAAAAAAAAAAATCCATGAAGTAGTTTTGGAGTTATTCCATTACCTTTACAAATTCACATCCTAGAAAACGCGCCTAAGGATATGCACCAAAAATTGTATGTTGTAAATAAAGAAAATTAAAAATTAGGCATAATTTATCATTAAATGACTCCTTAGTATGGAATATTTTAGTTTTGCTTAAATGTAATCAAATTTACTTATTTTTTTTCATGTTGGAAAATGGTACATTTTTCTCAGGTCGGTTTCAAAAATCATTTTTTAATTTTTCGAAAATTTTTTTCCACATATATTACAAACTTAGAACTAACTCACCAGTGTGTTAAAACAGACAAATGGAAGAATAAAACTCAGGAAAATTTAGGTCGATATCTTGAACAGTTTCGCATTACCTGCGACTTAAAATTTAAGAATTTCGAGAAAATAAAAATTTACCGAAAATCTTGTAGATTCTCGGTAAATTTTACTTGTATTAAATTTGGACAAAAAAAAATGAAATATTTTTTGATATTAGACAAATTAGCCCTCTCTTTGTAGGGATCAAATGCCATAATTTGGATTTCCTTAAAATTTTTATAGCGAGATTACGAAATATCAAGTAATAATTAGAGAATTTTAATAAAAAATTTTAAAAATAATTTTTTTTGGCCAGACAAAGTGTTTTTATTAATGCTTTTTTATATATCGTCATCTTAAAGACCAAATAACCTATCTGCAAAAATTTTAAAATTTAGTTTTTAATTAATTATTATTCCCTATATCATAACGTATATCTGTGCAAAATTTTGAATATCTAATATCACAAATGACCAAATTATTACAGTTTTTGTATCTAGAGAACCGTTACGCACTTAAAAAAATATAAAACTAAATCATCAAAAATTGCGATAAAAGTTTAATTTTGTTGCATAGTGTAATTTAAGCAATCATTTAGTACTTTCATTTGCTTAAGCCAGTAAAAGAAACTATAACTATTAATATTTAATTTATATAATATTTATATGTATAAACGAATTTTATTTATTCATACTAATTTGTACTGCAGATAGGTTATTTGGTTACAGATTTTTGCAATTCCAAATAACCTAAGTGACGTAACATAAGCTGTGGTTAGAAAAACAAAATTTTTGCAACTGATATATATTTCTGGTTTCATTTTAATCTAAATATATAATTTTCGTTTAAATATTGCGAATAGTTCCAATTTTATAACGTTTTTTCCCTCTCCTGTAAACTTTTGAAAACTGCAGAATTTTTGCATGAATTTTTAAGCACAAAATCGATATGTACAAAAACATTTTTGAGAAAACATTACTACAAAAATATTTTTTTTTTTAATATAATTTATAAGGAACATTTTATATCGAAAGTTTATTATCTCTTTACAAATTCGGTAACGTAAATTTTTTTATAGAAAAACTTTTAATCGCTTAATAGGGATACTTCTCTTGATAATGATGATCAAATCAATGATTAGAGGAAAGGTTTTTCAACCAATACTTTTGGGTTTTTGTCAAAAAACTTTTTATTACAATAATGAACAATAGTAATTAATTGGGATACAAGTGCAATACACTTATGTGAAGCTTTTTAATAAAATGTTTGATATCCTATAATTTTTGGCCAAACCTTGGATATTAAAAAATTTTTGAACAAAGAATTTTTCCTTGAACAAATTTTTTTTACATTTAAAATTTTGTTTTTTTTTTTCAAAATTTTTAAAAATTTTAAGTTTTAAGAAATTGATATCAAAAATATTCTTTGAAACAAATTTTGTTATCCAAAAAATTTCTATCGAAAAAATTTTAATGAAGAAATACTGATGTCGAAAATCTTCAATAAAACAAATACTTGTTGATATAAAATACTTTCTAACAAAGTCTTTGACATTGAAAAATGCCTACGAACGTGGTTTGCAAGTATAAGAAAATTTTTGCCGAAAAACTTTGATATCCAAAATTTTCTGTGACAAAAAATTTTAGATCAAAAATTTGCATGATAAAAAATTTTTAATCCAAAAATTTATCTGCAGGTATTAAGCAATCGAAAAATTTATGAAATCAATATTTCTTCATAGAAAATGAAAAAAAAATCTGTAAAAACATTTTTGTATTTTATTCTATGCCTTAAAGTACGGTCACATTGATTAAACATTTAATCGAAATTATCAAATATTTGATCCCCGTAGTCTGACCACAAAATATTTTTGAGGTTCAAACAAGAAAAATGTTGATTTGAAGAAAACAAAATCATTTGCCAGCAAATAAAAATTTTCCTAATGTGACCACGCAAGAGCAAATATTTTATTAAATTTTGATCAAAAAATTATTTAATTTTATAAAATTTGTGTAACATTAAACAGGGGCAAATAACAGATGAGCATGTGTATTGTTTACTATTCAAACAGAAACGACAACATCAAATATGAGAAACAACAACATCAAATTTGAGAAACAACAACATCAAATTTGAGAAACAACAACATCAAATATGAGAAACAAATTGCTAGATACCAGTGTTCCCACTTTAGGTGTAATTACACATATCATGTGTAATTTTTATTTTCATGTGTAGACGATGTGTAGCTGGCTGCATGTGTAACTCATGTGTAATTTATATTTTTGTCGCTTTTTTTAACAGTTTTTAACAAAAAGTAAATGTTTGTACGTTCCTTTTGAAATCGAAAAAAAATTAATATAATGCAAATTTTTTAATGTCAAATTAAAAAAAAAACATTTAATTTTAATGGCGATATTTGTACAGTTGTGGATATTGTGATCCCAAAATTGCAGCTGCACTCTTAGATTTTGAAATTTTGGGTTTCACAGCAATTTGGAGCTATAAGATTATTGGATAAAGGTTTTCGATTTAAAGAATACCTTTGAAGCCAGATTTTTTCCTATTTTGCAAAAAGTTATTAACTATATTTTTATTTTGCCGTATTTGAACGCTGCTGCTAGGGAACTACTTTAAAACTAAAACTACTTTAAAACACAGAGCTATCATGTGCCGTAAGTTCTCTTATAAGAACTATAAAGAGCTAGCAAAAACAGATATATTTAGAACAAAAATGGCCTCCATATGTTAGAAGAGGACTTCCGAAACTTTGATGAAAATTTTTTAAAACTTGGGCTACGAAGTTGGAGAATATGCGCATAAGATCGAAACGCATAGAATTTTGAAATTTGCTCGGCCTTAATAGGTTGTAAATATAGGCCAAGTAAATACGTTATTTTGCCAAAAAAATCAAGTGTAATTCCTAATTTCATGTGTAATTTTTGTATGATTCATGTGTAATTTACCATTTGGTTGGTGGCAACACTGCTAGATACACAATTTTGTTTTGAAAAAATTTGATGAAATATTCTTTGGGAAAATATTTAATCTTCAGTGTGACCATAAATAAAACCTGTTTTTTCGTTTATACTTTGAACGTATTTTTTCTATATTTTATCAAATAAAAATCGTCAAATAAATGTACAAGTGTGACCACAAATTTTTTATTATATTGTTTTGAGAATATTTTACTCAAAATATTTGATTTAAATGTTTAATGAGTCTGACCGTACCTTTAGCCTGTGAATTAGTCTTTGTGAAAATTTGATAGTTATATATCAACATCTTAATCCACTTCAAATTCAAATTAATGAAAAAAAAAAAAAACTAAACCAATTAGCAATTTCTTATTTCTATACCATGAATTAAACAAATTTTTAGTTTCTTTTTATTGTCATTATCATCAAGAACTTAATAAAATTAACAAAAAACTAAAGCCATAAAACGAGAACAAGTTTTCTTTTTTTTATCTTTTTTATTGGTTTTATTTAGATATTCACAACATCTAAAACATCTATAAAAATCATTAGAATTTTATACAAGAAAAACTTTTATTATGACATAAAAACGATTATTAACAATTGATGATAAACTCATATTCCGAAAAATATAAAAAGAAGAAATAATATACTTTTATGAATAAGTAATAACAAATACAAATAAATAAATAAATAAATATTTTTAGTATTTTGATGACAATAATGAGCACGAGAAAATGGATATGAGTTCGTTCTCTGTAGCTTTTGTGTCAAAGAGGAAACGGAAATTTGGCGCCGCTGATATGTAGTTGAAATTTACCATAAAGAAAAAAATGAAAATAACGTCTAGTATAAATAATACTGTACTACAAGTATTGGTATGTTTGTTTCTATGATTATTACATGAAAGTAAATATATTTTTAAAGCCATTTAACTTCCGTTTAACAATAAAAAAAAGTATTACTTTTCCGTCTGTTGTTTCCCTTTTTACTTATTTTTAATATTTATTTGAAGCATGAGATACTGTTAAAAGACATTGTTAAACTTAAGGATAATAGATACTTTTCATTCTTAACAATTTCTCTAGCTTATATTTCTTGTAATTATTATTGTTAATTATTTTTGCTAAAGGAAGTCTTTGTGTCTAAGATCTTAAGTATATGGAGGAAAGTTTAAGATAAACTGCATTGTATTGTTCATGATAGTAAAGGGTTAAAATATAATGATGTTGTCAATAGTAATTTATTAATCCATTTTTAATTGCGGGAAATATATTCGTTACTGTTAAAATATTTTTTTAATTTCGTAAAGTTTTAAGAACAAAGAAAACGTAACAATTTAAAAAAACTACAGTTTCTATAGATTTTTTTTAGTCTGCTGCACTTAATGTTAAGATTTGTTGCAAAATTTTCAAATAACTCTTAGTTCTCAAAGGCTTTAGAGTCAGAAATAGTTTTTGAAGCACTTTTCTATCTAAAACAGGAGAGCCACTGGAAATCCAAAACATTAATAGTTTGTCAATCAACATTTTTTTGCCAATTCAAAAATTTTTAATGAATAACAATTCTATATATAAGCTTATTTATTAAAATTCTTTATAAACAAGATTTTTTTTTTAATTTTCTATAGGCAAGAAATTTTTTGGAAAAATTTTTTTAAACAAGAAATTTAAAAAAAATTTTTTTAACAAGAAATTTTAAAAATTTTTTTTTAACAAGAAATTTTTAAAACCTTCTATGAAAAATAAATATGTCGAAAATTTTCTATAAATAAGAATTTTTTCAATATTTTATGCAAACAAGATATGTTTCCAAAATTTTGTATCAACAAGAAATTCTTGAAAGTTTTTTACAAGAAGAAATTTTTCGAACTTTTTCTATAAACAAGAATTTTTTTTTTAAATTTTCATAAACAAATAATTTTTACAAATTTTCTGTAAAAAATAGTTGTTTGAAAATTTTCTATAAACAAACAATTTTTTGAAAATTTTCTATAAAGAAGAAATTTTTTAAAATTTTCTGTAAACAAGAAATTTTTCAAAAATTTTATATGAACAAGAAATTTTTGGAAAATATTATTCACAAAAAATTTTTGAAAAATTTTTACAAACAAGAAATGTCTAAGATTTTCTATAAAAAAAGAAATTTTCGAAAAAAAAAACAAAAAAAAAATAAGAAATTTTTCATATATTTTCTGTAAACAAGAAATTTTTCCCAAATTTTGTATAAACAAGAAATATTTGAAAATTTTCATTAAGAAGAAATTTTTCAAACTTTTTCTATAGGACAGAAATTTTTAAAAAATTTTCTAAATCAAAAAATTTTCAGAAATTTTCTAAAACAAGAAATTTTTCGAAAATTATCTATAAACAATAAATTTTTCGAAATTTTCTATAAACAAGGAATTTTTCGAAAATTTTTTTTAAACAAGAAATTTTTCAAAAATTTCTTATAAATCAGAAATTTTTGAAAATTTTCTATGAGAAGAACCTTTTGGACTTTTTCTATAAACAAAAATAGTTTGAAAATTTTCTGTAAACAAACATTTTTTTTTTTAATTTTCTGTAAAAAAGAAATTTTGCAAAAATTTTCTAATGACAAGAAATTTTTTGAAAATTTTTTATAAACAAGAAATTTTTAAAATCTTGAATAGTAAAGAAATATTTTAAAAATTATCTATAAAGACATTTTTCGATAAATTAAAAATTTTTCAATATTTTCTGTAAACAAGAAATTTTTTAAAAATTTTCTATAAAAAAGAAATTTTTTTAAAAATTTTGTATGAACAAGAAATCTTTTATAAGCAAGAAATTTTTGTAAAATTTTTTATAAACAGGAAATTTTTAAAATTTTCTATAAAAAAGAAATATTTCGAGATTTTTCTATAAAGATATTTTTCGAAAATTTTCTATAAATAAGAAATTTTTCAATATTTTCTGTTAACAAAAAATTTTTCCTAAATTTTGTCTAAACAAGAAATTTTTAAAAATTTTCTATAAGAAGAAATTTATCAAACTTTTCCTATAAACAAGAAATTTTTCAAAAATTTTCTAAAACAAAAAATTTAGAGAAATTTTCTATAAACAAAAAATTTGCAGAAATTTGCTGTAAACAAATTTTTTATAAACGAAAAATTTTTCGAAAATTTTTTATAAACAAGAAATTTTTCGCAAATTTTTTATGAACAAGAAATTTTTTCTTAAATTTTGTATTAACAAGAAATTTTTGATAATTTTCTGTAAAAATAAATTTTTCGATCATTTTCAATAAGCAAGAGTTTATTCAAAAATTTTCAAAAATAAAAAATTTTCAGAAATTTTTTATAAACAAGAAATTTTTGGAAAATTTTCTATAAACAAGAAATTTTTGGAGAATTTTCTAGAAAAAAGAAAATTTTCGTATATTTTCCAGAAACAAGAAGTTATCGAATATTTTTTATAAACAATAAAATTTTCAATAATTTTCTACAAATAAGAAATTTTTTGAAAATTTTTTATAAACGAGAAATTTTTCGGAAATTTTGTATGGAACAGAAATTTTTGGAAATTTTGTATATACAAGAAATTTTTCGAAAATTTTCTATAAACAAGAAATTTTTAATAAAAAAAATTTTCAAAAAGAAATTTTTCTTAAAATTTTCAATAAATAAGAAATTATTCAAAAATATTCTATAAACAAGAAATTTTTTTTTCATATTTTGAAATTTTTCGAAAATTTTCTATAGACAAGAATTTTTTTTAATTTTTCCAAAATTTTGTCTAAAAAGGTAATTTTAAAAAATTTTTTTGAAATTAAGAAATTTTTCCATAACTTTAATTTATAGCTTATAATCCACTAAGATTAATATTTCCAAATTTCCTTTCTTACCACTGTCTTCGTTTAACAAAACATGAAAAAAAATCTGTATTATCATCTTAAATTTCATTCAATCTTTTGTTCAACGTTTTTAAACTTTAGTTTTGTCATCAATTGTTATATCCAACGTGCCTGCATTCACATGTCTGCGATTTTGTTCTTCTATTTTCTATTTTCTTTTTCATATAATTTTCTATTTTGTCTGTCTTACTTTCAAGAACTAATCCAATTTAAAATTTTATTTGTTAAGAGTTTATCATTGTGATTGTATGTATGTACGAGTATAAAGAATAATATGTCTGGCGTTGCAGTAGTTGAGCAAAATGCGTACGCTTGAGGCATACAATGTATTTGCTTCTTAAAATTAGATGTTCAAAAAAAGAATGAGATAAACTCTCGAAAAAAAAAAAATTGTATTCGAGACAAATTTGTTTGCTCTGGTGATTTTTTTTATTATCCTGCAGGGTATTCTTAAAACATTAACTTTTCTATCTCCGCGTGGGTTCCATTGATCTTGTATCTTTTCTTAAACAGTTTTCAAGTGTCGGCAAATATTTGAGCAATTTAAAAGTTTATTTAGAAATTTAAGTTGATAAACAAAGAAATTGTTGAAAGTTAGAAAAATGAGATGAAAACATAGCAAATAAAAGGTGCTAAGCTTTTATAGTTAAAGTGACTCAGATTTGATTCATTTTAGAACCTTAGAGTTACTAAACAAAAACTAACATATCATGATCCAATTACTGTCTTTTTTTAAGTTTAGGTGCATTTAGTTTATGCATATTTAAGTTGGCTTGATTTTTCTTCTTCACTGCAGGGGGTGTTTTAATCAAATTAATTTCTTTCTAATTTTTGTTATTGCCAAGCTTTTAGCATAATTGCTCTTTTAAAATGCATACAATAGATTTATGACATTTAAAAAATTTAGTTTGTTTACATTCTAACATCATCGCCAACTATCGTCGTCATGAACTTTCAGTAAAAATGAACTGAAACAGTTTGTTGACTTTATTATGAAAGTTAAACAATGTCAAAGTTATAATAAATTTTTGTACTTGAAATAACTTTGACTTCATTGGGAATATGTATAGAAGGACTCACTATGTTCTATGTGTAATTTACTCGTATGTCGTATTGTCATATTTAAGTGATTTTTAAAATAAAAGAAAAAATTACTGTGAAGAGGAAAATTTTTCAAAAACTTTTAGTATAAATGGGAAATTTTTGAAAAATTTACTATAAATAAGAAATTTTTAAAAAATTTTGTATAAAAAGGAAATTTTTCAAAAATTTATTTTAAATACGAAATTTTTCAAATATTTACTACAAATAGGAAAAATTTTCAAAAATTTAGTGTAAATAAGAAATTTTTAAAAAATTTACTAAAAATTGGAAATTTTTCAAAAATTTATTATAAATATTAAACTTTTTAAAAATTTAATTTAAAGAGGACATTTTTCAAAAACTTATTTAAGATAGGAAATTTTTCTGAAAATTACTATAAAAATAGAAAATTTTTAAAAAATTTACTATATACAGGAAAATTTTCAAAAATTTGCTAGAAATATGAAATTTTTAAAAAATTTACTATATGTATAAAAATGTTCAAAAATTGACTAAAAAGAAAATTTTTAAAAATTTACAATTAATAGGAAATTGTTTAAAAATTTAATGTAAATAAGAAATTTTTGAAAAATTTACTATAAAAAGCAAATTTTCAAAAATTTACTATAAATATGAAATTTTTCAAAAATTTATTTTAAATACGAAATTTTTCAAATATTTACTACAAATAGGAAAAATTTTCAAAAATTTAGTGTAAATAAGAAATTTTTAAAAAATTTACTAAAAATTGGAAATTTTTCAAAAATTTATTATAAATATTAAACTTTTTAAAAATTTAATTTAAAGAGGACATTTTTCAAAAATTTATTTAAGATAGGAAATTACTCTGAAAATTACTATAAAAATAGAAAATTTTTAAAGAATTTACTATATACAGGAAAATTTTCAAAAATTTGCTAGAAATATGAAATTTTTAAAAAATTTACTATATGTATAAAAATGTTCAAAAATTGACTAAAAAGAAAATTTTTAAAAATTTACAATTAATAGGAAATTGTTTAAAAATTTACTGTAAATAAGAAATTTTTGAAAAATTTACTATAAAAAGGCAAATTTTCAAAAATTTACTATAAATATGAAATTTTTCAAAAATTTACCATAAATATAAAAATTTTTAAAAATTTACTATAAACAGGAAATTTTTGAAAAATTTACTACAAATATCAAAATTTAAAAAACTTGCAATAAATAGAAAATTTTTCAAAAATTTACTATAAAAATAGGAAAGTTTTAAAAAAATTTACTATAAAAAAATTTACTTTAAATATATCAAAAATCAAAAATTTTCTAAAAAAGGGGAAATTTTTTAAAAATTAATTATCAAAATAGTAAATATTTAAAAAATTTACTATATAAATTGGTAATTTTTCAAAAATTTATTACAAAAATAGGAAATTTTTCAAAAATTTACTATAAAAATATAAAAATTTACTAGAAAAAAAGAATTTTCCAAACTTTAGTAGAAAAATAGGAAATTTATCAAAAATTTACTATTAATATACAAAATTTTCAAAACTTTGCTGTAAAAATATTAAATTTTTTTTCGAAAATTTACCATAAAAATAGGAAATTTTGTAAAAATTTACTATAAAAATAAGAAATTTTGGAAAAATGTACTAAAAAATTGGTAATTTTTCAAAAATTTACTATAAATATATTAATTTCTTTAAAAATTTACTATTAGAATAAATTTTTAATTTTATTTTTAAAGTAGGAAATTTTTCGAAAATTTTTCGAAAATTTACTATAAAATAGAAAAATTTTAAAAAATTTACTATACAAATGGATAATTTTTAAAAAAATTATAAAAAAAATAAATTTTTTTAAAAAATCATTATAAAAATAGGAACATTTTTTAAAAAATTTACTATAATAAAAGGAAATTTTTTTATTTTATTATCATAATACGATTTTTTTCAAAAATTTACTAGAAAATGTTTAAAAAATTTCTTATAAAAACAGGAAATGAAAAAACAAATCCTATAAGAATAGGATACTTTAAAAAATTTTATATAAAAATAGAAAATTTTGAAAAAATTTCCTATAAAAATACAATTTTTAGAAAAAAGAAATTTTAAAAATTCCTTTAAATATAGGAAATTTTTAAAAAATTTTCTATATAAGTTTGAAATTTTGAAAAAAAAACCTACAAAAACAGGAAATTTTCCTATAAAAATAGGAAATTAAAAAAAAAATCCTTTAAAAATAGAAAATTTAAAAAAAAATGTAAATAAAAATAAGAAATTAAAAAAAAAAAATCCTACAAAATACAACAGTAGGAAATTTTTAAAAAATTTCCTTTAAAAATAGGATATTTTTTAAAAATGTCCTATAAAAAAGGAAATTTTTAAAAATTTCTTATAAAAATAGGAAATCTTTAAAAAATTTCTTATAAAAAAAGGAAATTTTTAAAAAATTTCCTACAAAAATAGGAAATTTTTAAAAATTTCCTATAAAAATTTGACATTTTTAAAAGATTCCTATAAAAATAGGAAATTAAAAAAAAAAATTCCAGCAAAAATATGAAATTTTTTAAAAATTTCCTATAAAAATATGAAATTTTTTAAAAATTTCCTATAAAAAAGGAAATTTTAAAAAAATTTCCTTTAAAAGTAGGACATTTTTAAAAAATTTCATATTTTTATAGGAAATTTTTAAAAAATTTCCGATAAAAATAGGAAATTTTCAAAAAATGTCCTATAAAAATAAGAAATTTTTGAAAAATTGCCTATAAAAGTAGGAAATTTTCAAAAAATTTCCTATAAAAATAGGAAATTTTTAATAAAATTCCTATAAAAATAGGAAATTTTTAATAAATTTCCTATAAAAATAGGAAAATTTTAAAAAATTTCCTATAAAAATAGGAAATTTTTAAAAAAATTCCTATAAAAATAGGGAGATTTTAATAAATTGCCTGTAAAAATAGGAAATTTTTAAAAAATTTCCTATAAAAATAGGAACATTTTTAAAAATTTTCCTATAAAAATAGGAAATTTTTTTAAAAATTTCCTATAAAAATAGGAAACTTTTAATGGATTTCCTATAAAAACAGGAACATTTTTAAACAATTTACTATAAAAATATTAAAATTTTTAAAAAATAAAAATTTTTATTTTTTCAAAAATTTTCAAAAAATTGGAAGATTTTTGTATTGATAAAAAATATATTAGCAACAAGTTTAAAATACATATGCACAGATATACATAAATATAAATGTTCGTTTTAATCTAAATCCCTTCAATTTTTTGCTGGGTTTTATTTTTTCAATAGCTTTTTTAAGGTAGGTTTTACTTGGTTTATTGTCATTTTAAATGATAGAAAATTTGTTGCTACCTTTAGTTGTCTGGTTGTTATCGAGCGTTTCTTCTATAGATCTTTTCGAAACCTCAAACCATTCATTTTTTACTATATTCTTTTTCAATAAGAGAATTTCATACATTCGTTAGTAGATTTTATTGTCACTAATATTCTTTTGTTGGGCTTGCGCCAAAAAAGGGAATTAAAAGCAATATTTTGAAAACAGGTGTATAATTACAAAAGAGTTATTCAATTTATGAAAATATATTTATATATAGATATCTATGTGTGTTTATTAAAATAAAACTAAATAAATACAAACAATTCATTTTAACTATACAGTTACTATTGTAAAATGCAAAGACCTTTCTAAACTGCGTCTATTGACTTTTTCCATATTTCACTGCTTCCTACTTGACATTTTTATTCACTTCACGAATATGAAAACAACTATTCGAGATTTAGTTTTTCCACAAATTCCACTATAAAATATTTTTGTGGTTTTCCCCCTTTTCATAGAATTGTATTTTCTCTATATTGTATATACATATAGTCGTCGCTAAATATTGAACAAACTATAAGCTCCAAGTGGTTTAAAGAGGATACTTGTTTATTTCAAATGTTTGACTAACAAATTTCGAAAATAAAAATCAATTAAAATAAAAGCTATTTCAATGACTATTGATTAATTTTTGTTGGCTTTTTCAAACGTAAATAATATTTTGCAATTGAAAATAGTCAAATTAATAACGCACAAACAAATGTTAAAGCAAAACTAATAGAAAAGGGATTTTGGAAAGACAATTATGGAATTAAAAAAATTTTGCTATTAACAAAAATTTTTTCGAAAATTTGGTATAAACAAGATTTTTTTTGGAAAATTTCAAAAAACAAAAGAAATTTTTTCTTAAATTATCTATAAACAAAAAATTTTTTAAAAATTTCCACAAACATGAAATTTTTGTAAAAACTTATAAAAAAGAAAGCTTTTGAAAATTGTCTACAAGCAAGATATTTTTAATAATCAAATTATTTTTAAAAAATTTGCTTCTAACAAAAAATTTTTCGAAAATTTTATATAAAGAAGAAAGTTTTAAAATTTCTTATAAACATGAAATTTTTCGACAATTTTTTAAAAACAAGAAATATTTCGAAAATCGTACAGAAGCCAAGCATTTTTAATAATCAAAAACATGAAATTTTTGTAAAAATTTATAAAAAATAAATTTTTCGAAAATTTTCTACAAGCAAGACATTTTTAATAATCAAATTATTTTTAAAAAGTTTGCTTCTAACAAAAAATTTTTCGAAAATTTTGTATAAACAACAAATTTTGAAAATTTCTTATAAACATTAAATTTTTCGACAATTTTTTAAAAACAAGAAATATTTAGAAAATCGTATAGAAGCCAAAAATTTTTAATAATCAAAAATTTTTTTAAAAATTTTCGAATCAAGAAATTTTTAACAACAAAAAAAAAATGTTCAAAAATTTGCTTTGAACAAAAACTTTTTCGAATATTTCTATAAACAAAAAATTTTTCAAAAATTTTCTATAAACACGAGGTTTTAAAAATTTTCTATAAACAAGAAATTTTTTAAATTTCCTATAAACAGGCAAATTTTTTTTGGAAATTTTTTCTATCAATAAGAAATTTTTAAAAAATTGTCTATTAAAAGACATTTTTCGAAATTTTCTGAAAATTTTCTATGAACAAGAAAATTTTAGAAGGGGTTTTAAAAATTTTATATTTTTCCTTAATTTCTATAACCATATGTTTTTTAAAAATTTTCTACAAATAAAAATTTTTCACAAACAAAAAAATTTCTAAAATCTGGAATTTTAAGAAAATTTTGTATAAACAAGATAATTTTCGAAAATTTTCTATAAACAAGAAATTTTTCGAAAATTTTCTATAAACAAGAAAGTTTTCGAAAATTTTCTATAAACAAGAAAGTTTTCGAAAATTTTGTATAAACAAAAAATTTTTCGAAAATTTTCTAAAAACAAGAAATTTTTCGAAAATTTTCTATAAACAATAAATTTTTCGAAAATTTTCTATAAACAAGATATTTTTCGAAAATTTTCAAAATCGAGAAAATTTTTCAAAATTTTCCATAATTGAGAAATTTTTTTGAAAATTATCTATAAACAAGAAGTTTATATAAATTTTTTTTAAAATCGAGAAATTTTTTCAAAATTTTCCATAATTGAAAAGTTTTCGAAAACTATCTATGAACAAGAAATCAACAAGAAAATTTTCTAAAATTTTCTAAAAACATAAATTTTTCTAGAATTTTATAAAAGCAAATTGTTTTGTTCCAAAATTTTCCTTCAACTTGAAATTTTTTAAAAATAGTCTAAAGACAAGAATTTTTCGAAATTTTTTTTTAAATGAAATTTTTCTATAAACAAGAATTTTTTTTATATTTTCGAAGAACAATAAATTTTTAAAATATTTTCTATAAACAAGAAAGTTTTTGAAATTTTTAAAGAACAGTCAATTTCATGAAAATTTTCTATAAATATTTTTTAAAATTAATTATAATAAAGAAATTTTTCAAAAATTTTCTTTTAATTTTCTACAATTAAGAAATTTTTGGAAAAAAAACCAAAAACTTTTTTTAAATTTTCTAAAAACAAGTAATTTAATAAAAATGTTCTATAAAGAAGAAAGTTTTTAAACATTTTTTACAAACAGGAATTTTTAAAAAATTTACTAAAGTTTAAAAAAAAAACAAGAAACGTATCTAAAATTATCTATGAACAGAAAATTATACTAAGTTTTACTATAATAAAGAAATTTTCCTATAAACATGAAATATTCTGAAAATTTTTTCTAATAAAGAAATTTTTCGAAAATTTTCTATAAAAAAGAATTTTTTCGAAAATTTTCTATGAATAAGAAATTTTTCGGAAATTTTCTATAAACAAGAAATTTTTCAAAAATTTTATATAAATAAGAAATTTTTAAAAAATTTCTAAAAACGGAAATTTTATAATTTTTTTTATAAATGAGAAATTTTTTAAAAATTTTCAACAAACAAGAATTTTTTCCAAAATTGCCTATAAACAAAAAATTTTTCAAAAATTTTCTAAAAACAGAAATTTTTCGAAAATTTACTATAAACAAACATTTTTTTAAAGTCTTTGCTTTAAAAAAAAATTCGGAAAATTTTCTATAAACAAGAAATTTTTCCAAAATTTTCTTTAATTGTCAGAAGAAGAAATTTTTCGAAAATAAACAGAAAATTTTTATAAAAATTTATTATAATAAAGAAATTTTTCGTAAAATTTCTACTGCCAGAAATTTTTTTATAAACAAGAAATTTTTTGAAAATTTTATGTAAACGAGCAATTTTTCCAAAACATTTTTAAACAAAAAAATTAAAAAAAATGTTTTCTATAAAAATGAATTCTTCAAAATTTTTTATAACAATATTCAATAGATTTCCTCTTTATGGTTTGTTTTTTAATATTTTATATTTATTGTAGTCTTTTAAGTAATTTCCTTTATGTGGTATATTTTTGAAAATTTTCTATTTGTATGATTTTATTGAAAATTTTCCTATTCAAAGTAATTTTTCAATTATAGTTTAAGTACCAAAATTCCTATATACTTGAACATTTTTGTGAATACAATCCATTTTAGCTGATTATAAGTTATTTATACTGTATTTTTTCGTTTGCAATTTATTTACTGAATTTTTCAAAATTTTTAACTTAATTAATTCTAAAAAAAGTAAGGCATAAATGGTTAATTAGAGCCACTGACTCGTTCATATATAACTTTAGTAATATGGCATGTAGTGGTAAATTTTTTGTCTAAAAGGATGCTCATATTTATATAGTTTTTCCCAAGGGATCTTTCACTTTCGTTAAGGTGTAGAAATGAAGATCATATGCGAATTTATTTGAAAAATCCTATATTATAACTTGCAATAAATGTAATTATTTTAGAGCATTAAAGTTTTATATATAATGCAGTTTTTCGAAAGATTATGCAAATTTTTATCTAAGTGAAACGTAATATAAAATATTTTAAATGACAAAGTGACAAAAAGATAATCATGCTCTCCTTATTTATCCTTAGTTCATTAGTTCCTAATATGGATTCGGGTGCAATTAAGTATTGTTACTTTTTTTACGGTTTCACTTTTTGCTAATTAAATTATCTAGATGTTAGCAGTTGCTAGAAATGAATTGTGCAAAACAAAATGTAACAAAACTAAAATGGAATTTAGAAACTACTAATAATGAATACTTAGATGTAGGTGTGTTGTCGGATACTATGTATAGAAATCACCTGTTCAAGTATTTAATCACACAAATACATACATATGTAGTATGTAACAGAAAAGTTGTAATATTAGTAGATGAAAGCTTAATCTCTCTATCTCACCTAAAAAACCACAAATTTCGAAACACTTATGTATATTTATATACAAGCTATATGTTTATATACAAGCTATATATAGGTACATACGATTTAAATAGCTCATTACGATATAGTTTTTTCATTAAACTATTAAGACATAAATACTTACATCTATATATATAAGTGTATAGGTATTTGTATGTGTGTTGTATGTGTGTTAATCTCATGATTCGCTAAGTTTCAACAAAATATTACTACCATAACTTGACCTACTTACCTGTCCTTATACTGACTGATTGGTGGTGAATTGAAAACAGCTACGTTCGGTTTACCGCTCAACTGTAAAGTTTTACGTGACTTGCCAAGTTGATTTTCAGCCACACACGAATAATTACCAAAATCTTGTGGATGCACTTTTCGTATAATCAAGGTATGACGTGAGCCACGATTTTCCATAATATGACGTTCGGTGGTATCCAATTGCATGGTATCCTTAAACCATATAACCTAAATTTCATCAACATCAACGACAGAACAACAGAAGCAAAAGCAGCAAAAATAACAACACCAACAGCGTCATAAACATATGTATTAGTGGTGGA
This sequence comes from Stomorhina lunata, assembly GCA_933228675.1. Taxonomy (NCBI): domain Eukaryota; kingdom Metazoa; phylum Arthropoda; class Insecta; order Diptera; family Rhiniidae; genus Stomorhina; species Stomorhina lunata. The sequence continues at coordinate 167,037,455 of OW121740.1, read as the reverse complement.
AATATAGAAATAGAAAAAGAATAAAAGTAAAATTATTTATATTGAAATACATGTATATGATTTTTTTTTTCGTTGAGTATAATTAGGGACTTTAGCTTTACTTATTTAGCAACAAATAATATTTTTCTTTATTTATACAGATGTGCTAGAGAATTTGTGTCAAAATCCTTTTTAGTTTATTTTAAAATTAAATATTTTTGAAAAACATATGGTATCGTAGTAAGTGGATTATAAAATACGTTGTATAAGTATATAGCATTAAGTTTTGAAAAAAATAAACTTTAATAGAAATTACTATAGACCATAGCGTAGACATTAATATTTTTTCTATAAAATATAATCAGGGGTGTCATAGAAACCAATTTCATTGGTAATGGTTTTGAAAATGACAAAAAAAAAAATAAATTAAAAATTAAATTAAATAATGGCCAGCTGGTGCCTTTTTCGATTTTAAGATCCACTAAGAACAGATTTTTGAAAATTTGTCCCTGTGGGGGATAAAAAAGGGAAAATTCAATAACGCTATAATTCCCAAACTAAAAACAATAGAACCAAAATTGAAATCGAGTGTAAATCAGTTACAAAAATAATAAAAAAGTAAGTACTTTTCGAAAAAAGGGGAGAAAAAGAGAAAAAATATTTTTTGAACTTTTTAGCTTTAACTTTCAAATAAAAAAAAATGGGTGAAAAGTTTACATAGCCTTTTTTATCATGTAATAAGATAAAAACAAATGTTGGTACTTTTTGTCTTTGGAATCAATGAACCGTATCGACAAACATAAAAATATCAAAAATGGGGAAAATTTTAAGGCTAGAATATTCTTTGTGTGGAGGTACTGGCGAAGCAATTTAATGAATATTGCATGTAAGTGACAATCGTTCTTTGATTGGCTGTGGTTTGTTTCTTGGTGTGGGTAGATTACATTTTTTTCAGTCCGCAATTCGGTCATTTCATGATGTTGGGGTATACAAGCTTCATTTGTCCAAATAGCAGCGTTTTATACCTATACCACAAACATCGCAAAAAACTGAAAGTTTTTCTTCAAATAATTTTCTTTAATAATTTTTGTTTGAATTTTGATGTTTCAAAAAAATTTCAAATGAAATGTTTCAAAAAAATTTCAAATGAAATAATAAACAATTGATTCAAATATTTTGTTTGATTTAAAACCACTAATAACAAAACCGATTTGGTGTCATGAAACCAAATATAACCAGTATTGGTTTTCAAAACCGACAAATTTGAAAACTGACTTTGTCTCTATGACACCCCTGATTTTTTTTTCACACCTTAAGAATTTAAAATTGGACAAAACCTGAATCTTGATATATTTTTATATACAATATATGAAAAGTAAGCAAGTTTTATAGCCGCTTAAGCTAGACTATATGATACCTTTTACCACTGAGTTCAAATGCCTTTATTTCTCTGTCATAAGGCCAGATAAATATTTGCCTTATTATGTCATCATTCGAAAATTGTTCACAAAAATTATATATGTATTAGCTTCTCAATTTTCTGCCCTGTTTTCCCCGCTAGGCGGCCGATTTTCAAAAAAGTACCGAACACGTATCCTTTAATTTTTAGTGCGAATCTCAAAACAGTTTGATCTTCGCTTCTATCGCTTTTGGTTAAGGAGATATAATGTTAGCGATTTTTCCCTTTTTTACCCTTTTAATTTAAAAAAGTACCAAATACATATTTGATATTTTGTACTTTTCAATCGACCTCCCTATAAATTTTGTTTCTAGCTTTATCATTTCATGTGAAATACAAAGAAAAATGGCCCGCTTTTACCCCTTCTTGAACCCTGAATCAAAAAAGGACCAAACACGTGTCCAATATTTTTGTTTTCTTGTTTACCGTCTCCATTTTGAATTTTGTTACTATGTTGATTGGTTCAAAAGATACACATAGGTTAAAAAAAGTACCAACATTTAATTTTTACCCTTTTACCCCCTACTTGTCCCATCTGCTAAAAAATATCAAGCACGTGTCTACTTATTTTTGTAGCTGATCCCAATGCAAGTTTTTGGCGTTTACTTCCGGAGATACAGCATTACTAATTTTTAACCTTTTTTACCCCTTTTTACCCCTTAGAGGCCGAATTTCCAAAAATCGGTTCTTAGTGGATCTAAACTTCAAAAAAAGGTACCCGCTGTCAAAATTTCAGCTCTCTAGCTTTAGCCGTTTGGGCTGGGCGATGATGAGTCAGTCAGTGACGTTAGACTTTTAAATATATAGATATATGCCACTGCCCTTAATACTGAAGCTAGGGTCATATATGGATGGACATCGTTAAAACAACTCAGAAAGTGATTTTAAGTCGATTGGTATACTAAAAGGTGGGTCTTAGACCAATATTTCTGTGCATTACAAACATCAGCACAAACCCAATATGCCCTTTCCACTTATGGGGTGAAGGGTATAAACACTTACGGAAATACAAATACAAATGTCCATCTGTCCGTCAGATAACGATAGGCCTTAACGAAAAGAGCTATGGAAAACAAAAATTTCACAAAAGTATTTTCGATTTCTTCAAAAAGTTGTGTATTAGAAATGGACGAAATCGGTTCACATTTAGATAGAGCTCCCATATAACCCCGATCTGGGAAACACATTAATACTGATAAATTGAATGCAATAGCTGGACGACTAATCTTACAATAGAGAAGTTTTATGCAACTATTGGTCAGTATATACCATTTTATAGGAATCGGTCCATATTTGACTATAGCTCTCATATAAAAAACACTCCCGGAAACCAAAAACTGGCAAAAGCCAGTTAAAAGCTATTTAATTAGAAACTGTGACAGCTATGGCCATAAAATTTTACAAGAATAAGCTCTATATGACCAGCCAGTGTATACAAATGTTACAAACGTTCAACATTTAATTATAATTATTATATATATAACATCTCCTTTTTATACCCTTCACCACCATTGGTGGAAAGGGTATTATAAGTTTTACATTTTAGTATACCAATAGGCTTAGAGTCGATTAAGATATGCTGTCAGTCCGTCCGTCCGTCTGGACGGCTGGCTGGACCCCATGTAAACTTTGTAATCAAACTACAGCTCGCAATTCTAAAGATCATAAGATCAAATTTGGCACAGATAATTTTTTTGATAATGGGACTATTGAAATTCAAAATCGGTCTATTACTTATGGTACCTCCCATAGGTCCCACTATCCGGAATTGATACATTAGCCACAAATATTAATATTTTTCATGAAATTTTAAATAAATACTGTTTATGTAAACATAAATCACTGTGCCAAATTTTGTTGAAATCGGTCCACATTTGACCATAGCTCCCATACAAACTCTTCTGTCAAAACGCACTTAATGAGACAAAAATCACTAAAACGCTCGTAAATCAGAAGATAATGAGAATTTTATGTTTATTTTTTCCATACATATTGCGAAATTTCGAGATAATCGGTCCACATTTCACCCTTGCTCTCATATAAGTCCAAATGACGAAAACAGCTTAAATATATAAGTTTTGAGAAAATGTTTGTATGATGGCAAAATTTTGCAAATATTTGTCTTTGTACAGGAAAAAGAACACCTTTGACCTTAGTGGTGAAGGGTATCGTATGGTCGGGCTTAACCAACTATAGCACTTTCTTACTTGTTATATTTACGATTAAAAAGATTCGGATGTACAAGCAGCATATTAAGATTGCACCAATTTCCAGACATTGTATGCGGTAGATGCATTAGGAACTCCTAACAATATATATGAACCTATCGTATTACTATCAGCATGTTTATCCTAACTAAATATCAATCTAAACGAAAAGTATTTAACAACTTATTAATGCAAAACCATACCAGATTACCATACCGAATTTTGTTCAAAGTAAATACTAGGGAAACCACATACTTTTACATACTTTTAAATGTTGAACTATAAAGCTTCTGCAACCGAATTTAGTCCAAATTTTTTACTAACAATACCAACTTGCGTAACAACTTTTTTCGAATTCGGTCCACATTTTGAATTAGCTGCACCTCGTAGATATATTAGAGATATTTTTAACATTAACACAACTTGATGGTAGGTATATAAGATTCGGCACAGCCGAATATAACACTCTTACTTGTTATGTGTTATTATGTAATTCATTTTAATTAACAGTTTTTTAAAATTTTTTCATATATCCTAAAAGTATGCAATATACAACATTTTTTAGCCAATATTCTGTTATTAAAGATAGGGGAGAGGATTGTTAAATTAAAGGGACATTTCCAAGTATAAGGACAGAGGAACTTAGTTTAGCAAAAGTGATTATAAGAGATTCGTTTGTCTTAAGGGAAAATGTGTTGACTCTTCAAACCAAAAGTTACTACCTTTCATTGGCTTATCTTTCTTAATTTTTTAAATGTATGTATCTAAATTTTTCAGCTGACACTTTAGGTTTAAAATACACCAGTTAAAAAAAAATACAATGAAAATTGCTGTTATTTTTTTAAGCTTGTTTTGACAAGGTTGTCAGCATATAGAAACCTGATTTTGAAAAAAAAAAAAACGGAAATAACAACGTCAAATTAAATTCATATATTTTCTTTTGCCGAGTGATGAAAGGGGATATGACCAAAAATGTTATGACATATTAAAAAAGAAACAAACAACGGAATTAAGATAAACATTTGACACATGTTACAAAAATGATGCCAAAAAACGCAAGTAAAATACAGATGGGCAAAAAAAAAAACATAACATTTTAAAAATTTTGATTTAAAAATGAAAGGAATTTCAGAGCAATTTGTTGGGAAATTGTTTGCGTTGACAGAATAGGACATACAAGGATTAATAATAAATAAAAATACAACAAAACAAGCAGCAGCAGCAGGTGTACACAAGAACAAAGATGAAATGATGAAATGAAATACATTTAGAGCAGAAAGGCAAACAGACAAATAAATAAATAGGAGAACCAAAAAAAAAAAAATAGAATAAATTGTGGCAAACGGATTTGCCAACAACGGAAAGACAACATCAAAAATAAATTTGAAAAGCAAATAAAATATAGAATAAATAATATTTCTAGTATAGAATAGAGACAATTTAGGCCACAAATGCACGCGGGTGTCAGTGATGACATAAAACTGATGTGTTTTAGCAAAAGTGTGTAGATATTTCTGAAATATTAGAGGGTGTTAAGCTGGATATTTTAGAAATACACAGGCAAAGGTACAATTTTAGTATTTATATCCTTCACCACCATGGGTGGAAAGGGTATTATAAGTTTGTGCTGATGTATGTAACGCCTAGAAGTATTTGTCTTAGACCCACCTTTAAGTATACAAATAGGCTTAGAATCACTTTCTGAGTCGATTTAGCGATGTGCGTCCGTCCGTCTGCCTGGCTGGAACCCCATGTTAACATTGTAATCAAACTACAGGTCGCAATTCTAAAGATAATTCGATGAAATTTGGTGCAGATAATTCTTTTGATAATGGGACCATGGCTATTGAAACTCGTCAAAATCGGTCTATTATTTATGGTACCACCCATAGGTTCCACTTCCCGAAATTGATATATTGGTCACAAATATCAATATTTTTTCATGAAATTTAAATCAAATACTGCTTATACAAACCTAAATCACGGTAACAAATTTCGTTGAAATCGGTCCACATTTGACCATAGCTTCCATACAAACTTATATATCAAAACGCACTAAATGCGACAATAATCAGTAAAACGCTTGTAAATCTGAAGATAATGAGAATTTTAAGTTTATTTTTTGCAAACATAATTTTTGTAATAATAATAACTGTAATCAATTTACCAAATTTCATGATAATCGGTCCACATTTGACCCTAGCTTTCATGTAAGTCCACATGACGGAAACAGCTTAAATATATAAGTTTTGAGAAAATGTTTGTATGATGGCAAAATTTAGCAAATATTTGTCTTTATACAGGAAAAAAACACCTTCGACCTTAGTGGTGAAGGGTATCGTATGGTCGGGCTTGACCAACTATAGCACTTTCTAACTTATTTTAATTTAAGGTTGAGTGTCACTTTTCAAAAGTATAACATATAACTTTTTGTAAACATAAGTATTTTAACAGTAAAACAATATAGTATTCATCATTATATTGTCACTGTCATGACTGGCATTGTTATTGTTATCATTATTGTAATTAAATTTTTTAAAAGTTATGATGGGTTTTTCATAAAGGTCGCAGTAAAGCACATACATAGTTATTTTTTTTTTCAATTTAAACAAAATTTTGTCATGTGTATAAATAACAACCATTTTCAGCGAAATGGTTGACCGTGTGTATGAAACAGGAAACACACCAACAAAAACGGAGTAAACACACTTATATACATACATACATTTTAAAACACATATAAATGATAAGATTTTTCAATGTTTGTTTACGTTTTTACGTGACATTTTCCCATCCGAAATGTGTCAAAAAAAATTTCTTTTTCAATTTTTTTTATCACATGTTGACGTTTGCAGTTTTGGTTATTATTATTTTATTTTTAGTTTTTAGGGAAAAATTATTTACCACACAAACACAAAGATAGAAAAATTCATCAAGCCAAATAAACACACACAAACACAAAAAAAAATTGTTGGAAAAAAAAATCTTTTAACAAAAAATTTCGAATTTTTTGTTTTTATATTTTTAATAAAAATTTTTTGTACGTTTTATTTTGAGTGCAACTCAAAAGGCGTGCCGTTCTTGTACTTCCTGGGAATTTATTAACAAAAGCAGAAAATATTTCAAAAAAAAAAATAAAATTTTTTTGTTTAACTAAATTTTATTTTATTTGTTTCACATTTTACGTTAGTAGAGCGTATCGAAGCGTATGTGTTGACACGGCATAAAAGCGTTAATATTATTAATATCTATTGTTATTTTTTGATTTTTATTTAAAATGTTTATATATTTGTTAAAAAATAATTGTTTTTGTTATATATCGACGCTTTATATTCAAAAAGTGCTATCTACATTTTCGACCAAAATGGTTTTTAATACAAACGTGTTCCTTGGCTTATCTGTCATATGTCATAAAAATTTTAAGAAAAAAAAGAATAATTCATTTTTTTATGAATTGTATTTGTGCTATCTACACATTATCAAAAAATAGTGCTATCTAAAGTAAAAATATTTTTGGAAATAATAACAATTTGAAACGATAAAATTTTAACTCGTAAAAAGTGCTATCTACTACGGCAGCGCAAATACAAGGAGTTAATAAAAAACTTAATTTGTACAAAATCTTAGCCCTAATTTGTATAGTATTGTAAAACAAAGTTAATTTGCTACTCTTAAAGTTAATGGCAAAAACAGTTTTTTCGCTCTCCTGCAAAATTGTGAATTTGTAGATAGCACTTTTTGAATATAAGCCCTCCATATATTTTTTTTCTTTTTGTAAATTTATAACGTTAGCTATTTATTTAGTTTTAGCTTTTTTTTTGTTATTTGCATTTTTATATTGATTGTTTGCTGATTGCACCAGAAGGACTCCATGACACAAGATAAAAATAATGATGAAAATGATATTGTTTGTTAGTAAAATAATAAATTGATTGTTATTAAATTATGGTTGAAGGTAATAGCTTTTTGAAAAAATGTCAATATTAATTGATTGAGTTTAAAAGAGAAATTTATGTGTAGAGTTTCACACCAAAACGTAGATTTTCGACAAAAAAAAAAGAACGAAAACGACCGTAGGTAAATCGTGGCGAATCATCTGAAAGAAGAACAGGTAAGAAAATGGTCGGTCCAGCCCGAAAATACGATAATCTTCACCACTAATATCAAAGGTGTTCTTTTTCGTGCATAATGACAAAAATTTGCTAAATTCGTTATAAAAATTCTCAAAGAAAATTTAGATTTTTCAAAAATAGAAACTTTGTAAAAATTTCTCGGAAAAAATTTCATTAAAAATATTTTCATAAAATATATTTTGTAATAATATTTTTCATAGAAAAGTTGACTGCTTAAAGTTTTTCCAAAAAAAGTTGATGTTATAAAAAATTATCATTCAAAATTTTAATGTTTAAAAATTTCTTGGAAAATATTCCGGTATAAAAATTTTCTTTAAAAATTTTTAATGAAAATTTTTAATGAAAATTTTTAGGTCGTAAATTTAATATAAAAAATTTTACCAAAAATTGTTGATGAAAATTTTTGCACAGTAAAATTTTGTATAACATTTTTTCATAAAATGTATACCAAAATATTCTCCAAGTAATATTTTCAAATATTGTATGAAATTTTTAAAACGATTATAAATACTTTTTATAAAATAATTTGTTATCAAATTTTAAATTTTAAAAAATTTTCATAGAAACAATTATTGATACAATAATTTGAAAAAATGTTTTGGTTAAAAAAAATTTTATAGAAATTTCTTACAAATTTTGTTAGCATAAAAATGTAATCGATTTAGATAAAATTGGATTAACATTCTTAGATGAATTTTTATACACTACATCAAAAAGTGAGAGATATATTAAGATTGTCATTTCGTTTGAAATTCACTTATAACACAAAAACTATATTGATATATTTTGGATCCTAAGAAAATTTTAAGAAGATTGAGCTATTAGCCGTCTATCTATTGTCTGTTCGTCTGTCTGTTAAAAACACATTAGAATCAGAAAAAAGAGCTTGGGTATATTTTAGCATTGAAAATAGCGCCTATAAAATATGGCAAGATTATGTTCTATTTGTATTGAAATTATGTAAAATAGATCATCATTTGACCATAGAAATGTTTAGGAAACAAAGTTGTCATTAAAAAATTATGTATGTATTTTATTAAATTTGATGATTCAATGGGAACATGAAATGCACTCGTACTTGTTATACCCTTCACCACTATAGGTGGAAAGGGTATTATAAATTTGTGCTGATGTATGTAACACATAGAAATATTTTAGTATACCAATAGGCTTAGAATCACTTTCTGAGTCGATTTAGCGATGTCAGTCCGTCCGTCCGTCTGGACGGCTGTCTGGATCCCATGTAAACCATGTAATCGAAGCACAGATCGCAGTTATAAAGATAATTTGATTAAATTTGGCACAGATCATTTTTTAATGGAACCATAGCTATTGAAATTCGTTAAGATCGGTCTATTATTTGTGGTACCTCCCATAGGTCCTACTTGCCGGAACTGATATATTGCTCACATATATCAATATTTTTTATGAAATTTAAAACAAATGAGACAAAAATCTTTAAAACGCTCATATATCTAATATAAGTCCAAATGACGGAAATAGCTTAAATGTGTAAGATTTGAGAAAATATTTGTATGATGGCAAAATTTAGCAAATATTTATCTTTATACAGGAAAAAAAAACCCTTTGACCTTAGTGGTGAAGGGTATCGCATGGTCGGGCTTGACCCACTATAGAACTTTCTTACTTGTTTTTATAAAAATTGTTTATGACAAGAATTTTATATTATAAATATCCAAAGAGACTTTTTCTTTTAACCGATAAATTATTTTCTCATTCCTTTTATTTTACACCTTCATCTCGTTAATATAAGAAAACACCTTTTAATACTTAATTGATTTCATAATATATTCACGTCTTTAAAAGCCCTTAAGTTCCTTAAATTTTTACATCATCAGCTCATAAAAAAGAAAATATAATTTTTAATAATTCCTTATATTGTTGTGTAAGTAATTATGACTATACGTATGCATGTGTGAAAAATATAGGTTTATATGTATGTATATGAAGGTTTAAAAATATTTGCAAATTGCTAAATATTTTTCTTTTCATTTTCATATTTTTAATGATTTCCAATTTTTATCCACATTCATTAAAAAAAAAATCTCTTAATTTCAATTAAAATTATATACACAGATTTTTGTTTTGTATGTAGACAGACGCAAGCTTTCTACTTCAAAGGTTTTGCTGTTCAAATTAAAACAGCAGCGACGTCAGGTCTGTGCGATTTTCAATACAGTTTTTTTTTTCACCTGTCATCGACATGTTTTAAATGATTCAAAAGATAATGAAGGAGCTTATGTATTTGGTGTATATTAATAATTCTATATATTTTAGTTATTCTCAAAATTTCTATCAATGGAATGTATAAAAATAAGTTTTATTGAATAGCGGCTACGGTTATTCACATCCGATTAGAGTGCAAAAAAACAAAAATTATTTTATGTTAGATAGAAATATTTAAGGTAGTACTTATTATGGGTTAAAAATTTTTACTATATAAAATATATTGACAAATTTTATATTTATGAGACCTTTTTGTCTAACAGAAATAATTCAAAAACAAGTAAGAAAGTGCTATAGTCGGTCAAGCCCGACCATACGATACCCTTCACCGCTAAAGTCAAAGGTGTTATTTTTTCTGTATAAAGACAAATATTTGCTAAATTTTGACATCATACAAAACTTATATATTTAAGCTGTTTCCGTCATTTGGACTTATATGAGAGCTAGGGTCAAATGTAGACCGATTATCTCGAAATTTGGCAAATTGATTACAATTGTTACAAAACTCATGTATGCAAAAAATAAACTAATTATCTTTAGATTTACGAGCGTTTTAAAGATTTTTGTCTCATTTAGTGCGTTTTTAAAGAAGAGTTTGTATGGGAGCTATGGTCAAATGTGAACCGATTTCAACGAAATTTGGTACAGTGATTTAAGTTTACATAAGCAGTATTTGTTTTAAATTTCATGAAGAAATATTTTATATATATATATATATATTTTATTTCTTTATTCATTAATTTACAAAATTTAATAATAATAATAATATTGATTTTTGTATCCAATATATCAATTCCGGGAAGTGGGACCTATGGGAGGTACCATAAATAATGGACCGATTTTGACCAATTTCAATAGCCATAGTTCCTTTATCAAAAAAATGATCTGTGCTAAATTTCATGAAATTATCTTTAGAAGTGCTACCTGTAGTTTGATTACAAGGTTTACATGGGGGTCCAGCCAGCCAGACAGACGGACGGACGGACGGACGGACGGACATCGCTAAATTGACTCAGAAAGTGATTCTAAGCCTATTGGTATACTAAAAGGTGGGTCTGAGACAAATATTTCTATGCGTTCCACCTATGGTGGTGAAGGGTATAATATGATTTTTTATGAAAAATGCGGAGTTATACAATTCACTACCATAGGTGAAAAGGGTATTATAAAATTGTGCTGATGTATGTAACGAATATAATTATTTGTCTTAGACCCACCTTTTAGTATACCAATAGGTTAATAATCACTTTCTGAGTCCATTTAGCGATGTCAGTCCATCCGTCTGTCTGGCTGGCCCCACATGAAAACCATGTAATCAAAGTACAATTCGCAATTCTAAAGATAATTTAATGAAATTTGGCACAGATCATTTTGATAGTGGGACCATAGCTATTGAATATATAGCTATATTAGCTATATTATATATGGTACCTCCCACAGGTCCTACTTCTCGGAATTGATATTTTGGCCACAAATATCACTATTTTTTTTATGAAAATTGCAACAAATACTGCTTATATAAACCAAAATCACTGGACCAAATTTCGTTGAAATCGGTTTACATTTGACCAGAGATCCCATACAAACTTTTCTATCAAAATGCACTTAATGAGACAAAAATCACTAAAACGCTCGTAAATCTGAAGATAATTAGAATTTTGAGTTTAACTTTTACACACAAAATTTAATTTGTAAAAACTATAATCAATTTGCCAAATTTCCAGATAATCGGTCCACATTTCACCCTAGCCCTTATATAAGTCGAAACGACAGAAACAGCTTAAATATATAATTCTTAAGAAAATGTTTGTAGGATGACAAAATTTAGCGAATATTTGCCTTTATTCACGAAAAAGAACACCTTTGACCTTAGTGGTGAAGGGTATCGTATGGTCGGGCTTGACCGACTATAGTAAGTTCTTACTTGTTTTTTTCTAGGACAGATAAAAAAAATTGAAAATGGATTCATTTTATATACGTCCTTACTATACTAAAACTCCATATAGTTTCAATGAGAATAATTTAAAAGAAAAATGAAAATGGACCCGTTTCATTCACGTCCTACAAATCAAAGTAAATTTCTAGAACAAAAGTTTTTTAGATGATGGCTTTGAATTGAAACAACCAAATTTCTAAAGCTTGTTTAGGGAAGAGTTTAATGCATATACATTATTGAGCCCATAAAAAGTATTCCTTTCTCTAAGCGGTAATTGTATTGCATATTTTTAGGGCATATAATTAACTTTAAATTTAGTTTCTTTAAACTTTCCAAAATTCTTTATTGAAACTAAAAAATTTTTTGTATATTAACTAATAACAATAATTTGATTTATCTGTATTACCCTTTTATAACAAAAACTAAAAAAAACTAATAATTATTCACACATGAACAAATAAATGCAAAATGTTGTGGCATGTTTGTATCGGCATAATCAAGTACATGGTCATTGACTCATCAGGTATTCAAAGGTGCAAATATGTGGATTAAATTAATTGAAATTATAAATTTATTTTAAGCTAAAAATTATTAAATGGTTTTTATACAAAAGTATTTATGTATTATAAAATAATTGGATTTTTAATTTACGTTTTTATGTCTACCAAATTATGAGAAACAGACAAACATGCGACTAAAATCAAACAAATAAATATTAGAAATTCATTAAAAAAACACACACATTTATTCAAATTATTAAGTACTATTTGAAAATCATTTTAATATCTCTATATTGAATTTATACAAAAGCCTTAAATACTTCATCAGCACTTGATTGTAGAAGTATTTAGACAATTTGACTTTGATAAAGTGTCACGATGTTGTAGTTGATTGATTTAAAATGTAAATTACAAATATGTTATGATTTAAATATTCTAATTAATTGATTTGTTATGAAAGATTTATGCATTTATCTGGCCTCGCATTCTCTTACTCTTTGTCTATTGATAGAAATTTTAATTAGGGCCTTAATAGGGATATTTGTATTGTTATTTATATATACGAGGTCAGTTCAATGAGTCTCTGTCTTTTCAATTTCTCGCTTATTTATTAAAATGACAATAATATCCCTATAGACTATATTTGCCAGAGTGTTACTACTCATAAAAAAAGTATATGGACTGATTGACCTTCCCTCGAACTTATGTTAAAGTAAATGTATTTGTATGGTTATTAATATTGAAAATATTGAGGTAAATATAAATTAATTTCCAAATAAATTGGCATTAGGTTTTGAATGTGACAACAAAATAAGTATCTTGTACTTATGAATAAATACTAGAAAATATATAAGCATTTCTTTAAAAATTTTTCAAAAATTTACTTAAAATAAGAAATTTTTCAAAAATTTACTTTTAATAGAAAATTTTTGCAAAACTTACTATAAATATGAAGTTTTTGTAAAGGTTTGCTATAATTGGGAAATTTTTCAAAAATTTGCTTTTATAAGAATTTTTTTTAAAAATTAATATAAATGGGAAATTTTTCAAAAATTTACTATAAATAGGAAAATTTTCAAAAATTTACTATTTATAAGATATTTTTCAAAAATTTACTATAAATAGTAAATTTTTCAAAAATTTACTATAAATAGTAAATTTTTCCAAAATTTACTATAAACAAGATATTTTCAAAAAATTACTATAAATAGGAAATTTTTCAAAAATTGACTATAAATTGGAAATTTTTCAAAAATTTACTATAAATAGGAAGTTTTTCAAAAATTTACTATAAATAGGAAATTTTTAAAAAAATCAACTATAAATAGGAAATTTTTCAAAAATTTACTATAAATAGAAAATTTTTTAAAATTTTACTATAAATAGGAAATTTTTAAAAAATTTACTATAAACAGGAAATTTTTAAAAAATTTACTATAAATAAGAAATTTTTTAAAAATTTATTATATATAGAAAATTTTTCAAAACTTTACTATAAATAAGAAATTTTTTAAAACTATAAATAGGAAACTTTTCAAAAAATTACTATAAATTAGGAATTTTTCAAAAATTTACTATAAATTTCCATAAATGGGAAATTTTTCAAAAACTAAAATAAATTGGTTTTTTAAAAATTAAAATGAAATGGAAATTTTTCAAAAATTTTCTAAAAATAGAAAATTTTTTAAAAATTTTCTATAAATAGAAAATTTTTAAAAATTTACTATAAATAGGAAATTTTTAAAAATTCTCAATAAACAAGAAATTTTTCAAAAATTTATTTAAACAGGAAATTTTTAAAAAATTTACTATAGATGGAAAATTTTTCAAAATTTACTATAAATAGAAATTTTTTCAAAAATTTAATATAATTAGGAAGTTTTGTAAAAATTTACTATAAACATAAAATTTTTCTAAAATATACTTCAAAATGGAAATTTTTCAAAAATTTAATATAAAATTAAATTTTCTTAAAGTAGGAAATTTTTAAAAAATTTACTATAAATAACAAGTTTTTCAAATATTCACTATATATAGGAAATTTTTCAAAAATTTACTATAAATAGGAATTTTTCAAAAATTTACTATAAATAGAAAATTTTTACTATTTTCTATAAATAGAAAATTTTTAAAAATTTACTATAAATAGGAAATTTTTAAAAATTCTCAATAAACAAGAAATTTTTCAAAAATTTATTTAAACAGGAAATTTTTAAAAAATTTACTATAGATGGAAAAGTTTTCAAAAATTTACTATAAATAGAAATTTTTTCAAAAATTTAATATAATTAGGAAGTTTTGTAAAAATTTACTATAAACATAAAATTTTTCTAAAATATACTTCAAAATGGAAATTTTTCAAAAATTTAATATAAAATTAAATTTTCTTAAAGTAGGAAATTTTTAAAAAATTTACTATAAATAACAAGTTTTTCAAATATTCACTATATATAGGAAATTTTTCAAAAATTTACTATAAATAGGAATTTTTCAAAAATTTACTATAAATAGAAAATTTTTACTATTTTTGCTATATATAGGAAATTTTTAAAATAAATAGTTTTTCAAAAAAATTTACATATATAGGAAATTTTTCAAAAATTTATATAAATAGGAAATTTAAAAAAAAATTGTTATAAATAGAAATTTAAAAAAAAATGGCATAAGTAGGAAATATTTCAAAAATTTTCTATAAATAGGAAATTTTTTAAAAAAATTTATAGAAATAGGAATTTTTTTAAAAAATTTACTATGAATAGGAAAATTACTATAAATAGGAAAGTTTAAAAGAACTTATAATAGGAAATTTTTCAAAAATTTATTTTTTAATAAAAAGGAAATTTTTGAAATATTTTTATAAACAGGAAAGTTTTAAAAAAATTTTTTACATAAATAGGAAAATTTTCAAAAACTTATTCTAAATAGGAAATTTTTCAAAAATTTACTATAAATAGGATTTTTTTTTTAAATTTACTAAAAATAAAAAATTAAAAAAAAAATTTATAAAAACAGGAAATTTTTTAAAAATGTTTTTATTATAGGAAATTTTTCAAAAATTTAATAGAAATAAAATTTTTTCAAAAATTTATTATAAATAACAATTTTTTTAAAATTTACGTTAATAGGAAATTTTTCAAATATTTTCTATAAACAGGAAATTTTTGGAGAATATAATTTTTTTTAAGAATTTACTTGAAAAAGAAAATTTTTCAAAAATTTACTATGAAATTAAAATTTTCAAAAATTATCCAAAAATTTATTATAAAAGGAAATTTTTCAAAAATTTACATATATAGGAAAATATTGTAGAAATATATGAGATGCCCATATGAAACCTTTAACCAAAAACTTTTTGATTTATATTATAAATATCTAGAGTTAATTTCAAATTATTCTATTATTAATATTAAGAACAAGAATAAAAGATATACATAATTCACTCTACCATTCAATCATCTATTCATAGGTATTTCAATATTAATTTGTAATTAGGTGGTATCTATTTGAAAATAAGAAACAATTTATAATATAATATTTTGATGATGTTGTTAAACACAAATTTATCAACATTTTTGGTCTGTGTGAGAATTTTTTTTCTAATAAATGGACATTTTCGCGACCGCTTGAATAATAACTATAACTAGTGATAGCGAAGGAATCGATTGCCTTTGGCTGATCTTATGTGGGGTTTATATAACTCAAGTGGCTGACGATTGAGTGAAATTTACATGTGTTTTATTATTGTAATAAAAACAAAATACATGTAAATTTCACTCAATCCTCAACCGTTTGAGTTATATAAACCCCACATTAATATATAAAAGTTTTCAAAAATCACTTGCCTATTTTTAGGCGCCCTCCTATTTAAACCATAACCTTATATATAAATGTATGTGTGTACTTATGAGTTGATGACTTCTCAACATTTCGTATTTGTTAATGCAAATGTTTTGATGCATATCTAAATAATGATATTTGATATTTCTAGTGACATTTCTATTTATGAATGATTTTCGTATTATGAATATATTAATAGTTTAATATAAAATACTTTTTGCCAACATCAGAAAATCATGCATGACTTTTCTCCTTAATAATTAGATTTTTAATGAAGCCAAAGTGTAAAGTTTATTAAATTGAAAAATGTTTATAAAACAAATGATTGAAATTGTGTGTGTATGTGTATTTTGGTATTATATAAATTAGAAATTATAAGTTTAATTGGTTACATGTCATGGCAGGTTCTTAGAGATTGAAGAAAATATTTTAATTGGATATTGGCAATAAGCTGAAAGCCTGTTTTTATAGTTAGTGCGAAAAAAATAAATAAAATAAAATTAATACTTTTATTAAAAAGATATTAAGGAAGCGGTTTCACTAACTTTCTCTATATCATTCTATATTTTCGTAAACAGGGGCCAAATTACAGCATTTGATGTCGATCGAAAACTCAGACTTTTAAGCAAATATTGTGAGGTATACTTTAGGGGTGTTCAAAGTTACTACAATGCAAAAAGTTTATTGAAATTTGGTGTCCATTTTAATTCGTTTTTAAAAATATATATTGTTCGATTAAAAATATTTTACTATTGTTCATCTTTTGGCAAATAACTTCAAAAAAATATAGTAAACTGTGCATCTTTTAAATAATTTTGATTATTCTTAAAGTATGCTATACAAATGTTTTGAAAATATGTATGATTTCGATCAATATCGAATGCCGTAATATGACCACAGGTCTTAATTTTGATTAGATTTCAACAAAATTTAAGATAAGAAAACTTTTCCTTACGCTACTACTTAACTTATCAGACTTAAACTCTATATATTTAAAATTTTTTGAATAGTTATCCTTCCATTTAATATTATAATAAATACAGTATATTTTTAATTTGAAAACTCTTGTCGATATATTTTTTGTTTGCTCAGTTCCATTTAAAGCGATATGCCTACAAAATTTTCATATTTAGATTAAATTCATGAATGTAGGCGGTTTCCGGCAGAATCGTATTTCCGCATGCAATTTGTACATTTGCATTTTGTTACGTTTTTTTTTTTTTTTGTATTTAATTCTGTTGATTTTTTCCCTTATTCGTTTTGTTTTGCAGTTAATTCTTTTTTATTGTGCTAAATGTATACAATTTAACGCCTTTCATTGTTTTTAACAATGTTTTATGCAATCTTCAGTTTATTTAAAAGATAACGTTAGTTGAAATGTAAAAATGTAGTAAGTGGCAAAACCATGTACATACATTTTTTTTTAATAAAAATGGTAATTTCAAATAAAAATGTCTTAAAGCAAACCAAAAATATATTTTTAATATTTTCTTACTTAGACCGTTTAGCATTTTAGCCATCGTTACTTCTTCAACGAATTGCACTTCAGTATAAAAATTATGTCTATGTGTTAGTATGTTGGAATTGGGTCAGTTTATTGAAATCAACTATATCTGTTTTCATGAGCTTTTTCAGCTGAAACTAAAGTTAAAAAAAAATCAATCTGATTGCATTCGTTTTTTTTTTTGCTGCATTTTCCCCCAGTAGTGAATTCAAACAAAATATTTGTTTAATTATGAAAAAATGTATAATGATTTTTTCACTATACACTTGAGGCTTTGGAAAAATGCTTAAGAGTACTAATGTTTATTTATTGCAGAATATTAAAAACACAAAAATTCATTCTTAATTGTTCATCATTGTTCAAAATTCGTTTAAAAATTGGCGATTTTTTTATATATAGTCACAATTAATTGCTGTTATATGAATCCTTAGCAATCATATGTGAATTTTTTGTTTTTTTACTTTCACTCTTTTTTATCGAAAAAATTTAATTCATATAAAATTTTATCTCTGCGAAAAACCAAAAAAAAAGGCTACGAAAAAATGAGTGCTTACTGTTAATTGACTTAAATTAAAAAAGCCAAATTAAATTTTAGCTAGTTAAATAAAAGAGGAATACCGTTTTGTCACACAAAAATTAAAAAAATCTTCGTGTACACTAAAAGGTGATAAATTTCTGTAGTATCAATCTATAATATTAATACGCAAGCACCCATTTATTATCCCCTTTTACGCTTTAATTATACACTCATTTCTGGAAAATTTTATACCATTTGAAAGGTATTTTTCCGTAGATCAGACGAATCTATATTTTATTAAAATCGGTTCAGTTTTAAAAAATCGGTTCATGATTTAAAAATCTTACTAACACAATAAAGAAAACTCACATGCATATGAAATTCACTATTAAGAATCAAACAAAAGAAATTGTATGCAAACATGTTTTTTTTTTTTGTTTTGGTGAGAACAAAAGAGTATATTAGAGTATATTCCCTGTAGTAAAACTGGGGTCATGTGTCTCCATGTCAACACTTTGTGTAACATCAATTCAAATGTCCCCAATTTTAGTTCAGTACTGAAATAGTGAATATATAGAGACAACTATTCTAGTATATATCTGGTGACATTGTCAACGAATGTGTCAACATATATGTATATCAATAGGCCCCGATTTGATCCCAATGTCTCCATTTGGACCAAAAGAACTACAAAGTCAATACTAAGTAAATAGTTGTAATGTCTACTGGTAGATTTCGTAGGAACTCTAAATGTTAAATGTCAATAGTAGATAACATTGGATGGGGCAAAATAGGCAAGTAGTACTGGAGACATTGTCAATAGCAAAACAGTATTGTTTCTCTGACGGCATTTACTGCAGGGTTTTGGAGACAGTGGTAGACAAAGACAAAAATAAAGAGTATCTAATTACAATTAAATACATGTTTTTGTTTTGTAAAATAATAGCAACAAAAATTATTGGTATTGTTTTTATTATTTGTGGTGAGGGAGTGAAAGACAAAATTAATATTTTGGAAGATTTGACAAAAAAGTGCTTAAAATGTAAACCTTTCAAATTTGAATTATTTGAAGATAAATTTTTATGGAATTTTGTTTTTTGGGTTGGTTTATTGGGATAAAATCTTCGAGTGATTGAAGAATAAATATTGTGTTAAAAAATTAAAAAATATTGCAGTTAAGGGCACGCATGAGATCATTAAGAGCTATTTTACAATGCCAATTTTTTTAAGAGTCACAGTAGTAAAGAGTTGGATAAGAACATTGTGACTTATACCCAAAAAGGATGTTACCGATTAAAAAAATAGTCTTTTGAAGGAAAGTTTATAATAATTACAGATTATTATCAAGAAAAGGAATTAAATGATCGGCCTGAATCAAATGTAAATTCAAAACTGATTAATGTTTAGAAAATGCTATAATATCAGGAATAAATATTAAAAGGCAAATCTTGCATTGCGACTGGAATAGTTTAAAACTGTAAGCTTTTACAGATTCCAAGTACTTCGTGGTTCTCGCGGTTAATTATGCAGTAAAATGATAATAAATTTTAAATATTAGGATCTTTGTTAAAAAGCTAAATAAGACCTTGATTTCTCTATCATTTTTGTCAGTCCGTTAGTAACGCTTACAAATTTATCTGTTCATCACTTCACAGAGCATTTTGACATCGATAACGCAAGATGTTTTGATAAGAGCTACTAAGTCTAACACTTTTTCCTTCACATTCACTTCTGAAGATACAAAATCGGTTTATTATGGAATATCTTGAATCAGTAAACTCTTCGAGAGCTACACAATTTTGAATTATAGTTTTGCCAATTTGACCAATTCGACGCTCTGTTGTATGGAGTGACATAGAAATCAATGAGATCAATTTCTCTACATATCCGTTTAGCCCGAGCAATTTTAAAAACTTGCTATATCGACACTGTCATTTTTGACTTAAAGCTCTGATTGTATGAGTTTTCTTTTTATAGAGAAGTAGCACTCAGGCAAATACTGCCTATACAATTGCATATGGAGTATATACGAATTGGGTAACCTTATTTGGAAAGAGGATGGTAGAGAAGAGAAAGGTATATCTATTTTTAGAACAGTGAAGTTGCGCCATTTGTTGTTATTTAGACGCATTTTTTTTTTGTTTTACAGCCAATTTTATTTATTTTTCGTAGACGGCGTGTTATTGCTGTAGTCTTACTGCCGACGGAAGATGCTATGGTAATTAATAATTTTAATTATGTTATCATTGACTCCCAGTGGAGCATAGGGCCTTAAATTTAATAGAAATTAATAATTACAGAAATTGTTGTTGCCGAGACCGGGGATCGAACTCAGGCTCAATATGATATTACGTGCTAACCAACTAAGCCACAGCATGGGAAATTTGTATTCACAATGAACTAGATGACGGTCGATTTTGTCGACCACAGGATACGCTAGTTATAGTATGAAAGTGCTTGCTAAAGTAAAGTTGCGATCCTTTGATATTTTCTACTTTATCAAACGGCGCAGTGATATTTCTTCATATATCTAACTAAAAAAAATAGAAGAAGTGATCCTACAATGATAAAATTTGCCACAACTCCTTCGGGTTCCTCCCCTGAACCCCCATTTTTTCATTAATTTTTCTTCTCAAAGTATAACCTGCAATTTTAACCAGAATTTCATGAAAATCGGCACAACTCTATTATTTGATTCAAAAAGAGATCCACTCGTTTTGGTTGAAATCGGTCAACTCCTTGGGTTACCTCAATAGAATTTGATAAAATTTGATACACTTATATTTTTTGATCCAAAAATGAGCTCTAATAGTTTCGGTTGAAATCGGTCAACTCCTTGGAGTACCTCCCTTGGAACCCCATTTTTTACTTATTTTCCTTCTCAGTGTATAAGCTGCAATTTTCAACAGAATTTGATAAAATTTAGCACACTTCTATTTTTTTGATCCAAAAAAGAGCTTCTTAGGGTACCTCCCTTGGAACCCAATTTTTATATCCCTCACAACCATAGGTGGAAAGGGTATTATAAGTTTGTGCTGATGTATATAACGCAAAGAAATATTTGTCTTAGACCCACCAATTAATATAGCAATAGGCTTAGAATCACTTCCAGAGTCGATTTAGCGATATCAGTCCGTCCGTCTTACCGTCCGTCCAAAAGGCTGGCTGGCTTGAACCCCATTTAAACCATGTAATCAAAGTACAGGTCGCAATTCTAAAGATAATTTGATTAAATTTGGTACAAATCATTTGTTGATAGTAGGACAATGGCTATTGAAATTCGTCACAATCGGTCCATTATTTATGGTACTTCCCATATTCTTCCCGGAATTGATATACATATATAATGGCTATCTCGAAAATGGCTCTAACGATTTTGATAAAATTTAGACAGTGGGTATCTTTTTTTATGTACAGGCCGAAGATGAAGGGACTTTTGGTACCCTTGCCTCTATGAGGGTAACGCTATATCTCCTAAAGTAATAGGTATAGAAACGAAATTAATATTACGTTTTAAGCAGCTATGAAAATAAGCGGACAGGTGTTTGGTACTTTTTGAAACTGTGTCCGATAGGGGGTAAAAAAGGGTGAAAATAGTTTTTTTGGTACTTTTTTAACCCACTCTTATATTTTATACTAAAGAATATAGAAAGAAACTTTGTACTGCAAACAATAGATGTGAAAGAAACAGTAAACACGTGTTTGGTACTTCTTTGATTTTGGGGCCAAAATGGATAAAAAATAGGGATAAAATGATAACTTAACATCTCAAAAAGTAATATGAATAGAAACATTATGTTAACTCCGTTTTAATAAAATGTACCGAATTGTCTTTGTTACCAATTAACAAAGAAGTACCAAATATGCATATGGAATTTTTTAAAATTAGGGGATAAAAAGGGTAAAAAATAAGCAATGTTATACCTTTTAAACAAATGAATGTTTGTCTGTATGTATGTTCTTTATAGAATAGTAAGCTGTGAATTTGATCATGTTATGCTCTTTAGCGAAGATATTGGGGATTAGCCGGCGAAGGTTTTTAAGTTGATAAGATAATAATACGATAATTTCCGACAGATGGCGCCACTGAAAATTACTTAAAAATAATTAAATCGTAAACTGTACATTTGATCATGCTATGATCTATAGCAAAGTTGTAGCGCATGAGCCGGCGACGGCTTTTTAGTTATTATGAATAATTTCCGACAGATGGCGCTACTGAAACTTACTCAAAGTCAATTTAATCGTAAGCTGTACATTTAATCATGCCACAATCTTTAGCAAAGTTGTTGCACATGAGACGACGAAGGTTTCTTAGTTAGTATGAAGAAATTTCGACAGGTGGCGCCACTGAAATTTACTCGAAGTCAATTTAATAGTAAGCTGTTCATTTAATCATGCTATAATCTTCAGCAAAGTTGTTGCGGATAAGCCGACAAAGTCCGATAGGTGGCGCCAAAGAAAATTACTCAAAGTGAATTAAATCGTAAACTGTGCATTTGATCATGTTATAATCATAAGCAAAGTTATTATGCATAAGCAGACGAAGGTTTCTTAGTTGGTATGGACAACTTCAGGTGGCTCCACTGAAAACTACTCCAAATGAATTAAATCGTAAACTGTGCATTTGATCCGACTATAATCTTTAGCAAAGTTGTTGCGCATGAGTTGACGGAGGTTTCTGTTGGTATGATCAATTTCCAAAATTATAAAAATAAGTTAAACTGTAAACTATGCAAATTATCTGAATATTTTTTTTTATTTTAGTACTTTATAAAATAAAACATATAAAAACATTAAAATTTGCCTGAAAATGCTTAACATAAGCTCCGAGCAAGGCTAGGTCATCCAGGTACTGTTAACTTAAATCATTGTACCAAATCTCGTTGAAATCGGTTCACATTTGACCATAGCTCCCATACAAACTCTTTTCTCAAAACGCACTAAATGGGACAAAATTCACTAAAACGCTCGTAAATCCGAAGATAATGAGAATTTTAAGTTTATTTTTTGCATACCCTAGACCCTAGCTCTCATATAAGTTCAAATGACGAAAACAGCTTAAATATATAAGTTTTGAGAAAATATTTGTATGATGCCAAAATTTAGCAGATATTTGTCTTTATACAGGCATGGCCGACTATAGCACTTTCTTATTTGTTTTCTCAATTCTTATCCCATTAGTGTGGCAATATGTTAACTCTGAAAAAGCTTAATTGCCCGCGGGCACTGCTTTGAAGAGAAGACAGCTATAGAGACAAAATGGAATAAATTTTCTTTAGAGGTCTTTCTCCTCCCTTATTCCATTACAATTAAATGTACACGAATACCACTTCCACTTTCTTTCTTTTTCCAACACAAGTTGCAGTACAAAGAAAAGCAATAGATATGGTTTATTCCTTAGCGTTGCTATAATTCTAATAAACAAAATCCAAAGAACTAAACAAAAACTGAACTAAGAATCTTTTAAAAAAATTTAATTAATATTAATGTCACAAAAAAAAAATGAATATTTGTTACAATATTTTAATTTGCATATTCAATTTACTAATTATAACAAATATTGTAAATGTCACTTAGCTGGTGGTATATAGATAAATTCAATTCCCTGACAAGGGTATTCATAAAATAGTGATTTTATAACCTTGAAATTTAAAAAAAAGCTCAAATTAAAAGTGACATTATTAAATTTTATTAACTCAGAACTGGACTTTATTATCAATTTGAAAGCCTTTGAAAAATTTGAATGGAACACCCTAACATCGCTAATGGAAACTACACGTTTTTGCTTGAAATCATTGAAATTATTATGACATTTATGTGACAGACAATTCAATATATGTAAATATTTAAATGTAATTATGTGGACATTTATAGTAAAATAATGGAAGTTATTAGTGGTTTAGCAATTTTATTAATAATGAAAAAAATATTTAATTAAATTTTGTGTTTCGTAATTTAGAAATATAATAGTTTAAAATATGCAAATTAATAAAACTACAAAAACAGAAAACAACAAGAATTATAAATTTGATTTTAAAATAAATTGAAAAAAAAAATGTTGATTTTAATTAGTGAAAGCAAAAGTGAGTACGTGGTAATAGAGAAATTAATATGTATATAAAGGATTTTTAAAAGATATGGAAATGTTGATATAATACAAGAAATCTGGTGTTTCCTACTCTTTTCCATAACCCTTTTCCTTTAACTAGTTCACAGTAACTTCACTTAACCCATTCACAGTAACTTCCACTTACATTTAACTACAATTGCCAAATAAAAGTATTTACAGTAATTCATTAAAGACAAACGAAGAACTTTCCTGTGTTTGTGTTTCAGAATATTCCCAATAAGAAAAAAGGTTTATTCTCAAATTGAGAATGATTTAAAAATAAATATTTTTTCAAAGGTCAAACGTTTGATACTGATTTGATACTGATTTGAGAATAATAGCGTTCTCAACAAAAAGGGGACTTTATTCTCAAATTGAGAAATGCCTTTATTCTCAAATCATTATCAAACCTCAAAGGTTTTTCAAATGTAGATATCATCTACATGTGGAACATAAATAAAATGGCGCTGTAATTTTGATATTTTTGAGTTTGTTTATTTTGTTTTTGAAAACGGTGGATATTTGAATCCTTTTGCTTAAAACATAATTTTTTTATTGTTAGGTAAAAAAAATTGAAAAAACATTAAAATAAGGTTTGATATCAAATTTATATAATACCATTTTTCAAATTATTCTCAAATCATATTAGGGTTTGATAATGACTTGAGAATAACCTTTATTCTCAATTTGAGAAACCATCATTTTTCAAACGTTTATTCTCAAATGAACCCTCATTTGAAAATGAATATGAATCTCAAACATCTGTTCAGGTTTGAAAAAAGTTTGAAAAAAAACGTTTGATATCAAATGTAAAAGTCATCATATTTCAAACGTTTGACACTGTTCTTACTGGGGTGTTTCAGAATATCTATACACATACACACGAACACATGACACTTGTATTCCTGTTATTACTCTACTTGATTTTTACATCAGCAACAGCTGCTGTTGCCAACACAAAAACTTGTATTTAATACATATGTAAAGTTTCATGTAATTGTACATGAAAACTAAGAGAAAAAAACTTATATTCCCTATAATGTCACTTGTTTCTTTTGTAACATTTTTTATTAGTTTTTTTTTTCTTAAGAGCAAAACAGTTTCAACACTAATTAAAAGGGGATTATATATGAAAAGAACGCGCAGCACAGCATATTAATAGCAGAAATGTAAAGAGACGAGACGAAAAAAAACCTCAAATCAAAAGAACTTAAGCTTCTCATTATTGCAAACTATTTTCCTATTTTTTTTGTGTGTTCGCTCTGATTTTGCATGCTCAAACGGAATATGTTTGTATTTATTTGTTAATGTGGTTTTTAAGTAGTTTTCCAAAGAAAACTCTCGTGTTTTTATTATGTATTGAAAAAGAACTTAACGTGAATAAAAGATGAAGTTAAATATTTAATTACGAGTATTTTGGTGTATACATATGTATGTATATGTAAGAGGGAATAGAAGGGGAAAGCTGGATTAAAATGTTTAAGTTTCAAAGAGGTGAGGAGTTCTTTATAACATTTTACATTTTGTGAAGGAACTTTGTTAATAAAATTTATTCTACGAAAGCTATAAAGTAAGTTATATACAATGTATAATAATGTATATCATACATATTTACAAAATATCAAAAAATAATTTTATAATTCAATTAACTCTGAGTTATAGCGGTAATCTTATGAAAATCATTGAAATACAAATCTTGCGATATTGATAACTATGAAAAAAATTATATAACTACTAGATGTCAAGAACTGGTGCAAAATATAAACATTCGATGTCTATCTAAAATTTAGACTTCAACCGATTCTCCACCAATGCACTATGGTATTTCTGCTGCAAGAAGTCATTTTTTGACTATTACTTTTTAAAAATCTTATAATGTCATTTTATAGAAATGAAACTGGCAACGAAAAATCTGTATTAATATCCCAGGAAAACTTTGGTAATGGCAAGTGCACTGATAACTGGTTACCTTGTAACGACTACAACATACCATCCGAATAAATAATAAGTTATTACAGAAGTACTTATTTGTAATTAAGATGGTTATTTAAACTGAATGGCCCCGGTTCAAATCCCACCAAGGGCAACAATTTTTTTTAGTTTTTTTTTTATTATTTTTAAATGATTTTTGAATTTAAAGAACTTAAATATTATCTTCTGTAAAAAAATTTGTAAAACTAACTCACGTTAATGAAAAAATACCATCATGATTCAATTTTGATTATGTAGGGGATGTTGAATACCAAACACGATTCTAATTGGTCTTAACTTGGTAAGCCCAACTTATCTGGATCATCCTTCATCTCAACTGTGGACACACACCTCCTCATGGTATCTCCCGGAGAGATAGTTTAACACCCATTAATATTGTGAGTTAACATGTTCCGAGAGTTGTCCCATAAGATCGATAAAAACGGGTTAGGATTACGGGCTAGTAACCCTCTCTTGAAAAAAAAAATACAATGAAGAGGATAAAATTAGAATTGAAATGTCGCACTACCTAATGTTAGAGGAGGATGTCCGAAACTTCGATAGAAAGACCAAGTAGAGAAACATTTTTCAAAGCTTGGCCTATAAAATTGGAGAATATTCGCACAAGATCGAAATCCATGGAATTCTAAAATATGCTCGGACTTTGACCTTAACAGGTTGTAACATTTAACTAAGTAAGAGTCAATCTTATGTAAAAACTTATACAAAAAAGAAGATTTAAATTGTTTTAGTTTTAAAATAATTTTAAAAAAGTTTTAAAATAATTACAAAAAATCGTATAAAAATATTTTTCCAAAAATTACAACAAAGCAAAAAAAAGCAGGGAAAAACAAAGTTATTTTCACATGATTTTGGATCTAAAAATAAAAATTGTTTATATTAATTATTAGCTGCTAAGTTTTCAACATATGAAGTAGCTCAATGGAAGAGTCTCTGCCTAGCAGTCGGAGGGTCTGGGTTCGAGCCCCCATGGGATCATAAAAAAAATTTTGTATTTCGTTTAAAAATATATGTTTTTAATAAAACAACAACAAAAAAGTTGTTGCTGTTGTTGTTGTTGCTTTCAAATTGCTTACCCAAGTCATTACTTTTCTGCAATTGGTAAGTACTTGCCTCCAATGACATCCCCATGTTAATATAATGACTTAAACAGCGAATTAGTAAGTAGTTCGTGTTCAATAGTTTAACTGTTTAACTCATTATTTGGTAATGAAAAGTTTTACTGGGATATTTAGAAAAAATCGGTTAAAGTCAGCTGAATGGTGTGAAATAAAAATTTATGGTAATATTGTTTAAATCTAAAGACTTATGTATCGAAGTTTTTCGTGCCAGTCGAAGGTATCAATTTTATTTAAATATGAAATCTTGGTTTTGTTTTAAAGAAAAAAAAGTTTATTGTATATGTAGCTTGGGAGATATGAGAGCATCAAAACTGCCAAAAATTCAGAATTGACAGTATTCTTTGGGGAAAAAGCTCGGTTAAATTTCGTGGTCTCACTATAATGAAATAAAAGGCAAAAGGCTTTTCTGTCGAATTAGCTAAAAAAGTTACCAACTTTTGTCAATATTTTAACAAATCAAAATGTATTAAAACAAGTAGGAAAGTGTTGCAGTTGGTTAAGCCCGATTATACGATACCCTTCACCACTAAGGTCAAAGGTGTTCTTTTTCCTGTATAAAGACAAATATTTGCTAAATTTTGCCATCATACAAACATTTGTGAACCGCCGTAGTATAGCAGGTTAGTCATCCGCCTAGCATACAGAGGTCCCAAGTTCGATCCCTGGCCAGACTCACTTGAAAAAAAAATAAATAAATTTTCAAAAAAAGCGGCAGTTCACCTCATAACTCAGCTAGCCACTGGTTATTAGGCTATGTAAAACTTCTCTAACTAATGCATTTGCCGTTCGGAGCCGGCGTTAAAACGTAGGTCCCTTTCAATGAGCCTAAAAATAGAATCGGATGCAGGTCATTGTCTGAGAGAAGTACCCCTTCTTCCAATTGGAATGTTATCGAGGAATTATATATACAAACATTTAAGCTGTTTCCGTCATTACGACTTTAGATATGAGTTCTAGGGTCAAATGTAGACCGACTATCTCTAAATTTGGCAAATTGTTACAGTTTTTACAGAAATGAGGTTTGCAAAAAATAAACTTAAAATTCTCATTATCTTCAGATTTACGAGCGTTTTAGTCATTTGTTTTTGTCTCTTTTAATGCGTTTTGACTGAAGAGTTTGTATGGGAGCTATGGTCAAATGTAGACCGATTTCAACGAAATTTTGTACAGTGATTTTAGTTTACATATTCAGTATTTTTTTTAAATTTTATGAAAAACTATTGATAGTTGTGGCCAATATATGAATTCCGGGAAGTGGGACCTATGGGAGGTACCATAAATAATGGAATTTTGACGAGTTTCAATAGCCATGGCCCCACTATCAATAAAATTGTCTGTGCCAAATTTGATCAAATTTCATGATTTACATGGGGTCCAGCCAGCCCTGCAGACGGACGGACGGACTAACGTCGCTAAATAGACTCAGAAAGTGATTCTAAGTCTATTGGTATACTAAAAGGTGGATCTGAGATAAATATTTCTATCCTGATGTATGTATCAGGGGCCAAATTACCACATTCGATATCGATCGAAATCTTAGATATTTTTGAAACATTTGTATAGCATACTTTAAGGATAATCAAAATAATTTAAAAGATAAATATTTTTTTAAGTTGTTTGCCAAAAGATGAAGAATAGTAAAAGAGTTTTAATTGAACTATATGTTTTTAAAAAGGAATCACAGTGGATAACAAATTTCAATAAACTTTTTCCATCGAAGTAACTTTGAATATCCCTAAAGTATACTTCACGATATTTGCTTAAAAGTCTGAGTTTTTGATCGATATCGAATGCGGTAATTTGGGCCCTGATCTGGCTCTTAAGTAGTCAGATTGCTTCAAACTTATTTTGGAACTCTATTTATAGAACACCTAAAAATTTTGATTTTGGTTTTGATGACTATTTCAGTAATTGGTCGACTAGAATAAAGAGTATTTTTGAAATGATGAAACAGCAAACGTCACCCCATACTCGTATGAGTTATGAAAGCCTTTTCATACAAATAGTTATGTTAAATATTACAGCAAAGACTCTATAATATAAAGATGTTGCACTTAAATATAATTGTTTGCCGTGTGGTCCACTTGAAAAGTCCCATACAAAAGAGAGTCTACAGCATTTGTTTTAATTCGGAAACAACAAATGAAAACGATTTAACAATGAGAGAAAGCTAAGACACATACACGTGCTCATGAAATGTATGTTTGTTTGTTCGGTTTATATGTTTTTCATTGCACTTTATCAATATTAATTTCAATTTTGGCAGCAAAAAAATTAATTTATGTATATTTAAGAGTCTTTGGTTAAAGATTATAATTAATCTTTTTAAAATTGTGTATTATTTAAATTTAGCATAAGTTGATGGATATAAGTGGAAATTAATGCTAATTTCCTGGCGATTAGCAGAAGACACATTATTACTATGAGTCTATGAGACGCCCCAACTAAATTGCCACAATACAAATGTTTAATTCAAATTTTCTACTTAAATTTCCTTTAAACTAATTTTCTATTGTTTCAATACATTTACATTTTATTTCCACCATTTAGCTACTTAGATCCACATAAAATCAACCAACAATAACCCAATGTTTTTGTAACAATTTTTAAATATTGATTTAAATTCAAAATCATAACGAGGTGACCTCTTGGTCCTTTTTACCCGCAAACCGAAATAATTATGCAAATTTTTATGACTAATACCATAAAAATCAACAAACAAGTCGTTAAATATGGGAAGGAAAACAATATTACAAGTTAAACCTACCTCAGGTTGTGTTTCGCCATGAACTATACAAACTAGCATGGCTTCATGACCCTCTCCGGAAAATACAACAGGACGTTCCACAGTGATTTCAGGAGGATCTAGAGTAAAAATTACATAAAAATTAAATGTTTGCAGAAAAAAAGAAATAAATTTACAAAATATTTAAGGATAAAAGAAAACAATATAAAAACTTTAATATAAAAAAAATGTACAATAATAAAAATTTATATTTAAGTAAACAATATAATATTTTTATAGAGGGTCGCCAATTATTTGCATAATTTTTTTTTTTTTTATTTCCTTTCTAAAATGTAAATTTTTAAGAAAAATTTATATAAAATAAAAAAAAAAAACTAAAAACATATAACAACCATTAACATATACTTACACAAAACATGTAAAACCACTTGACTGGAGGCGGGTTGGCCAACACCATTATTGGCGGTACAGATATAAACGCCACCCTTAT
The DNA here is from genome assembly GCA_933228675.1 of Stomorhina lunata. NCBI lineage: Eukaryota > Metazoa > Arthropoda > Insecta > Diptera > Rhiniidae > Stomorhina > Stomorhina lunata. The sequence goes on along the minus strand of OW121740.1, from coordinate 167,006,675 downwards.
GACGATCCACATTTTCAATTGAAAGTATATGAGAGTGTAGCTTTTCTTCGCCTAGAAAAAGAATGAAAAAAAAACATAGAAAAAGATATTTGCAAAAATAAAAATAATAAAATGAAATAAATTGAAGAACAAAATTAACATAAAGAAAATATTTAGTTTTTAAAATATGTATAACACATAAAAATGACCCTCAAGATTTCTATTGTCCTTCAATTCAATTTGGTATAAAAGTAAAATTATATACATAAACTTTTTGCATTTAGTATAAATTTAAGTAAGTATATATGTAGTAGTAGTTTTATGTAGTTGTATATGTAAAGTATTTTTGTGTTACCAAGTGTGTATGTTTTAAAAAATTTTTTAACATTTTTCTATCATGTTAATTTTGTAACAAAAGAAAGAAAGTATCTTACCATTGGGTAAAATATTATTTTTACGACTCCATGTAACATTTGGCGTTGGATTACCAGAGGCTGAACACTCAATGCGAACCGAAGAACCTTTTTTAACTTGCAAATGACCGCTGGTACTTATATGATGAATCCTTGGTGGCACTGTTGGAGATTTTACAAAAGATAAGAATACATTTGAATTGTTAAAAATTAAGGAAATATTTAACATAAACAGTTTCAAATCTTGGGTAGGGGTTAGGAAAATGATAAACATATTCATATCTTTTTGGCGGCACGTTTTGTAATAAAAAGACAATAAGTTTGTGGAAATTTTTGCACATATTTTACAACAAAATAGATAAGAATTGTGTGATAAGGATTGCCATTGGTAAATTATGAAATTACCAGTCTAAAATATATGTATATCTAAGTATCAAATTCACATTTTTATTCTATGTTAGTTCATCACTTCGTCTGCTGTTTTGCTAAAATATTTCTATATCTGTCCGTCTAACTAAGAATTCAGTCAAAGTCAAGGTCAGATTTTTTAAGGAAAAATTATGAAATTAAGTTTAAAATTATAATAATAATATTTAAGGAATTCAATGTTACATATTTGAAGTCTATGTTACTTATTTGAAGTCTGTCTGTCTGTCTGTCTGTCTGTCTGTCTGTCTGTCTGTCTGTCTGTCTGTCTGTCTGTCTGTCTGTCTGTCTGTCTGTCTGTCTGTCTGTCTGTCTGTCTGTCTGTCTGTCTGTCTGTCTGTCTGTCTGTCTGTCTGTCTATCTATATGTCTGTCTGTCTGTCTGTCTGTCTGTCTGTCTGTCTGTCTGTCTGTCTGTCTGTCTGTCTGTCTGTCTGTCTGTCTGTCTGTCTGTCTGTCTGTCTGTCTGTCTGTCTGTCTGTCTGTCTGTCTGTCTGCCTGTCTGTCTGTCTGTCTGTCTGTCTGTCTGTCTGTCTGTCTGTCTGTCTATCTATCTGTCTGTCTGTCTGTCTGTCTGTCTGTCTGTCAGTCAGTCTGTCTGTCTGTCTGTCTGTCTGTCTGTCCGTCTGTCTGTCTCTCTGTCTGTCTATCTGTCTGTCTGTCTGTCTGTCTGTCTGTCTGTCTGTCTGTCTGTTTGTCTGTTTGTCTGTTTGTCTGTTTGTCTGTTTGTCTGTCTGTCTGTCTGTTTGTCTGTTTGTCTGTTTGTCTGTTTGTCTGTTTGTCTGTTTGTCTGTTTGTCTGTTTGTCTGTTTGTCGGTCGGTCTGTCTGTATGTCTGTCCGTCGATTTCGAATTATAAAAAGAAAGTTTTCGATGTTAAAATTTTAGAAAGAAAATTTTCGATGTTAATATTTTATATATTAATTTTTTTATGTTAAAATTATTTATAAATAATTTTCAAAGTAAAAATTGTATTTAGAAAATTTTCGATGATAAATTTCATAAAAAAATTTCATATATTAAATTTTTTATGATAAAATTTTATATAAAAAATTTTCAATGTAAAATTTAATACGAAAAATTTTCGATGTTAAAATTTTATATAGAAAATATTAGATAATAAAATTTTATGTAGAAAAGTTTCGATGTTAAAATTCAGTGTAGAAAATTTTACACATAAAATTTTTGATGGTAAAATTTTTATAGAAAATGTGTGATGTTAAAATTTTACATAAAGATTTTATATAGAAAGTATTGGATGTTAAAATTTTATATCGAAATTTTCGATGACAAAATTTTATATAGAAAATTTTCGATGTTAAAATTTTATATGGAAAACTTTCGATTTTAAAATGTTTATAGAAAGTATTTAATGTCAAAATTTTTTATAGAAAGTTTTCGATATTAAAATTTTATACAGAAAATATTTGATGTTAAAATTTTATGTAAAAAATATTCGATGTTAAAATTTCATATAGAAAATTTTATACAGAAAATTTTCGAGGTTAAAATTTTACATAGAAAATTTTTGATTTTTAAGTTTCATATAGAATGTTTTGGATGTTTAAATTTTATATCAAAATTTTCGATTCTTAAATTTTATATAGAAAGCTTTGGATGTTAAAATTTTATATTGAAATTTTCGAAGTTAAAATTTTATATCGAAGATTTTCGATGTTAAAATTTTTAAAGAGAATTTCGGATGTTAAAATTTTACATAGACAATTTTCGATTTCAAAATTTTTGATATAAGGTTTTGGATAATAAAATTTTGTATCAAAATTTTCGATGCTAAAAATGTATATAGAAAATTTTCTATGTTAAAATTTTATATAAAAATTTTCTATATTAAATTTGATATAGAAAATGTTCTGATGCTAAAAATTTATATAGAGACTTTTCGACGTTAAAATTTTATATAGAAAATTTTCGATATTAAAATCTCAGACTGGAAATTTTCAATGTTCAAATTTTATACTCAAAATTTTCGATGCTAAAATTTTATATAGAAAATTTTCGTTGTTAAAATTTTTACAGAAAATGTTTGATGGAAAATTTTCGATTTTAAAATTTTATATAGAAAATTTTGGATGTTAAAATTGTATATATAACATTTTCAGTGTTAAAATTTTATATAAAAAATTTTATATGTTAAAATTTTATATTTGAAAATTTTCGACGCTAAAATTTTATATTGAAAATTTTCGATGTTTAAATTTTATATCGAAAATTTTCGATGTTAGAATTTTATATGGAAAATGCTACATGTTAAAATTTTATATAGAAAATTTTTAACATTAAAGTTTTATATAGAAAATGTTAAAATTTTATTTTTATTCGTTTATGAATTAGGGGGTTTGTTTAAAAAAACATTTTTTAACAATCTTTTCCATTCCATGATGTTCCTAAATCGGTGGATAAGTCTAGAAAAAAAATTGATTTGTTTAAAAATAAGAATAGACCCATTTTAAGACATATTGTGATTGCTTATAGTATCTAAAAACAATACAAAAATAATTTCATTAATATTTTATGAAATTATTCTGGCATAAAAAAACGCTCAACAAAAACTACAGATAACCTTCATTAAAATAACAAGGATTTACTAGAAATACATCACAATAGCCATGAATGCTTAACAACAAGGTCATACAATGAATATCAGTTTATTGGAAATTGATTTTTTTCATCCATTTTATTATAAATGAACATTTTTTCCAATCAATTTCTTTGAATTTATGGCAATACAAGAGCAATTAGTATTAACAAGTTGTCATTAATTTGGCGTGAAATTAAAAATCAAAACTAAATGATAAATATAATGAAAATGGGTGATATAAATATGTAGAATATATAATTTTTTTAATGAAATAGGATTTACATTAATTGTTTTGCTTTTTTATAATAATTTACATAATGAATTTATTTTGTTAATTTCTAATGAAAAAATAAATTTTTGAGGAAGTGTACACCAACTTTTAAAATTCAGGTTTTTCTGTGATAAAAAACGTATACTTAATATTTAGTTAGATATCACTAACACTCACCAGTTGTTACTAATACGCTACAAATATTTAAGAGGTCAAACTGTAAACTGACGTTTTTCAATCGCTATAAGTATATAAGATCCTGCACATCCGAATAAAATACTTCCACTTGTTAAACCCTTCACCACAATAGGCGGAAAGGGTATCATAAGTTTGTGCTGATGTATGTAACGAAATATTTTAGAATACCAATAGGCTTAGAATCACTTTCTGAGTCAATTTAGCGATGTCAGTCCGTCTGTCCATCCGTCAGTCTGACAGGACGGCTGGCTGGACCCCCATGTAAACCATGTTACAAAGTACCAAGTAATAAAAATAATTTAATGAAATTTGGCACAGATAATTTTTGTGATATTGGCACCATGGCTATTTAAATTTGTCAAAATCGGTCCATAGGTCCCACTCCCGGAATTGATATTTTGGCCACAAATATCAATATTTTTGTACAAATTTTGAAACAAATCCTGCTGAAATCGGTCTACTTTTGACCATAGCTCCCATACAAACTCTTTTGTCAAAACACACTAAATAATGAAAAATTTTCTATACAAAAATTTTTGAAAAAAAATTTTTATACAAAATTTTTGATAAAAAAAATTTTAATATAAAATTTTTTCCCAAAAATTTTCCTTATAAAATTTTTGACCAAAAATTTTCTATATAAAATTTTTGTCCAAAAATTTTCAATATAAAATTTTTGACTAAAAATTTTCTATATAAAATTTTTGATCAAAACTTTTCTATATATTATTTTTGACCAAAAATTTTCTATATAAAATTTTTGACCAAAAATTTTTTATATAATATTTTTTACCAAAAATTTTCTGTATAAAATTTTTGACCAAAAGTTTTCTATATAAAATTTTTGGTCAAAAATTTTATATAGAAAATTTTTGGTCAAAAATTTTATATAGAAAATTTTTGGTCAAAAATTTTATATAGAAAATTTTTCGTCAAAAATTTTCTATATACAATTTTTTACCAAAAATTTTCTATAAAAAATTTTTGACTAAAAATTTTCTATAAAAAATTTTTGACCAAAAATTTTCTATATAAAATTTTTGACCAAAAATTTTCTATATAAAATTTTTGACCAAAAATTTTCTATATAAAATTTTTGACCAAAAATTTCCTATATAAAATTTTTGACCAAAAATTTTCTATATAAAATTTTTGACCAAAAATTTTCTATATAAAATTTTTGACCAAAAATTTTCTATATAAAATTTTTGACCAAAAATTTTCTATGTAGAAAATTTTTGGTCAAAAGTTTTATATAGAAAATTTTTGGTCAAAAATTTTATATAGCAAATTTTTGGTCAAAAGTTTTATATAGAAAATTTTTGGTCAAAAATTTTCTATATAAAATTTTTGACCAAAAATTTTCTATATAAAATTTTTGACCAAAAATTTTCTATATAAAACTTTTGACCAAAAATTTTCTACACAAAATTTTTGATCAAAAATTTTCTATATAAAACTTTTGACCAAAAATTTTCTATATAAAATTTTTGACCAAAAATTTTCTATACAAAATTTTTGACCAAAAATTTTCTATATACAATTTTTGACCAAAAATTATTCTATATACAATTTTTGACCAAAAATTTTCTATATAAAATTTTTGACCAAAAATTTTCTATATAAAATTTTTGACCAAAAATTTTCTATATAAAATTTTTGACCAAAAATTTTCTATATAAAATTTTTGACCAAAAATTTTCTATATAAAATTTTTGACCAAAAATTTTCTATATAAAATTTTTGACCAAAAATTTTCTATATAAAATTTTTGACCAAAAATTTTCTATATAAAATTTTTGACCAAAAATTTTCTATATAAAATTTTTGACCAAAAATTTTCTATATAAAATTTTTGACCAAAAATTTTCTATATAAAATTTTTGACCAAAAATTTTCTATATAAAATTTTTGACCAAAAATTTTCTATATAAAATTTTTGACCAAAAATTTGCTATATAAAATTTTTGACCAAAAATTTTCTATACAAAATTTTTGACCAAAAATTTTCTATATACAATTTTTGACCAAAAATTTTCTATACAAAATTTTTGACCAAAAATTTTCTATATACAATTTTTGACCAAAAATTTTCTATATAAAATTTTTGACCAAAAATTTTCTATATAAAATTTTTGACCAAAAATTGTCTATATAAAATTTTTGACCAAAAATTTTCTATATAAAATTTTTGGTCAAAACAGCTTAAATATATAAGTTTTCAGAAAATGTTTGTATGATGCCAAAATTTAGCAAATATTTATCTTTAAACAGGAAAAAGAACACCTTTGACCTAAGTGGTGAAAGGTATCATATGGTCGGGCTTGACCGACTTACTTGTTTTTATTTATATTTCAACCAAGTTTCAAATTAAAACCAAAAGTAATAAAAATGCATAAATTTACATTAATTTGAAACAAAACAATAAATATAGTTTCAACCTGCATTTGATTCTACCGCATGCGGTTAACCAATATTAACCACAACGCATTAAGTCACGCGTCCGTTTGGTGAATTTGTGGTCAATGACTATTTTTTTCCAAGTGAATGAAATTGTTTAAATACATTTGCAGTTTTTTGCACCTCCGGTTGTTGTGTTAATGCAGTTATTGGCTTTTTATTGTTAATATAAAAGCAACAAAAAATAATTCATAAATAAATTATATGTCAACAGGTATAAAATCGTAAACATATTGATTAAATAGCTCAACTTATTTGTACGTATAAGTAATATTTAATTCTTTAAATTTCCATATTAAGTATACGTTTGTATTGATTACCAAAAACCTCTTCTTAATTATAAATTTATATTTATATATAAATAAGTAATTTGTCATTATATCCTTATCAAGATTTACATTAATTCTGTTGAATTTTGATAGAATTATTTGTGGCACTATTATCCCCTGAGTCACATTTCAAATATATTTTCAAATCTTAACTTGTGTGCAAAATAATGTTTCGTAACTTTTGCTTAGTTATATAATATAAATCTATGTTAAGACAATTAAATATGTAAATGTTTAATTAAATCGCCTATCATTTGTCAAACCAAAAATCAAATTTATGGTTATTATTTTAAATTGTTTTTATATCAATAGTCAGGTTGTATTTGCAAAAAGATACCTTTAAGATCTCTAAATATATATGTATCACATTTACAAATACAGTAGAATGGCAATAACTCGAATATAAAAAAAGAAAAGTTCAAAGTTTGGACGTTTCATAGTTATAAGTATGCATTAATTAAAAATTTGGTATTACTAATTTCATTGAAAAAAAAAACTTTCTTCTAAGGTATAACAAAATATAGCAATTTTACTGTATTCTAATAAGTCAAAAGCTTACATCTACTTAAATGTTAGGGACATGTGTTGCTATGCGAGTGAATCCCTACACTAAATTAATATTCTTGGAAGAAACAAAAAATATCAATCCGTATAAACTTATTTCCATCAACCCTACTTTACGCACACAATATGTATTTATGTATGTATGCCAGCTTGTATAAATACTATCAAAGGTTATAGAGTTTGTAACTGAAAATTAATTAAACCACAGTTCATTAAACTATCTCAATCTAAGTTTTATTTAATAAATTATGCATGTGTACACACGTTAAAATATTAATACTTATCGTTAAGAAAATTATCTAAGGAATATAAGTAATAAACAGGAAGTTTATAAAACGTGTCACATAACTTTGAACCTAAATGGGCAAAATTAATATAATATTAAATAAACAAAGTATGCATTTAGGCGTTATCTGAAATTTTGAAATAAATTTAAAATTAAAAGTCTTTAGAACTTTAGGAATACATGGGAAAGTAGTTAAGGAATATAAATAGACTATGAGTAGATAAAGCCTAGGAAATAATTAGATAATGCCTAGTAATGTTTATACAACGACTAGACTCTTACTAGAAAATGTTTAAGCAATGACTAGACAAGGGCTAGGTTAGCAATCACTTCACAATAACTAACCACAGACTAAGCAATGACTAGACAAGAAAAAGACAATAATTCGAAAATAATTGGATGATACCTAGTCAACAAAAAGACAATAACTTGATAAAAAAAATTATGAAAAATTTTCTTTACAATTTTCTATTAAAAATTTTGATTGAAACATCTTTGATACAAAATTTTCTATATACAATTTTTGATACAAAATTTTCTATATAAAAAATTTTTGATAAAAAATTTTTTATATACAATTTTTAATGAAAAATTTCCTACATAAAATTTTTCCATATAAAAATTTTTGATAAAAAATTTTCTATATAAAAATATTTGATGAAAAATTTTCAATGAAAAATTTTCCATATAAAAATTTTCAATGAAAAATTTTCCATATAAAAATTTTTGATGAATAGTTATCTATAAAATAATAATTGATACAAAATTATCTATATAAAAATTTTTGATAAAAAATTTTCTACATAAAAATTTTTGATGGAAAATATTCTATGTTAAGACTTTTGATAAAAAATATTCTTTAAAAAAATGTTTGATGAGAAAATTTCTATATAAAAATTTTTCATGAAAAATTTTTTATATAAAAATTTTACATAAAAAATTTTCTATATAAAAATTTTTGATGAAAAATTCTATAAATAAACATTTTTGATGAAAAATTCTATAAATAAACATTTTTGATGAAAAATTTTATAAATAAAAATTTTTGATGAAAAATTTTCAATATACAAATTTTGGATGAAAAATATTCTATAAAAAAATTTTTGATGAGAAAATTTCTACATAAAAATTTTTAATGAAAAAAAATTTTTATATACAAATTTTTCATGAAAAATTTTCTATATAAAATTTTTGACCAAAAATTTTCTATATAAAATTTTTGACCAAAAATTTTCTGTTTAAATTTTTTGATCAAAAATTTTCTATATGAAATTTTTGACCAAAAATTTTCTATATACAATTTTTAACCAAAGATTTTCTATATACAATTTTTGACCAACAATTTTCTATGTTAAAAAAAAAATTTTCTATATAAAATTTTTGAGCAAAAATTTTCTATAAAACATTTTTGACCAAAAATTTTCTATAAAAAATTTTTTACCAAAAATTTTCTATATAAGATTTGGTAAAAAATTTTTTATAGAAAATTTTCTATATAAAATTTTTTATAGAAAATTTTGTATATAAAATTTTTGAGTAAATTTTTTTTTTTTTAATCTATGACCAAAAATTTTCTATACAAAATGTTTTTATCAAAAATTTCTATATAAAATTTTTGACCAAAAATTTTCTATATAAAATTTTTGACCAAAAATTTTCTATATAAAATTTTTGACCAAAAATTTTCTATATAAAATTTTTGACCAAAAATTTTCTATATAAAATTTTTGTATAATTTGCAAGGAAGGTTACTTTAGTGGTTTCCCGTTGCCTTCTAAAGGGTTTATAGTTTTCCTTCTGTTTTCAGCCGCTCCTTTGGAATACAGACGCTGTTTGCAGCCGCCCCTAATGGGAAACAGACGCTGCGGTGTTTTTGGCTATTGGTTATTTAGATGGCGCCAATGTCTCGCCATGACAGCTAAAGCTTCAAACGGCACTCAGAATTTTTTTTTTGTCGAGACATCTTGCCAGGGATGTCCCGCTGAGACCCTAGACTTTAGTCCGCTGGTTGTCCGCCACTGCTTATTTAATTCGCAGCTTCCCTGCATACTACAGGGGATTCCACTATCCGCAACCTGTGGAGGCGTCCCTTAGCACCCAGCTGTGCTACTCTTAAAGAAATGTTATATATCACTTCCTAAATGTTAAGAAGTAAAATATAAGTTCCCCGAGGGGAAAATTTTCTATATAACATTTTTGACCAAAAATTTTCTACATAAAATGTTTGACCAAAAATTTTCTATATAAAATTTTTGAAAAAAAATTTTCTATATAAAAGTTTTGACCAAAAATTTTCTATATAAAAGTTTTGGCCAAAAATTTTCTATATAAAATTTTTGACCAAAAATTTTCTATATAAATTTTTTTACCAAAAAATTTATATAGAAAATTCTTGGTCAAAATTTTATATAGAAAATTCTTGGTCAAAATTTTATATAGAAAATTTTTGGTCAAAAATTTTATATAGAAAATTTTTGGTCAAAAATTTTATATCGAAAATTTTTGACCAAAAATTTTCTATATAAAATTTTTGACCAAAAATTTTCTATATAAAATTTTTGACCAAAAATTTTCTATATAAAATTTTTGACCAAAAATTTTCTATATAAAATTTTTGACCAAAAATTTTCTATATAAAATTTTTGACCAAAAATTTTCTATATAAAATTTTTGACCAAAAATTTTCTATATAAAATTTTTGACCAAAAATTTTCTATATAAAATTTTTGACCAAAAATTTTCTATATAAAATTTTAAATCAAAAATTTTCTATATAAAATTTTTGACCAAAAATTTTCTATGTAAAATTTTTGACCAAAAATTTTCTATATAAAATTTTGACCAAGAATTTTCTATATAAAATTTTGACCAAGAATTTTCTATATAAATTTTTTGGTAAAAAATTGTATATGGAAATTTTTTGGTAAAAAAATTTATATAGAAAATTTTTGGTCAAAAATTTTATATAGAAAATTTTTGGTCAAAACTTTTATATAGAAAATTTTTGGTCAAAACTTTTATATAGAAAATTTTTTTTCAAAAATTTTATATAGAAAATTTTTGGTCAAACATTTTATGTAGAAAATTTTTGGTCAAAAATGTTATATAGAAAATTTTCCCCTCGGGGAACTTATATTTTACTTCTTAACATTTAGGAAGTGATATATAACATTTCTTTAAGAGTAGCACAGCTGGGTGCTAAGGGACGCCTCCACAGGTTGCGGATAGTGGAATCCCCTGTAGTATGCAGGGAAGCTGCGAATTAAATAAGCAGTGGCGGACAACCAGCGGACTAAAGTCTAGGGTCTCAGCGGGACATCCCTGGCAAGATGTCTCGACAAAAAAAAAATTCTGAGTGCCGTTTGAAGCTTTAGTTGTCATGGCGAGACATTGGCGCCATCTAAATAACCAATAGCCAAAAACACCGCAGCGTCTGTTTCCCATTAGGGGCGGCTGCAAACAGCGTCTGTATTCCAAAGGAGCGGCTGAAAACAGAAGGAAAACTATAAACCCTTTAGAAGGCAACGGGAAACCACTAAAGTAACCTTCCTTGCAAATTATACAATATGAACAACGAATTACATAATATATGGCCCTCAGTCTCCGGCCAACAGAGGGTGCTAAGAATCCCCGGAGGTAAAACTAAATACAAAAATATTAATATAGGAACATGGAATGTGAGAAGTCTGTACGAACCTGGAAAGTTATATAACACTACTAACGAAATGAACCGATTTAAAATAGACATATTAGGTATCAGTGAGACATGGTGGACAGAATGCGGTGAATTTTCAAATCCGAAAATACAACAGTATATCACTCAAGAAACCAAAATGGAATACACAGAAAAGGAGTCGCAGTTATCGTGAAAAACAATGTAGCCAATTGTGTATCTGGATACGTTCCGATATCGGATAGAGCAATGATGGTGAAGATAGCAGGAAAGCCACTTAACATAAATATTATTCAAGTATATGCTCCCACATGTGATGGTAACCTTGAAGAGGTAGAACAATTTTACGAAGAAGTTGCAAATCTATTGAAAATGACGAAATCACATGAAATAACAATAATCCAAGGAGACTTCAATGCCAAAGTTGGACAGAGCCAAGTAAACGGTGTCACCGGAAAATATGGCCTGGGAGAACGTAATGATAGAGGAGACAGGCTTATACAATTTTGCCAAGAATTTAACATGAAGATAACTAATACTTTGTTTCATTTACACCCTAGGCGGTTATATACCTGGAAATCACCACAAGATAACATTAATAAGCGTTTTAGCAGCTGTGTAACCAAATGCTCAACCTACCCAGGGGCAGATGTTCCATCGGATCGTAACCTCTTAATGGCAAACTTTAAAATAAAACTTGCTACTTTAGGCAGAAAGAAAACAACACCTAGAATTAATGTAGAAAAACTAAAGAATCCAATAATAAAAAACCAAATAAAGGAGCATTTAAACTGTAAGCTTGGAAATATTAACATAGATAATGCTATAGACTTATGGAACAACATGAAAAACATATTTAATACAACAAAACAGGAGTTAGGAGGAACAAAAAAACAAAAACAACAGGAGTGGATGACAGACGAAATCCGAGAACTTCAATCAGAAAGAAGAAAATACAAAAACGTTAACTACGAAAAATACTGGGAAATAAACAGAGAGATCCGAATAGCTATACGCGTGGCAAAGAACAAAGTCTTTAATTTGAGATGTCAAGAAATTGAATCACTGCAGAGCTTGCATGATGATTATAATTTACATAAAAAATTAAAGGAATCCGTCGGTGCATACAACAAAACATCACCAACAGTCCTATTTGATGATGATAATAAAGCTGTTTTCGAAGTAAAAGAAAGAAAAATGTTGTGGGAAAATTACATTAGGAAACTATTTAATGATTACCAAAGGCCCTATTTCAACTATATTCAGGATGCTAGCATGACAGGGACTCCAATCTCCAAAAACGAAGTTGTATATGCAATAAATACACTAAAAGATCGAAAAGCATCTGGACCGGATGAAATTCCATCAGAAATCATAAAATTAATAAATGAAGAAAATATTAAATTGCTGGTAGAACTTTTTAATTATATATATAATACAGGTTGGTACCCGGAGGATTGGCTTAAATCGACTTTTATTGCAATACCAAAGGCTAATTAGCTTTATGAGTCATGCACTAAAAATATTCCTCCGAATAATACATAAGCGAATATATAATAAATGTGAAGCCGCTATGGGTGAATCACAATTTGGTTTTAAAAAAGGTATGGGAACTCGGGAGGCACTTTTCAATGTTCAAATTCTATTACAAAAATGTCGAGCTATAAATAAAGACGTTTTCATTTGTTTCGTTGATTACGAAAAAGCTTTCGACACCGTCCAACATGACAAATTAATGGAGATTTTAGAAACAATTGGAGTAGAAGAAAAAGAATTGATGTGTATAAAGAATCTTTATTGGAATCAAACAGCACAATTTGAAATAAATGGGGAATATACAGATCCTATAACTATTTCTAAAGGAGTCAGACAGGGATGTATACTGTCACCATTACTATTTAATATATATTCCCAAATTATATTTAAAAAATCGATTGAAAATGAAAGAATAGGAATAAAAATCAAAAACTCCTTCATAAACAATATACGTTATGCCGACGACACTACACTAATAGCTGGCAGTTTATCAGGTCTACAGAAACTATTGGACAAGCTTACTTCTGTAAGCGAAACATATTTCCTAAAAATAAATACAAAGAAGACAAAATATATGATTGTCAGTAGAAAAAATATATATGATTCTACAACGCTAAAGATGCGAAATATTGACGTGGAAAAGCTGAGAAATTTCAAATACCTTGGAGTGCTCCTAAATGATCAATGGGATAATTCAAAAGAAATCAAATGTCGAATAGAGATGGCAAGAGAAGCCTTTTCCAAATACAAAAAGATACTAACAAGCCATGAAATTAATCTTGCTACAAAGGCACGCATTATAAAATGCTACATATGGTCAGTGTTATTGTATGCAGCAGAAATATGGACGATCAAGCTTACTAACATAAAGAAATTAGAGGCTTTTGAAATATGGCTATACCGACGTAGTCTTAAAATACCATGGACGGACCACATTTCAAACTCAGAAGTGCTTAGGAGAATGAATGTGAAACGACAACTTATTTCCACAATAAAAAAACGAAAAACAGCATATTTGGGGCATATATTGAGAAACGTCAAATACAAGTGCCTACAAAATATTTTGACGACAAGTATTGACGGAAATAGTACTAGAGGAAGAAAAGAAACGAGCTGGGTGAAAATTATCCAAGACTGGACTGGCTATCGAGATGATCGAAACCTACTATACGCAGCTAAAATGAGAGAGCTACTTATTAGATGATAAAATTATACAAATATTAACTTATAAAACAATATTATAATAATATGTAAACTTTTATTGTATGATCGCTATTATCCGAATAACGGATATGCAAATAAAGAAGAAGAAAAATTTTCTATATAAAATTTTTGACCGAACATTTTCTATATAAAATTTTTGACCAAAAATTTTCTATATAAAATTTTTTGATGAATAATTTTCTATATACAAATTTTTGACGAACAATTTTCTATATAAAAATTTTTGATGAAAAATTTTCTATAAAAAGATTTTTGAGCAAAAATTTCCTATATAAAACTTTTGATGAAAAATATTCTATAAAAAATTTTTGATGAGAAAATTTCTATATAATTTTTAATGAAAAATTTTCTATATAAAATTTTTGATGAAAATTTTTCTATATAAAAATTTTTGATGAAAACGTTTCTATATAAAAATTTTAGAGCAAAAATTTTTTATTAAAAATTTTCTATATAAAGTTTTTGACCTAAAATTTTCTATATAAAATTTTTGAATAAAATTTTTCTATATAAAACTTTTGAGCAAAAATTTTCTATATAAAATTTTTGACCAAAAATTTTCTATATAAAATTTTTGACCAAAAATTTTCTATATAAAATTTTTGACCAAAAATTTTATAATACAATTTTTGACCAAAAATTTTCTATATAAAAATTTTGACCAAAAATTTTCTACATAAAATTTTTGACCAAAAATTTTCTAAATAAAATTTTTGACTAAAAATTTTCTAAATAAAATTTTTGACCAAAAATTTTCTAAATAAAATTTTTGACCAAAAATTTTCTATATGAAATTTTTGACCAAAAATTTTCTATATGAAATTTTTGACCAAAAATTTTCTATATAAAATTTTTGACCAAAAATTTTCTATATAAAATTGTTGACCAAAAATTTTCTATATAAAATTTTTGACCAAAAAATTTCTATATGAAATGTTTGACCATATAATTATTAAAATATGTATGACTAGACTACAATTATTTTCAAATAAATACATATACTTCAGACTATTGTTAAGATTTTACGGAAACTCTTTTGGTATTCATTATATTTTTGGTTCATGTATTGAACAATGATGCTAGACTCATTGTCATACACTTTATCTGAACAATAGCGAAGAACTTTTTGATTTGATGATAATAATGTAAGTAGAATGTTAGACAAAAGAAAAACTTTGTATATTCATATATATATATATATACATTTATTATCTTAAACAAAAAAATTTTTTTTTCCCCAAAAAACATAAAAATTGTGTATAGTTTCCTAGAGCCAACAAATGACGAGAAAAATAAAATGCAAAAAAAAATAGTCCAACAACTAAAAAGAATATGATGGTGGTCAAACGTTTTCGAAGCAAAGAATGTTAAAGTAAATTCATTTATGAACAAAAGCTAAACTTTTTGTCTTTTGGCTGTATTTTGATGATGATGATGATGAGAAAAGTTAAGCAAGAAAAATATATGTATATGCTAAATGTATAGAAACTTTGTTAACAAAAGTTTGTTTTTTAAAGCCAAGGAGGGAGAACAAGAAACAAGAATGATAGAGTATTGAAATAGATGTCATTTAATGACATAAAGATGTCATCAATAAGAACATCCGTAAAGGAAGCCATACCAATATATGTTTGATAAGTTTTGTGTCTTTTATAAATTGTAACAGAAAGTTTATGAAAATTTTTATGAAATTAACTTTTTCATAAAATTGAAATTTAAATAATACTACTATTGACAACTTCGAGGAAGTTGTTCAATTGAAGCCCTAAAATATGCAATAATATGTTCCAGAATTATTCTTTAAATCAAGTTTTTTTACTCATTTAAATATTCAGTCTTATTTGTTTTTTTTTTTGTTTTTTAACCATGATTTTTTTTATCAAATTTCAAAATTTTTCTCATATTAGCCTTAACATATTTTTTGTCTGGTTTATACTTTTTTAAATTTTATTTTTATTCTCTAAGCTATTTTGCTTTTTCTCCTGATAAGCTTGGCCTACTTTAGAGAATTTGGGATTTTATAGAATTTTTCTTGATTTCGTTGTTGGCTTATTTTTTATTTTATCTGCTTATATGTAGGAGTACAAAGTTTAGCCGGTTCGAAATTCCGATTGTTAACAATAAGAATTTATTTGGGCAAACAGAAGATTCTAGGTTTAACGAATATTTAAATAGAAAAACTTTGAAAAATTTGCAAAATTTTCTATGGAAACAGCAAAATTTTGCACAATTTTCTATAGAAAGAGAAAAATTTTGCAAAAATTTTGTATAGAAATAGAAAAATTTTGCAAAAATTTTCTATAGAAATAGAAAAATTTTGGCAAAGTTTTCTATAGAAATAGAAAAATTTTGGCAAAATTTTCTATAGGAATAGAAACATTTTGACAAAATTTTCCATAGAAATAGAAAAATTTTGGCAAAATTTTCTATAGAAATAGAAAAATTTTGGCAAAATTTTCTATAAAAGTAGAAACATTTTGCAAAACTTTCGGTAGAAATAGAAAATCTTTTATAAAAGTAGAAAAATTTTGCAAAATTTTCTGTAGAAATAGAAATTTTTTTTTAAATTTTCTATATGAATAGAAAAATTTTTTTATAGAAATAGAAAAATTTTGCAAAAATTTTCTAAAGCAATAGAAATAAAATAATTTGGCAAAATTTTCTATAGAAATAGAAAAATTTTGCAAAATTTTCTAAAGAAATAGAAAAATATTGCAAAATTTTCTAAAGAAATAGAAAAATTTTGCAAAATTTTCTAAAAAATAGAAAAATTAGTCAAAATTTTCTAAAGCAATAGAAAAATTTTGGCAAAATTTTCTATAGAAATAGAAAAATTTTGGCAAAATTTTCTATAGAAATAGAAAAATTTTGGCAAAATTTTCTATAGAAATAGAAAAATTTTGGCAAAATTTTCTATAGAAATAGAAAAATTTTGGCAAAATTTTCTATAGAAATAGAAAAATTTTGGCACAATTTTCTATAGAAATAGAAAAATTTTGGCAAAATTTTCTATAGAAATAGAAAAATTTTGGCAAAATTTTCTATAGAAATAGAAAAATTTTGGCAAAATTTTCTATAGAAATAGAAAAATTTTGGCAAAATTTTCTATAGAAATAGAAAAATTTTGGCAAAATTTTCTATAGAAATAGAAAAATTTTGGCAAAATTTTCTATAGAAATAGAAAAATTTTGGCAAAATTTTCTATAGAAATAGAAAAATTTTGGCAAAATTTTCTATAGAAATAGAAAAATTTTGGCAAAATTTTCTATAGAAATAGAAAAATTTTGGCAAAATTTTCTATAGAAATAGAAAAATTTTGGCAAAATTTTCTATAGAAATAGAAAAATTTTGGCAAAATTTTCTATAGAAATAGAAAAATCTTGGCAAAATTTTCTATAGAAATAGAAAAATTTTGGCAAAATTTTCTATAGAAATAGAAAAATTTTGGCAAAATTTTCTATAGAAATAGAAAAATTTTGGCAAAATTTTCTATAGAAATAGAAAAATTTTGGCAAAATTTTCTATAGAAATAGAAAAATTTTGGCAAAATTTTCTATAGAAATAGAAAAATTTTGGCAAAATTTTCTATAGAAATAGAAAAATTTTGGCAAAATTTTCTATAGAAATAGACAAATTTTGGCAAAATTTTCTAACGAAATAGAAAAATTTTGGCAAAATTTTCTAAAGCAATAGAAATAAAATAATTTGGCAAAATTTTCTATAGAAATAGAAAAATTTTGCAAAATTTTCTAAAGAAATAGAAAAATATTGCAAAATTTTCTAAAGAAATAGAAAAATTTTGCAAAATTTTCTAAAAAATAGAAAAATTAGTCAAAATTTTCTAAAGCAATAGAAAAATTTTGGCAAAATTTTCTATAGAAATAGAAAAATTTTGGCAAAATTTTCTATAGAAATAGAAAAATTTTGGCAAAATTTTCTATAGAAATAGAAAAATTTTGGCAAAATTTTCTATAGAAATAGAAAAATTTTGGCAAAATTTTCTATAGAAATAGAAAAATTTTGGCAAAATTTTCTATAGAAATAGAAAAATTTTGGCAAAATTTTCTATAGAAATAGAAAAATTTTGGCAAAATTTTCTATAGAAATAGAAAAATTTTGGCACAATTTTCTATAGAAATAGAAAAATTTTGGCAAAATTTTCTATAGAAATAGAAAAATTTTGGCAAAATTTTCTATAGAAATAGAAAAATTTTGGCAAAATTTTCTATAGAAATAGAAAAATTTTGGCAAAATTTTCTATAGAAATAGAAAAATTTTGGCAAAATTTTCTATAGAAATAGAAAAATTTTGGCAAAATTTTCTATAGAAATAGAAAAATTTTGGCAAAATTTTCTATAGAAATAGAAAAATTTTGGCAAAATTTTCTATAGAAATAGAAAAATTTTGGCAAAATTTTCTATAGAAATAGAAAAATTTTGGCAAAATTTTCTATAGAAATAGAAAAATTTTGGCAAAATTTTCTATAGAAATAGAAAAATTTTGGCAAAATTTTCTATAGAAATAGAAAAATTTTGGCAAAATTTTCTATAGAAATAGAAAAATCTTGGCAAAATTTTCTATAGAAATAGAAAAATTTTGGCAAAATTTTCTATAGAAATAGAAAAATTTTGGCAAAATTTTCTATAGAAATAGAAAAATTTTGGCAAAATTTTCTATAGAAATAGAAAAATTTTGGCAAAATTTTCTATAGAAATAGAAAAATTTTGGCAAAATTTTCTATAGAAATAGAAAAATTTTGGCAAAATTTTCTATAGAAATAGAAAAATTTTGGCAAAATTTTCTATAGAAATAGACAAATTTTGGCAAAATTTTCTATAGAAATAGAAAAATTTTGGCAAAATTTTCTATAGAAATAGAAAAATTTTGGCAAAATTTTCTATAGAAATAGAAAAATTTTGGCAAAATTTTCTATAGAAATAGAAAAATTTTGGCAAAATTTTCTATAGAAATAGAAAAATTTTGGCAAAATTTTCTATAGAAATAGAAAAATTTTGGCAAAATTTTCTATAGAAATAGAAAAATTTTGGCAAAATTTTCTATAGAAATAGAAAAATTTTGGCAAAATTTTCTATAGAAATAGAAAAATTTTGGCAAAATTTTCTATAGAAATAGAAAAATTTTGGCAAAATTTTCTATAGAAATAGAAAAATTTTGGCAAAATTTTCTATAGAAATAGAAAAATTTAGGCAAAATTTTCTATAGAAATAGAAAAATTTTGGCAAAATTTTCTATAGAAATAGAAAAATTTTGGCAAAATTTTCTATAGAAATAGAAAAATTTTGGCAAAATTTTCTATAGAAATAGAAAAATTTTGGCAAAATTTTCTATAGAAATAGAAAAATTTTGGCAAAATTTTCTATAGAAATAGAAAAATTTTGGCAAAATTTTCTATAGAAATAGAAAAATTTTGGCAAAATTTTCTATAGAAATAGAAAAATTTTGGCAAAATTTTCTATAGAAATAGAAAAATTTTGGCAAAATTTTCTATAGAAATAGAAAAATTTTGGCAAAATTTTCTATAGAAATAGAAAAATTTTGGCAAAATTTTCTATAGAAATAGAAAAATTTTGGCAAAATTTTCTATAGAAATAGAAAAATTTTGGCAAAATTTTCTATAGAAATAGAAAAATTTTGGCAAAATTTTCTATAGAAATAGAAAAATTTTGGCAAAATTTTCTATAGAAATAGAAAAATTTTGGCAAAATTTTCTATAGAAATAGAAAAATTTTGGCAAAATTTTCTATAGAAATAGAAAAATCTTGGCAAAATTTTCTATAGAAATAGAAAAATTTTGGCAAAATTTTCTATAGAAATAGAAAAATTTTGGCAAAATTTTCTATAGAAATAGAAAAATTTTGGCAAAATTTTCTATAGAAATAGAAAAATTTTGGCAAAATTTTCTATAGAAATAGAAAAATTTTGGCAAAATTTTCTATAGAAATAGAAAAATTTTGGCAACATTTTCTATAGAAATAGAAAAATTTTGGCAAAATTTTCTATAGAAATAGAAAAATTTTGGCAAAATTTCCTATAGAAATAGAAAAATTTTGGCAGAATTTTCTATAGAAATAGAAAAATTTTGGCAAAATTTTCTATAGAAATAGAAAAATTTTGCAAAAATTTTCTATAGAAATAGAAAAATTTTGCAAAAATTTTCTATAGAAATAGAAAAATTTTGCAAAAATTTTCTATAGAAATAGAAAAATTATGCAAAAATTTTCTATAGAAATAGAAAAATTTTGCAAAAATTTTCTATAGAAATAGAAAAATTTTGCAAAAATTTTCTATAGAAATAGAAAAATTTTGCAAAAATTTTCTATAGAAATAGAAAAATTTTGCAAAAATTTTCTACAGAAATAGAAAAATTTTGCAAAAATTTTCTATAGAAATAGAAAAATTTTCTATAGAAATAGAAAAATTTGGCAAAATTTTCTATAGAAATAGAAAAATTTTGCAAAAATTTTCTATAGAAATAGAAAAATTTTGGCAAAATTTTCTATAGAAATAGAAAAATTTTGGCAAAATTTTCTATAGAAATAGAAAAATTTTGGCAAAATTTTCTATAGAAATAGAAAAATTTTGGCAAAATTTTCTATAGAAATAGAAAAATTTTGGCAAAATTTTCTATAGAAATAGAAAAATTTTGGCAAAATTTTCTATAGAAATAGAAAAATTTTGGCAAAATTTTCTATAGAAATAGAAAAATTTTGGCAAAATTTTCTATAGAAATAGAAAAATTTTGGCAAAATTTTCTATAGAAATAGAAAAATTTTGGCAAAATTTTCTATAGAAATAGAAAAATTTTGGCAAAATTTTCTATAGAAATAGAAAAATTTTGGCAAAATTTTCTATAGAAATAGAAAAATTTTGGCAAAATTTTCTATAGAAATAGAAAAATTTTGGCAAAATTTTCTATAGAAATAGAAAAATTTTGGCAAAATTTTCTATAGAAATAAAAAAATTTTATCAAAATTTTCTATAGAAATAGAAAAATTTTATCAAAATTTTGTATAGAAATAGAAAAATTTTGGCAAAATTTTCTATAGAAATAGAAAAATTCTGGCAAAATTTTCTATAGAAATAGAAAAATTTTGGCAAAATTTTCTATAGAAATAGAAAAATTTTTGCAAAATTTTCTATAGAAATAGAAAAATTTTGGCAAAATTTTCTATAGAAATAGAAAAATTCTGGCAAATTTTCTGTAGAAATAGAAAAATTCTGGCAAAATTTTCTATAGAAATAGAAAAATTTTGGCAAAATTTTCTATAGAAATAGACAAATTTTGGCAAAATTTTCTATAGAAATAGAAAAATTTTGGCAAAATTTTCTATAGAAATAGAAAAATTTTGGCAAAATTTTCTATGGAAATAGAAAAATTTTGGCAAAATTTTCTATTAGAAATAGAAAAATTTTGGCAAAATTTTCTATAGAAATAGAAAAATTTTGGCAAAATTTTCTATAGAAATAGAAAAATTTTGGCAAAATTTTCTGTAGGAATAGACAAATTTTGGCAAAATTTTCTATAGAAATAGAAAATTTTTGGCAAAATTATCTATAAAAATAGAAAAATTTTGGCAAAATTTTCTATAGAAATAGAAAATTTTTGGCAAAATTATCTATAGAAATAGAAAAATTTTGGCAAAATTTTCTATAGACATAGAAAAATTTTGGCAAAATTATCTATAAAAATAGAAAAATTTTGGCAAAATTTTCTATAGAAATAGAAAAATTTTGGCAACATTTTC
This sequence comes from Stomorhina lunata, assembly GCA_933228675.1. Classification (NCBI taxonomy): domain Eukaryota; kingdom Metazoa; phylum Arthropoda; class Insecta; order Diptera; family Rhiniidae; genus Stomorhina; species Stomorhina lunata. The sequence goes on along the minus strand of OW121740.1, from coordinate 166,984,953 downwards.
TATAGAAATAGAAAAATTTTGGCAAAATTTTCTATAGAAATAAAAAATTTTGGCAAAATTTTCTATAGAAATAAAAAATTTTGGCAAAATTTTCTATAGAAATAGAAAAATTTTGGCAACATTTTCTATAGAAATAGAAAAATTTTGTCAAAATTTTCTATAGAAATAGAAAAATTTTTCAAAAATTTTCTATAGAAATAGAAAAATTTTGCAAAAATTTTCTATAGAAATAGAAAAATTTTGCAAAAATTTTCTATAGAAATAGAAAAATTTTGCAAAAATTTTCTATAGAAATAGAAAAATTTTGCAAAAATTTTCTATAGAAATAGAAAAATTTTGCAAAAATTTTCTATAGAAATAGAAAAATTTTGCAAAAATTTTCTATAGAAATAGAAAAATTTTGCAAAAATTTTCTATAGAAATAGAAAAATTTTGCAAAAATTTTCTATAGAAATAGAAAAATTTTGCAAAAATTTTCTATAGAAATAGAAAAATTTTGCAAAAATTTTCTATAGAAATAGAAAAATTTTGCAAAAATTTGGCAAAATTTTCTATAGAAATAGAAAAATTTTGGCAAAATTTTCTGTAGGAATAGACAAATTTTGGCAAAATTTTCTATAGAAATAGAAAATTTTTGGCAAAATTATCTATAAAAATAGAAAAATTTTGGCAAAATTTTCTATAGAAATAGAAAATTTTTGGCAAAATTATCTATAGAAATAGAAAAATTTTGGCAAAATTTTCTATAGAAATAGAAAAATTTTGGCAAAATTATCTATAAAAATAGAAAAATTTTGGCAAAATTTTCTATAGAAATAGAAAAATTTTGGCAAAATTTTCTGTAGGAATAGACAAATTTTGGCAAAATTTTCTATAGAAATAGAAAATTTTTGGCAAAATTATCTATAAAAATAGAAAAATTTTGGCAAAATTTTCTATAGAAATAGAAAAATTTTGTCAAAATTTTCTATAGAAATAAAAAATTTGGCCAAAATTTTCTTTAGAAATAGAAAAATTTTGGCAAAATTTTCTATAGAAATAGAAAGATTTTGGCAAAATTTTCTATGGAAATAGAAAGATTTTGGCAAAATTTTCTATAGAAATAGAAAAATTTTTACAAAATTTTCTATAGAAATAGAAAAATTTTGGCAAAATTTTCTGTATAAATAGAAAAATTTTGGCAAAATTTTCTATAGAAATAGAAAAATTTTGGCAAAATTTTCTATAGAAGTAGAAACATTTTGGCAAAATTTTCTATAGAAATAGAAAAATTTTGGCAAAATTTTCTATAGAAATAGAAAATTTTTTTAAATATATTTCAATTTTTTTTTATAAAAATAGAAATATTGGAAAATTTTAGATAAAAATTATACATTTTGTTTGTTCGTCATAATCATTAGTTACTGTTTAGATGTGTTGGTTGCTGTTCAAAATTTTGTTTGATTCCCTTATGATTTTAAGAATCATACACATGTATATATGAACTAGTATGTGTTACTATGAGAACATTAATATTAACAAAGAAAACTTTTCAAATTTAAGTATGTTTAGCAACAAAAACAACCAAAGATAGAAAAAAAAACCAACATTGCCCTTGGGTTTGTTATGGAAATTTTTCATCAATTTTGATGAGAAATTTATACATTTTTATAGATTTATAAGAAACATTTTTTTTCTTTCTAAAGTAGATAAAGTATTTTAGGGATATTTCGATACTGGCTACTGAAAAAACTAAAATAGTTTATTGAAACTTATTTAAAAGCTGAATATTGAAATGGGGATAATATTTAAATTTTCTAGCAAAAGTTATCAATTCTTTAACTAGGGTATAATATATGATAAATCCTTTGTATTTGCCTAAAATTACCCAAAATACTGATTATGACCATTAAGTGAAATGTAAATATACTAAGCTACTCCTTTTGTCCAAAACAAGCTAATAATTTTGTGTCGTGATAAAATCTATTTGTTCGAAAATTTGTGATTTTGCTACCGCCATTTAGCAAATTTGCCACTCAGCATTTACAAATTAATTTACACTTATAATCCTAAACAGATAATATATCCAAAATGTCTATATATATATATATATATATATATATATATAGATATGTATGTCTAGCAGTTAATGCAAATACCTTTATAAACTTCAGTACATTTACACTAACACCTTCATAGAATTGCACAATGCTTTCAAGTATTATGTAGTTTGACAATGAGATTTCTAATAATTATACATTATATACATATGTACTATATATGTAAGTTGATGTAGATGTCTGTGCAAAGGAGTACGTGTTATATTATTACTACTTACCTAATATTTCTACTGTATGAGTAATTTCACGTGGTTCCATTGTTGCTATTTGGCAAATATAATCACCCGCATCCTGGGGCACAGCATCACGTATTTGCAGATTAAAACCGTTGACTAAACGTACACGTGGATCAGGGGTAACTTTAACAGAACCAGCTGTTAATATCGCAATACCACGTTTCCAGGCAACGACATAGGGATCTGTAAGAAAACGAATAAAATATAATTAAAATGATTTCAATGAAAGAATAAGAAAACTTGTATAATCAAAAATGAGGTAGAAGAGATAAATACTATGAAATAGATATTCATCGATTTTCTCAAAATTTAATTGTTTAGATTTTAAAGAAATATTTCTGAAGCAAAATAATTTTTCATTTCCATAGAAAATTTTGCAAAAATTTTCTGTTTCTATAGAAAATTTTGCAAAATTTTTCTATTCCTACAGAAAATTTTTCTATTTCTATAGAAAATTTTGCCAAATTTTTATTTTGTATAGAAAATTTTGCAAAATTTTTCCATTTCTATAGAAAATTTTGCAAAATTTTTCTATTTCTACAGAAAATTTTGCAAAATTCTTCTATTTCTATAGAAAATTTTGCAAAATTCTTCTATTTCTATAGAAAATTTTGCAAAATTCTTCTATTTCTATAAAAAAAATTCTATAGAAAATGTTGCAAAATTTTTCTATTTCTATCGAAAATTTTTCAAAATTTTTCTATTTCTATAGAAAATTTTTGCAAAATTTTTCTATTTCTATAGAAAATTTTGCAAAATTTTTCTATTTCTATAGAAAATTTTGCAAAATTTTTCTATTTCTATAGAAAATTTTGCAAAATTTTTCTATTTCTATAGAAAATTTTTCTATTTCTATAGAAAATTTTTGCAAAATTTTTCTATTTCTGTAGAAAATTTTTGCAAAATTTTTCTATTTCTATAGAAAATTTTTGCAAAATTTTTCTATTTCTATAGAAAATTTTTGCAAAATTTTTCTATTTCTATAGAAAATTTTTGCAAAATTTTTCTATTTCTATAGAAAATTTTTGCAAAATTTTTCTATTTCTATAGAAAATTTTTGCAAAATTTTTCTATTTCTATAGAAAATTTTTGCAAAATTTTTCTATTTCTATAGAAAATTTTTGCAAAATTTTTCTATTTCTATAGAAAATTTTTGCAAAATTTTTCTATTTCTATAGAAAATTTTTGCAAAATTTTTCTATTTCTATAGAAAATTTTTGCAAAATTTTTCTATTTCTATAGAAAATTTTTGCAAAATTTTTCTATTTCTATAGAAAATTTTTGCAAAATTTTTCTATTTCTATAGAAAATTTTTGCAAAATTTTTCTATTTCTATAGAAAATTTTTGCAAAATTTTTCTATTTCTATAGAAAATTTTTGCAAAATTTTTCTATTTCTATAGAAAATTTTTGCAAAATTTTTCTATTTCTATAGAAAATTTTTGCAAAATTTTTCTATTTCTATAGAAAATTTTTGCAAAATTTTTCTATTTCTATAGAAAATTTTTGCAAAATTTTTCTATTTCTATAGAAAATTTTTGCAAAATTTTTCTATTTCTATAGAAAATTTTTGCAAAATTTTTCTATTTCTATAGAAAATTTTTGCAAAATTTTTCTATTTCTATAGAAAATTTTTGCAAAATTTTTCTATTTCTATAGAAAATTTTTGCAAAATTTTTCTATTTCTATAGAAAATTTTTGCAAAATTTTTCTATTTCTATAGAAAATTTTTGCAAAATTTTTCTATTTCTATAGAAAATTTTTGCAAAATTTTTCTATTTCTATAGAAAATTTTTGCAAAATTTTTCTATTTCTATAGAAAATTTTTGCAAAATTTTTCTATTTCTATAGAAAATTTTTGCAAAATTTTTCTATTTCTATAGAAAATTTTTGCAAAATTTTTCTATTTCTATAGAAAATTTTTGCAAAATTTTTCTATTTCTATAGAAAATTTTTGCAAAATTTTTCTATTTCTATAGAAAATTTTTGCAAAATTTTTCTATTTCTATAGAAAATTTTTGCAAAATTTTTCTATTTCTATAGAAAATTTTTGCAAAATTTTTCTATTTCTATAGAAAATTTTTGCAAAATTTTTCTATTTCTATAGAAAATTTTTGCAAAATTTTTCTATTTCTATAGAAAATTTTTGCAAAATTTTTCTATTTCTATAGAAAATTTTTGCAAAATTTTTCTATTTCTATAGAAAATTTTTGCAAAATTTTTGCAAAATTTTTCTATTTCTATAGAAAATTTTTGCAAAATTTTTCTATTTCTATAGAAAATTTTTGCAAAATTTTTCTATTTCTATAGAAAATTTTTGCAAAATTTTTCTATTTCTATAGAAAATTTTTGCAAAATTTTTCTATTTCTATAGAAAATTTTTGCAAAATTTTTCTATTTCTTTAGAAAATTTTTGCTAAATTTTTTTTATTTCTTTAGAAAATTTTTGCAAAATTTTTCTATTTCTTTAGAAAATTTTTGCAAAATTTTTCTATTTCTATAAAAAATTTTGTTAAGATTTTCTGTTTCTATAGAAAATTTTCCAAAAATTTTTCTATTTCTCAAAAAATAACAAAATAGTCGGTATGTTAATATTAGTCGGGATGTAAATATGCGATGTTTTTGATCTGCCTAAAGTGGGGATAATCCTCCTGAAGAGATGGCCTAATCAACCATCGAAACGCGTCTAGGAATTTGGTTTTTTCGCAAACATTTTTTGGCTTTTTATCAATAAATTGGTCTGTGACATTAATAAATAATTGTAACAGATTTGGCATCAAATGCGAATACTCTTTCGTTTGCATTTTTATATTTCTTTAAAAAATTTCCAAAATTTTTCTATTTCTTTAAAAAAATTTTCCAAAAGTTTTCTATTTCTATAGAAAATTTTACAAGATTTTTATATATTACTCTACACTGTTCAACATAATATGGTTTTGAAACATTCTCGCCTTTAGATGAACACATTGGAATATCTTTCAAATTATTTCTAAACCTCAATTGAAAATATCTTTATTTTGTAATTTATTTAATTTAAATAGATTCACGTAAAAGTTGTTTGCGTTCAAATAAACCCAATCGAAAATTCTAAGAAAAAGTACTCGATTTCGTTTGAAATCAAAGACATGTAAATGTAATCTTTCTAAGTAACATCAAGAGCAGAAAATCTAATTAAATTCCTCATTATGCCTTTCAGTATAAAACCGCAAGAGCATTTACGTTACTACGAAAAACATTCAAGGAAATTCAAGAAGAAACGGAAAGGCGAGACACGACAAGGGTCTGGAAATAGGAAATCGGTATGGTTTACAAGAAGACAAACGAGTATCAATGGAAGCTGCTGTTGCTTAATCAATTTATAGCCATAGGGTGTCTGCCGTATGGGGTGGCATTTCAAAAGGTTGTACAAAAGCTATAAAAAACGATATGCGAAGCAAAAACAAAAAGATGAATACTGACAGGAAATGATATGAAATCAATAGGATTCAATCAATTCAAAAGTGATATGCAAATGAAAACGCAATCAAACATCCGTTTGTGTGTATGGCATACTTAATCAGCATACCACATATAAACACTCACACTTTAAGCCTCTTCAACTTCACCTACACCTATACTATATTGACTCTTAGTGAGCAAGAGAGAAATCATAATGTTAACCACAAAAATGTTTACATACATATAAATAGATTTAAGTACTGTTATTAATGTACATACAAAACTGTATACTTCTACACATACATATGTCCCATACTTTCTCCTCTCTTATTTGTGGCTTCCATAATCTTTTCATTACATTCACACATATACTCATACATATTTTTATACAAATGGGAAAATTTTTGAAATGATTTCAATATTTAATATATATATTAACTTTACAGTCATCATATTCATTGAAAATTCGTGCTTGTATTTATTCATTCATACGTTCATTCACATACTTATATTTAAATACATACATACACTTATTAGTATTATTTGTACTTGTCAATATGACTTTTAGAAGTATTCGTTGTATAATTTTACATATAGTCTTAGGAGATATGTACGTAAAAGTGTCTTTTGATGTTTTATGGTTGTTATAAATTTATTCCCATTTATCAATATTTTTGTCATTATTTATTCAATAAAAGTAAAAAATGTTTCTATGCGTCTTATTTATTACTTTTTTGGGTGTACACAAAAAACAGAAAATACAAAATTTATAATAATTTCCTAGAAAAAATATTTAAAGATTGATTTATATTTAAAAAACTTTGAATGTTTTAAACAGTTTCTATTTCCTTATTTCCAAAGAAAATTTATTAACGTATTAAGCATCTTTTACAAAGTGTTAATTTTATTCAAAATTTTTACGTTTTCCAAAAAAATTTTCTTATAATTTCAAAACATTTTTAATAGATATTGATTTCTTATAAGTTTTATGAAATTTCCGCAGATTTCCTTTTAAAAATTAATGAAAATTAATGTATCAATTAATTGCTTTATAGAACAATTTTAAAATATCAATTTCCAATTCACAAACGAATTATAAAATTATCAAGGTCTAACTATAAGAAATATTAAATAAATAAGTAAAATTTGGCATAGTTTATTTTTGTTTATGAACAAGCGTTATTTTAAAAATATATGTGATTTGTTTTATTTAAGAAGCCTGCCCTCATTTAGTATAACTATCTCATATGGTTTGTGTCAATAATAACATATATAGTTTTATTAAGTATTTAGCAAAATGTTGGAAAATTTTCTATACAAATAGAAAAATGTTTCTATAGAAATAGAAAAATTTTGCAAAATTTTCTATAGAAATAGAAAAATTTTGCAAAATTTTCTATAGAAATAGAAAAATTTTGCAAAGTTTTCTATAGAAATAGAAAAATTTTGCAAAATTTTTTATAGAAATAGAAAAATTTTGCAAAATTTTCTATAGAAATAGAAAAATTTTGCAAAATTTTCTATAGAAATATGAAAATTTTGCAAAATTTTCTATAGAAATAACAAAATTCTGCAAAATTTTCTATAGAAATAGAAAAATTTTGCAAAATTTTCTATAGAAATAGAAAAATTTTGCAAAATTTTCTTTAGAAATAGAAAAATTTTGCAAAATTTTCTTTAGAAATAGAAAAATTTTGCAAAATTTTCTATAGAAATAGAAAAGTTTTGCAAAATTTTCTATAGAAATAGAAAAATTTTGCAAAATTTTCTATAGAAATAGAAAAATTTTGCAAAATTTTCTATAGAAATAGAAAAATTTTGCAAAATTTTCTATAGAAATAGAAAAATTTTGCAAATTTTCTATAGAAATAGAAAAATTTTGCAAAATTTTCTATAGAAATAAAAACATTTTGCAAAATTTTCTATAGAAATTGAAAAATTTTGCAAAATTTTCTATAGAAGTTGAAAAATTTTGCAAAATTTTCTATAGAAATAGAAAAATTTTGCAAAAGTTTCTATAGAAATAGAAAAATTTTGCAAAATTTTCTATAGAAATAGAAAAATTTTGCAAAATTTTCTATAGAAATTGAAAAATTTTGCAAAATTTTCTATAGAAATAGAAAAGTTTTGCAAAATTTTCTATAGAAATAGAAAAATTTTGCAAAATTTTCTTTAGAAATAGAAAAATTTTGCAAAATTTTCTATAGAAATAGAAAAATTTTGCAAAATTTTCTATAGAAATAGAAAAATTTTGCAAATTTTCTATAGAAATAGAAAAATTTTGCAAAATTTTCTATAGAAATAGAAAAATTTTGCAAAATTTTCTATAGAAATAGAAAAATTTTGCAAAATTTTCTATAGAAATAGAAAAATTTTGCAAAATTTTCTATAGAAATTGAAAAATTTTGCAAAATTTTCTATAGAAATAGAAAAATTTTGCAAATTTTCTATAGAAATAGAAAAATTTTGCAAAATTTTCTATAGAAATAGAAAAATTTTGCAAAAATTTTCTATAGAAATAGAAAAATTTTGCAAAATTTTCTATAGAAATAAAAATTTTGCAAAAATTTTCTATAGGAATAGAAAAATTTTGCAAAATTTTCTATAGAAATAATATTATTGTAAAAATTTTCTATAGAAATACAAAAATTTTGCAACATTTTCTATTGATATAGAAAAATTTGGAAAATTTTGCTATAGAAATAGAAAAATTTTGCAAAACTTTCTATAGAAAAATTTTGCAAAACTTTCTATAGAAATAGAAAAATTCTTTATAGAAATAGAAAAATTTCGTAAAATTTTCTATAGAAATAGAAAAATTTCGTAAAATTTTCTATAGAAATAGAAAAATTTTGCAAAATTTTCTATAGAATTAGAAAAATTTTGTAAAATTTTCTGTAGAAACAGAATATCTAGAGATAAGTTTTGTAGTTGTTCTGTTTGTATGAAAATTTTGCAAAATTCTATAGAAAATTTTCTAAATTTTGCAAATTGATTATTTTTATATAGAATATAATATAGCAATCAGAGAAAAATTACCAGAATTTTTGCCCAGATATAAGGCCGTCATTTTTTGATCATGACTCAAGGTCATATGTTACAAGACCTATCAAAAAGTTTTAAAAAAAGTTTTTGTTACTGCACCCTTAAGTTTTCAAGCAAACAATTCTATAAAATTAATTCATACACCCAATTTTTGATTTTACATTAAAAATAATTAGGAAACTTTTTTAAATCTTCATGTTTCTATTTTATCGATTTTTAAATTACTCGTACTTTACGCAATAATATTTGCTTACATTTTCAAAGTCAAACACAAATTAATAGCTATTAATACTTTTTTTACACTGAACATTTTTTATTTTGTGCTTTTGTTCAATATTTGCCTGTAAAAATAAAGTGTGGGTATGTAAATTTAAACAATTGTTGAGTTTTTACAAACGTAAATAAACTTGTACATATGTATAAAAATACTGTTAAGTTCTAAGTATATGTTTATGTAATGACAGTGTTATAGAGAAGTGTGTTGCTGACACTTTTAATTGTGGTAGTATTGCTGAAAATGTTATTATTTTCTAGCAGACAATCAATGCGAATACAAACAAAAATACTTACATACACACATACAAATGTCTAAGTATTACATTAATTTTAATATTCGAAATGTTTATTGCACAAGTGATATTTTCATTGTATGTATGTAAGTGTGTAAAAGACAATGTTCGCGTGTAAAATACATGATTGTACATACATACATTGAGATTGAATACATAAATGTTAAGTGTAGATGTTAACACGTCTATATAAATGCTAATGAAGAGCACTTGATTTTAGATTATGCATGATTTAATAATATTCTCATTTGATTTCTATTTTAAGGAGGCAAAAACACTTTCATACAATATTTCAAGTGTTTGCATCTACTTAAACACACACATGCTTTAGATACTTTGCATTTATTATTTTATTATTTTCTTTTTGTGAGCAATAAATGTAAGTACTTTTATGTAAAAGCTAAAGTTTTAAGACTTAATTGCAAGATTTAATTAAGAAATACTTTTTATGTTTGTGGAAATTTAATTATTGATGAATACATTTAATGATTAATTTTTATGTGGTTTTATTAAAAATATAAAATTAATTTATATACACTCTAATTAACAATTTTTTTTTTTGGAAAAAACCTAGAAATATATAGAAACATATTTCTGAAGAAAAGTTTTGCAAAATTTTTCTATTTCTACAGAAAATTTTTGCAAAATTTTTCTATTTCTATAGAAAATTTTTCTATTTCTATAGAAAATTTTTGCAAAATATTTCTATTTTTATAGAAAATTTTTGCAAAATATTTCTATTTCTATAGAAAATTTATTAAAATTTGTAATTTCGAAAGAAAATTCTGTTTTACTTTAAAATAGATGTTTCAAAGTAAGGAAGATTTATTTTCTTAACACAAAATTTAAATAAAGGAATTTTGCATATTTTTTATTAAACTTCAAATGGCGTCATCAGCACAATATTTTATGAATTATTGAGTACCTCTGCACTCACTCTCAATAGCTTTATATAGAACCTTTAGACATATATGTATATCCAAGTAGGTTCTGTTTTTCAATAAAAATTTTCTTTACTTCAAATATTTACAGGCAACGTTTATACGAAGGTATTCAGTCATAAATGCATGAAGGTGTATGGATGTGTGTAAGTTCCTGTGAGCCTGTGAGAGAGAAAGCTGTGGTAAGAAACTTAAACATACATACACACGAGTTCAAAAATACATATAAAACAAATAAAATGCTAAAAAATGGAAAAGGAAAACATTTTTGTAACACGACTTGTATGTTTGTGTGCGAAGGTTGGTACACCCAATTCCCATCATATAATAAACGACGTTTATAAAGAAAATTGAGGGCTTTCAAAATAAATTTAATTGCTTCAACGTTGATGGCTTATATTTCATTTTTATGCTCACACATACATTTTATTTATATTTAAGTCCTAACTCACTCTTTTATTAATATCATTATTATTACCGTTATTTTTGGCTCTTTGGTTCTTCTTTTCGCCCGTTTTTCATGACTTTTCTGCATTTATTTGTTTTTGTATGTCGTTGTTTGCTGGTTGTTAAAAAACTTTATGTTAATTTTGAAATTTTTAATAAGATTTTAATATTAATTGGATTTTTTTCTTGTGATTCCTTATAATTACGCGTACTTATTTTTTTATTTTAATTAAACTTTTTGCGGGGTTTTTATTAGTGATTAAGTTTGTTAATTATTATTGTTGGAATTGCTCACAGAAAAGAAGCAAATTGGTCCCGTTTCACACGACTCAGGTTTACTTGATCAGTTTTTCTTTAACTTTCTTTTTAACTTGCATTTTATTTTCCTTAAATTTCATACAAATTTTCAAAATTTTCGTAAACTTGATAATACGGTCAGGTTTGCTCAATTTTAATTCTGTTAGTTTTTTTTTTCACACAAATTCAAGACTTGATAAGCCAAACCTGACTAATGTAAAAGTATACTTGTTAGTCTATGTCTACGTCTATGTCTTAATCTATGTCTAAGTCTATGTCTTAGTCTATGTCTTAGTCTATGTCTTAGTCTATGTCTTAGTCTATGTCTTAGTCTATGTCTTAGTCTATGTCTTAGTCTATGTCTTAGTCTATGTCTTAGTCTATGTCTTAGTCTATGTCTTAGTCTATGTCTTAGTCTATGTCTTAGTCTATGTCTTAGTCTATGTCTTAGTCTATGTCTTAGTCTATGTCTTAGTCTATGTCTTAGTCTATGTCTTAGTCTATGTCTTAGTCTATGTCTTAGTCTATGTCTTAGTCTATGTCTTAGTCTATGTCTTAGTCTATGTCTTAGTCTATGTCTTAGTCTATGTCTTAGTCTATGTCTTAGTCTATGTCTTAGTCTATGTCTTAGTCTATGTCTTAGTCTATGTCTTAGTCTATGTCTTAGTCTATGTCTTAGTCTATGTCTTAGTCTATGTCTTAGTCTATGTCTTAGTCTATGTCTTAGTCTATGTCTTAGTCTATGTCTTAGTCTATGTCTTAGTCTATGTCTTAGTCTATGTCTTAGTCTATGTCTTAGTCTATGTCTTAGTCTATGTCTTAGTCTATGTCTTAGTCTATGTCTTAGTCTATGTCTTAGTCTATGTCTTAGTCTATGTCTTAGTCTATGTCTTAGTCTATGTCTTAGTCTATGTCTTAGTCTATGTCTTAGTCTATGTCTTAGTCTATGTCTTAGTCTATGTCTTAGTCTATGTCTTAGTCTATGTCTTAGTCTATGTCTTAGTCTATGTCTTAGTCTATGTCTTAGTCTATGTCTTAGTCTATTTCTTAGTCTATGTCTTAGTCTATGTCTTAGTCTATGTCTTAGTCTATGTTTTAGTCTATGTCTTAGTCTATATCTTAGTCTATGTCTTAGTCTATGTCTTAGTCTATGTCTTAGTCTATGTCTTAGTCTATGTCTTAGTCTATGTCTTAGTCTATGTCTTAGTATATGTCTTAGTCTATGTCTTAGTCTATATCTTAGTCTATGTCTTAGTCTATGTCTTAGTCTATGTCTTAGTCTATGTCTTAGTCTATGTCTTAGTCTATGTCTTAGTCTATGTCTTAGTCTATATCTTAGTCTATGTCTTAGTCTATGTCTTAGTCTATGTCTTAGTCTATGTCTTAGTCTATGTCTTAGTCTATGTCTTAGTCTATGTCTTAGTCTATGTCTTAGTCTATGTCTTAGTCTATGTCTTAGTCTATGTCTTAGTCTATGTCTTAGTCTATGTCTTAGTCTATGTCTTAGTCTATGTCTTAGTCTATGTCTTATTCTATATCTTAGTCTATGTCTATGTCTTAGTCTATGTCTTAGTCTATGTCTTAGTCTATGTCATAGTCTATGTCTTAGTCTATGTCTTAGTCTATGCCTTAGTCTATGTCTTAGTCTATGTCTTAGTCTATGCCTTAATCTATGTCTTAATCTATGTCTTATCTTAGTCTATTTCTTAGTCTATGTCTTTGTCTATGTCTTAGTCTATGTCTCAGTCTATGTCTTAGTCTATGTTTTAGTCTATGTCTTGGTCTATGTCTTAGTCTATGTCTTAACCTATGTCTTATTCTATGTCTTAGTATTATCTTAGTCTATTTCTTAGTCTATGTCTTTGTCTATGTCTTAGTCTATGTCTTTGTCTATGTCTTAGTTTATATCTTAGTCTATGTCTTAGTCTATGTCTTAGTTAATGTCTTAGCCTATGTCTTAGTCAATGTCTTAGTCTATATCTTAGTCTGTGACACTGTGTATTAGTCTATATCTATTTCTTAGCCTATATCCTATGTCTGTGCCTTAGTGTATGGGTTGGTCCATGTCTTAGTCTATTATCTCTTCTGTATTTAAAAACCATTAATTTTTCTATTATTTAATTTAAATTTAAAACATTCAAAACTAAATTCCAATATTTTAAAATCAAACAAAAAACTGCCACTTGAGAAATATCTATACCACACTTCAGCTGCCAACAAAACATTCCTCATTGCATTCAAAATACATTAATTTTCCGAATGTTTATTGAATAACTTTTGTGGGTAAAGTGAAGAACAAAAACTAGCACTAAATATTATTGAAAAAGTTTTGTGCAAAGTTGTTAATCAATCTCCAATAGATTGGCTTTTTCGAAATGCACAGAAAACCTACATTTGCAGAAATATACATATTTTAAATATAGGGTCTTGTTTTTTTTTATTGCACAACTTCTAGAAAAAAAGTCTAGACTGTTGTTAACATGCACGTTTGGTCAGGCATGCTCTAACCGAAACGTGTTCATACATTTTCCCTCAAACTGGTACACACAAATATTGTATAATACTTAAATGAATTTCTTGTTATTATTGCTCTACATTTTTCATTCTCGATGTAGTTCTTTTGCCTTTTTTTCTGGTTTCCTCATATTATATTTGTAGAAAATTTATTGCATTTCCTAAAGGCCAATAACATGCATTACCCACAAATATGGTAGTTTCCTACAGATAAATTACTTTGCGGTTTAGGCCTTTAAACAATATGGTCACTCACATATACTTTCGCACACACTTGAGCACTTTGGTATTACCAACACTTTTGCAATATCTTGTTTGAGGACTATGATATCAAGTAGAAGACACATTAATGTTTCATTTCGTTGTAAAATTTTGCAATGTCTTTCTTTTTCATTTTTGTTTGTCCCATGTTCGAAAATGTTGTGGATATTGTAAAGGCCACTCATTAAAACCGCAACGTGCAGCGTAAACTCAAGATTGTCTAAAAAAGCTAAATATTTCTGTAAATACATAAAAGCAATCTCATTTTCTTGCTTTAAATAAATTTTTATACACATACATATATTTTTATATAGATTTTAGTATTAAACCACAAATAGTTCAAGTATATAAAAATGTTGATAATATGTTATAGAAATTGTTTTCTTTGGCAGAAAAGAATGCTGAGGCGTAAATCTACAGGATTAAAATTTAAAATAGTAGGATTTAATGAAAAAGACAACATAAAAAAAATGTTTAACAAGAATCTTATGTCAAATATTTAAATTTGATATGTTAAAAAAAGATTTTTGAAAAGTTACTAAACTTAGTTTTAAATATTAATAAAAGAAAAAATCCGAAAGATTAAAGGAAAGTTTGAGAAATGGATTTTATTAAAAATTTAGCTTCATATGCAAGAAAAATTCTTCTAAAAATTAATTTACGAAAGCTTTGAATCGATTTATTATTGCTAGGGTTAGGCTATATCTAGTATAACTCCACATCTTAATCGATATCTTAGTTTTGGTCTTATGACTATTGATAAGTATCGAGAAAATAAAATTAATTTTTAGAAAAGCATACCCTTTAATTTTTTTCGAAGGATGCCAAAATTATTCTAAACAAAATTTGATGAACCTGGAACCATAGGAACTCTTGAAGCCACCACTGTAAAGAGCCATAGACCCAATTGTATGGAAGAAAATGGAATTATTGTTTATTTTAGCGGAATTTCGAACATCTGAGATTTACTTTTACAAAACAATAATAGAATCTAAAACAGAACTAAAACAGCTTTCATAAAAGTCATAAGTCCTGCAATTTTCTCCTGAAAATTTGTGTCCCTGACGACTACCTAAGAATATGCAACAAAAAATTTTTAGTTTGAAAAAAATATATTAAAAATGTAGGTGACAAATTTTAGTAAATTAAATTTTAAGTTTTGATCAGAACCTATCAAATTATTTCCTTCATAAAAATAAATTTATAACAACCATTTGGAAATTCGTTTTTAGCGTGTTAAATGGACTTATACCACTTTCAAAACAAACATTTTAAAATATAAATTTTTTTAATTGAAAAATGTTTGGAACTTAAATTGTTTTTAAAACAAATAATATTTATTTTTTTGGTTTTGTATGAAGAATTTTTTACTTTTGAATTAAGAAACGTATGGGACTTTATCCACTTTCAAAAAAAGTAATACGAAAAATTTTGCTTCAAAACAATATAAAAAATGTTTATAGTAAAATTCCTATAAAAAGTAAATTTTCGAAAAAATTCCTATAAAAAGCAAATTTTTAATTAAGTTTCTATAAAAAGTAAATTTTTGAAAATTTTCTATAAAAACAATTTTTTGAGAAATCTCAAAAACTTGTTTTTATATAAAAAGTAAATATTTTAAAAATTTCCTATAAAAAGTAATATTTTAAAAATTGCATATAAAAAGTAATTTTTTTATAATTTCCTATAAAAAGTAATTTTTTAAAAATTTCCTATAAAAAGTATATTTTTTAAAAATTTCCTAAAAAAGTACATTTTTGAAAAATTTCCTATAAAGTAAATTTTTAAAAAATTTCCTATAAAAAGTAAATTTTTGAAAATTTTCAACAAAAAGTAAATATTTAAATTTGTTATAAAAAGCGAATTTTCGAAAAATTTTCTAAAAAAGTAAATTTTTGAAAAATTTTCTATAAAAAGTACATTTTTGATAAATATCCTATAAAATGTAAATTTTTGAAAAATTTCCTATAAAAATAAAATTTTTGGAAAATTTCCTATGAAAGTAAATTTTTTAAAAATTTCCTATAAAAGGCAAAAATTCAGTTAAATTTTTGAAAATTTTCGTATAAAAAGTAAATTTTTGAAAAATTTCCTATAGAAAGTAAATTTTTGAAGAATTTCCTATTAAAGGTAAATTTTTTAAAAATTTCATAATTAAAGTAAATTTTCGAGAAATTTTGTATAAAAAGTAAATTTTTGGAAAATTTACTTTTTATAAATTTTTCAAAAATTTCCTATAAAAAGTAATTTTTTAAAAAATTTCCTATAAAAAGTAAATTTTTGAAAATTTTCCTATAAAAGTAAATTTTTGAAAATTTTCCTATAAAAGTAAATTTTTGAAAAATTTTCTATAAAAAGTAAATTTTTGAAAAATTTCCTATAAAAAGTAATATTTTTCAAAATTTCCTATAAAAAGTAAATTTTCGGAAAATTTCCTATAAAAAGTAAATTTTTGAAAAATTTCATATTAAAAGTAAATTTTCGAGAAATTTTCTATAAAAAGTAAATTTTTGGAAAATTTCCTATAAAAAGTAAATTTCTGAAAAATTTCCTATTAAACGTAAATTTTAGAAAAATATCCTATAGAAAGTAATTTTTTTTTAAATTTCCATTAAAAAGTGGATTTTTGAAAAAGTTGCCTATGTGAAGTAAATTTTTGAAAAATTTCCATAAAAAGTAAATTTTTGAAAAATTTCCTATAAAAGCAAATTTTTGAAAAAATTTTTATTAAAAGTAATTTTTGAAAAATTTCCCATGAAAAGTTAACTTTGAAAAATTAAAAAACTATAAATACCATAAATATTTTAGTGGGTTTTGTAAATTTAAAATTAATTCTTTTTCGCATATTAATTTCCATTATTGCAAAACCTTTCCCTATCATTAACATAATTTTTTTGGAATGTGGACTAATTCCACTTTCAAAATAATATCTTCAAATTAACTTCTTTTTTCATATTTGAAAATAGAACTTTTTTTCTTAGGCCAGTTTCAAAATTACATTTTTAGTTTTTTCAAAATTTTGTTTAACAAATATTACAAATTTAACATTTGTTCATCTGTGAGTTAAAAAATGGAAATCGAGGAACAAGAGTTGAAAAATTTGAATTAGATTTTTTGAACAGATTCGCCGTACTTGCTATTTGAATTCGCTGAATTTCGCCAAAATATAATTTTTTGATTAAAATTTTAGGAGATGCTCAATAAATTTTACTTATGTTTAAATTTAAAAAAACCTTATGAAATTCGTATGTCTTAGTCCATTTCTGCTTCATATCCTCTTTTTTGTCTTATCCTTTGCCGTGTACCAGCTTATACCTCAGTCCTTGTATTAGTTCTGTGTCTTTGTCTATCCGTCACAAATCTACAACTAATTGTATAACATCGCCTTTGCCTACTTTTTTTTTTTAGCAAATATATATATATATATATATATATATATATATATATATATATATATTTCTTATTCTATATCTTAGTATGATTCTCGTTCTATATTTTAGTGTCCCTCTTAACCGATATCCATGTCTACGTCTATAAGATAAGTTCAAGTTTGTGTAGAAGACAGTGTTTTAGTACTTTTATTGTTATTTGCTTACTTTCTGCTCTGTCTTAACTTATGGTCTATATCTATTCCTAGGACTTTTACTTAAACTTTAATTGTATAATTTTTAAGGAAATGAGTTACAAAGGTGTTGCTGTAACTAATATCTTTAATTCTTTCAAACGTCTGTATTCTTCCTAAGAATCTTATAAACACAAAGAACACACACAATT
The DNA here is from genome assembly GCA_933228675.1 of Stomorhina lunata. Classification (NCBI taxonomy): domain Eukaryota; kingdom Metazoa; phylum Arthropoda; class Insecta; order Diptera; family Rhiniidae; genus Stomorhina; species Stomorhina lunata. Next base: position 166,967,333 of record OW121740.1, on the reverse strand, counting down.
TGATTTCGGTCAGATTTACTAAGTATTCCCTTTACACAATTCTGGTTGTTCTATAAAGATTTTCATCTTTTGTTTGACCGGAAATTGAGGCGTTTTAACTTTTGTTTCGTTTATATTAAATCCGTACATGCATACATACGTATGAATGTATGCATACACATAAAGTTAAGCAAACTTCAAGCTGGTAAATGTTACTAAGTAAACACTAAGTCCAAAGAATTTTCACAAAACTTGAAACTCTGTTGTTTTCTAATAACTCTCATTGTTTGTCTTGCAGACATTTAGAGGTTATTTATTGGTACTTGTAGTTTAAGAAAATGATATTACACATTATTTTGGTATAATATATTTTTGTTGAATCTTTTGTATGCTCTTTCTGCTCTAGTCTTACTTCCTCTGTTTGTTACGCATATAAACGGATGGCATGAAATAAACATAAGTGTTCGTGAATTGGGTATGTGTAAACAATTTCCGGTTACACAAAGAATATACAAGCATAAAAATAGGGACTATAAATATATAAAATACTTTTGTTCAAACATATAAAAAGAGTTTAAGTTTGTTATATATATTTATACAATTAAATATAAACAAAAGAAGAAATAACTAGAAAGTAACAAGCATTTAATATTACTCTTGTTAAAAATATGTTTCCGTATCCGTTATGCACTTAAACTTATGATAATAATAAACTCAAACATATATGTGTGTATGTATGTATATGCATCTACATGTATGGTTTGAGAATAACAAACAAAAAATTTAAAATGTAAAATTTTTCAAGAAACAAAACAAAATTTAAGTACAAATTTTTCAAACAAATCCTTTATTTACCCAATAGAAGAAATATATTTTTTTTTTTTCAAATGAATAAAGTCGACGACAAAACAATAATCTCGAAAACTAGTTTACATACAGACTATAAATTTAAAATTTTTAAAATATTTCAATATTTTCAAAAATTTACTCTGTAATTTAATTTCATAATTTTCGCTTTAAATTGTTGCTAAGGAAACTCTGTATGTATGTGTCTCAGATCCTGTTCTAAAATATATCTGAGTAATTTTATCCGTAAATTTGTATACAAATTAATGCTGAGCATAAATAAACAAATAATTTCAGGCAATAGATAATTGTTTGGAATGCAAAACTTAACTGTGTATGAAAATTAGTGTAAAGTGTAATAGATTGTAAATTTCCGCAAGTAATTTGTACTTTTAGATTAATTACGGTTAAGTATTTGTGTATGATGGAGATTTGCAAGTTTTTTGGCTTTAATTAGGAAATTAAAAAGAAGAAAGATAACTACAAAATAAAAACAACTTATGCCTTACTCTAATTGTCAGTCTATGTGTTAGTCTATATCTTAGTCTTTTTTACAGTCTGTGTTTAAGCCTTTTTCTTAGGTCTCTGTTTTAGTCTATTTCTTGGTCTATGCTTTAGTCTATCTCTTGGTCTATGTGTTAGTCTATGTCTTAGTCTATGTCTTAGTCTATGTCTTAGTCTATGTCTTAGTCTATGTCTTAGTCTGTGTGTTAGTCTATGTCTTAGTCTATGTCTTAGTCTATGTCTTGGTCTATGTCTTAGTCTATGTCTTTGTCTATGTCTTAGTCTATGTCTTAGTCTATGTCTTAGTCTATGTCTTAGTCTATGTCTTAGTCTATGTCTTAGTCTATGTCTTAGTCTATGTCTTAGTCTATGTCTTAGTCTATGTCTTAGTCTATGTCTTAGTCTATATCTTAGTCTATGTCTTAGTCTATGTCTTAGTCTATGTCTTAGTCTATGTCTTAGTCTATGTCTTAGTCTATGTCTTAGTCTATGTCTTAGTCTATGTCTTAGTCTATGTCTTAGTCTATGTCTTAGTCTATGTCTTAGTCTATGTCTTAGTCTATGTCTTAGTCTATGTCTTAGTCTATGTCTTAGTCTATGTCTTAGTCTATGTCTTAGTCTATGTCTTAGTCTATGTCTTAGTCTATGTCTTAGTCTATGTCTTAGTCTATGTCTTAGTCTATGTCTTAGTCTATGTCTTAGTCTATGTCTCAGTCTATGTCTTAGTCTGTGTCTTAGTCTATGTCTTAGTCTATGTCTTAGTCTATGTCTTAGTCTATGTCTTAGTCTATGTCTTAGTCTATCTTAGTCTATGTCTTATTCTGTGTCTTACTCTGTGCTTAGTCTATGCCTTAGGCTATGTCTTAGTCTATGTTTTAGTGTATGTCTTAGTCTATGTCTTAATCTATATCTTAGTCTATGTCTTAGTCTATGTCTTATTTTATGTTTGTATATCTTAGTCTTTATCATAGTATATGCCTCGTCCTATGTTCTTGTTATTCTCTTATACTTTGACTCATTCTCTGATTAGTCTATACCCTATTCCTTCACTTAATATAAATATATACATATGTAAGTAGGTATCTTAATGTATTTTGTATTAGCTCATGTCTCTTCGTTTTTCGAAAACGTGCACAAATGCTTTCCCCTTCCCTCCTTAGCACCTACAATTCTTTTGCTGTCATGATTTCTTTTAAAAAGCAAATCCCAGCATGTCGCGGCATAATTTTAAAACGAATCAAACGAATATCCTGCAGCAAAATTAAACATTTATGTCATTAACATTTACATACATTTATTTGTGGCACAGATTTTTCACTTTTACATTTTTGGATAAATGTGTTTTTTTTTCCAACTTTTCATTATACAAACATTTAAAATAATTTTCATAAATACATACGTTTTCATGTGTGTAAATATGCATATAAATATTTGAAAGCCTGACAGCTGTGTTTTTTTTTTTCTTTTTTTTTTTTCTTGTAATCAATTTTATATATCAGAGGAAATAAAGAAATAAAACTACAATGAAAAATATTTTGTCAAACATTTTCTTTGATGGTGAAGAAAAATAAAATAAAAGTTTATTTTGACGTTCAGACATCACAGGTGAGTTAAGAATTTTGACTGTCTAATTAATTAATAAAAAGATACATTTACTTTGGTTATATAACTGGCATATGGGTCTTATCTGAGTAATTTTTAGAAATATCGTTTAATTTTTAAACATTTGTTGAATTCATTTAAAAAAATCTTGTTGACTTTAGTCTTTCTTTAATCATATCTCAAAAAGAAATAAACAAAACATAATCAATTTCCGTTTAGTCATTGATTAAAAATCGAAGTTTACTTTTAGGGTTGTATTATTTATTTGTATATTCTCATTAAATATTTATTTTTAAATACTTTTTAATCTGTAGCCATGTAAGATTTACTTTCTTTATATTTAGATTACAAGATTATTCTTTTTTTCATATATTATTATTTTGAATTTCTTTAAGCCATAAAAAACTTAATTTTGTCAAACAAAATCACTTTTTAAATAAAATTACATGTAAGTAAACAATAAATATGTAAAAAATTATATAAAATTTATATAATTTTAATATTGCTTTGACATATTAATAAAACTTAAAATATTTAATATTTGTATGTGTATTTAGGGTACATCTCACATACATAAATAGACTATTGTGACAGTAATAAATTTTAATAAGAAATAGTTTAAGAGTTATTAAAATTTTCGACCGAAAATTCATGTCCCCGAAAATGCGCCTTTGGATATGTACCAGATTTTTTTGTAAATAAAGAAATTTCAAAGTTAGACAGAATTTATCATTTAATGGCTTGTATGTACTAAATAGTTTAGTTTTGATCAAATTTTCTTTATTTTTTTCATGTTGGAAAATGTAAAATTTTCTCAGATCGGTTTCGAAAATAATTTTGAAATTTTTTGAAAATTTTGTTCAACTAATATTAAAAATTTGGTCGTGTATCCATATGTTAAAACAGATAAATTGAAGAATAAAATTCAAAAAGTTGAGGTCAATAGCTTGAACATAAGATAGACTTTGACATTGGTGAGACAAATTTTCTATAGATAAGTTTTTCTTTAGAAAAGTTGATCGGCAGACAAGTTTTCTTTAGAAAAGTTGATCAAAAGACAAGTTTTCTTTTGATAACTTCATAACTTTTTTTAAGTTAATCGGCAGACAAGTTTTCTAAAGAAAAAGTTGATTATTAGACAAGTTTTCTTTAGAAAAATTTTATTGTTAGATAAGATTTCATTAGAAAAATTGATTGTGAGATAAGGTTTCTTTGGAAAAGTTGATCGTGAGAAAAGTTTTCTTTATAAAAGTTGATCGTAAACAAGTTTTCTTTAGAAAACTTGATCGTAAGCAAGTTTTCTTTATAAAAGTTGATCGTAAGCAAGTTTTCTTTAGAAAAGTTGATCGTGAGACAAACTTTTATTAGAAAAATTTATCGTGAGACAAGTTTTCTTTAGAAAAGGTGATCTTGAGATAAGTTTTAGAAAAGTTGATCGAGAGAAAAATTTTCAGTAGAAAAGTTGATCGTGAGATAAATTTTGTTTAGAAAAGTTGATCGTAAAATAAGTTTTCTTAGAAAAGTTGATCGTGAGAAAAGTTTTCTTAGAAAAGTTGATCGTGAGAAAAGTTTTATTTAGAAAAGTTAATCGTAAGACAAGTCTTCTTTAGAAAAGTTGATCGTGAGACAAGTTTTCTATAGAAAAGTTAATCGTGAGACAAGTTTTCTTCAGAAAAGTTGAATGAAAAGCAAGTTTATTAGAGAAAAGTTGGTCGAAATATACGATTATTTTTTATTGAAAAGTTGATCAAAAGAATAATTTTCTACAGAAAAGTGGATCAGGAGACATACAAGTTGATCATGACAAAAGATTTTTGTAGCACAATTGATCAATAGATACGTTTCTATAAGAATATTGATCAATAGGTAAGTTTTGTAGACAAAGGTTGATAGAGTGTCTGTTTTATATATGAAATTTTATGGAAAGTCATATTTTCTATACAATATTTTCTATAAAAAAAGGAAAAAAGGTTTTTAAAAAAATGTTTCCTAAGGAAAAGTAAAGTATTTTCTAATGAAAAGTAGATCGATATATATGTTTTCTTCAAAAAAGTAGATCAACAGTTTTGTTTTCTTTTAAATATTTGATAGAGTGACAAGTTTTTTATTAAAAAAGTCGATCGAAAATAACTTTCCTATACAAGAGTTGTTATAGTAATAAGTTTTATAATACAAATTACCGAAGAACAAGATCTTTTTTAAAACTTATATAGAAACCTTTGTACTTGGTCATCAGCCAGATTTTTACAGAAAACGTAGAGAAGAAAAAGTTTTCAAAATAAAGCTTAATCGATAGACATATTTTTTTTGGAAAAATTTATCGATGGACAAGAATTTTTTAGCTTAGTTGGCCAAGAAACCATTTTCGTCTGTTGTTGGCTTATTTCTTATATGAATTGTTAACATTCCAAACAAAACAGAAATTTAACTATTTCGGAGAAAATTGTACTTATAAAACTCCTACCACACCCACACTTACATGCACCTATAAGGAAATCCAGTCGTAACAATGCTCACGGGTTATTTCAAATTATTATTTTTCCGTTTCTTTTTTGGCCATAACTTTCATTATATAACAATCTTTTATAAGTTTAAGGCCAGTAAACGTTTCCTTCTTCCAAAATGAGCACTTAAAAAAGCCAGAATAAAAAAAATGGAAATAAGAAGAAAAAATGGTAAAATATTTTATAACCATCGTAAACAGTAAAAATGTAATTGAAAGAATTTACGAAAAAAAAGTGCTCATTCAGACAAATTTTGGTTGTCTAAGGAAATATGAGGCAGAGGCGAAAAAATTATTTAAACAATTTTTTATTTAAAAATTTAAACAAAAATGAATACTAAAATTCGGAGAAAAATTTTATATTATGACAAGATTGTATAGGTTTAAGTGTGTATGACAAAATTTTATATTTCATAAACAAATTTAAATAAAAATGTTATATAAAATTGTTGGTTAATTTGTTTATTTACTGATAAATGTTTATTTCAGGCATCATTATTTATAATAGTGATTATTTTAAGAATGTTTTAAGTTATAAAGTGCTGAATTTGGTAAATGGAATTATTAAGATGAGGTTTTAAATTTTTTCAATGTTTGAAATTTTCTTCTAAAATTATTGAGATATATAAACTTTTGGCATTAACTATCAAATACAAAATACGAGTAGTATAAACTTTATGCAGTATCTTCTTACTTGAATCAAATTTTGCATAATATTTCCAGCAAAACTTTTCCACAAATCCCTCCCATTTTCACTTTTTATAAAGGCATTATTGTTAATATTACAATATATTTAGTTCCCAAACCACCTTCATAAATAATAAAACAACAAAATAATAAAAAAAAAAGAAAAATCTTATAAAAAAGTTTTATTACAAGTAAATATTTACGCACTGCATACTTATTGGCTGATGTTGATGTTCGTTACTTTTTTATATTCAAATAAAATCAAAAGCAAATAAAAAAGTTATTAGATACGTGTATTTCATATAAAATTTAAGGAAAATGTTACTTTGTAAACCGACCAACTGAACGACTGACAGACAGAAATACACGGTAGATTAAAATTCGTGATCGTTATTCCAATTTACTATAAAGTGGAAATCTCATTTTAATTTAAATTATTTCCTGTTTTTAAGGTATTAACTAAAAATACATAAAATCCACGATAACTTTTGAAAATAAATATAAACTCATAAACATTTATAGGATTAAAAATGTTCACATTTAAATTTTATATCGATATTTAAATAAAAAACAATAAAGTGGAACAAATCCCATGTTAACTGGGTTAGAAAGTTTATATTAAATAATGATGAGAAATAAGGAGGATTAAAAGGCAGATTTTTTTAACTATTTTGTTTAGTGGAAAATTTTTTGATATACAATTTTTTGTACAAAATTTTTCACTTAAAAATTTCAATAGAAAATTTTTAAAATTTTCACTAAAAAATTTTTATAAAAAAATTTTTACCATAAAATTTTTATAGAAAAATTTTCACTATAAAATTTTTATAAAAAAATTTTCACTATAAAATTAAAAAAATAAATCGCTTTAAAATATCTATAGAAAAATTTTCATTATAAAATTTTTATTGAATAGTTTTCAATATAAAATTATAATAGAAAAATTTTCACAGTAAAATTTTTCGCTATAAAAATTTTCAATATAAAAGATTTTCACTTTAAAATTTTTACAGAAAATTTTTCACAATAAAATCTTTAGAGAAAGATTGTCTCTATAAAATTTTTATAGAAAAATTTTGACTATAAAAGTTTTTAAGAAAAATTTTCACTATAAAATTTTTTAAGAAAAATTTTCATTATAAAATTTTTGTAGAAAAATTTTCACTATAAAATTTTCACTATAAAATTTTTGTAGAAAAATTTTCACTATAAAAACGTTATAGAAAACGTTTCACATTCAAAGTTTTATAAAAAATTTTTCACTATAAAATTTTTATAGAAAAGTTTTCCTATAAAATTTTGATAAAAAAATTTTTAATTTAAAAATTTAAACAAAAGTTTTCACTAAAAAATTTTAATAGAAAAATGTTCACTATAACATTTTTTTAGAAAATATTTTAACTATTAAAGTTTTTGTAGAAAAATTTCGACAATTTTTATGAAATATTTTCACTACAAAATGTTTAGTATACTGTAAAATTTTTATAGAAAAATCTTCACTATATAATTCTTATAGAAAAATACTCATTATAAAATTTGTATAGCAAAATTTTCACTAAAAAAATTTGATAGAAAAATTTTCACTAAAAATTTTTATAGAAAAATCTTCACTATAAAATTTTAAAAGGAAAATTTTCACTATATATTTAAAAATTTTCACTATAAAATTTTAAAGAAAAATGTTCACTATAACATTTTTATAGAAATATTTTTTTAGAAAAATATATACTATAAAATTTTTGTAGAAAAATTTTTATTATAAAATTTTTATAGAAATGTCTGCACTATAAAATTCTTATAGAAACTCTTATAGACAATAAAAGATTTATAGAACAATTTCCACTATAAAAATTTTATAGAAAAAGTTTCACTACAAAATTTTTGTAGCAATATTTTCACTATAAAATTTTTATAGAAAAATTTTTACTATCAAATTTTTATAGACAAATGTTCACTATTAAGTTGGTATGGAAAAATTGTCACTATAAAATTTTTATAGAAAAATCTTCTTGGAAAATTGTTATACAAAGAAAAATTTTCACTATAAAATTTTAAAGAAAAATGTTTACTATAACATTTTTATAGCAAATTTTTTTCAGAAAAATTTTCACTATAAAATTTTTGTAAAAAAATTTTATTATAAAATTTTTATAGAAATGTTTGCACTATAAAATTATTATAGAAAAGTTTTTACAATAAAAGATTTATAGAACAATTTTCACTTTAAAAATTTTATAGAAAAAGTTTCAGTATAAAATTTTTGTAGCAAAATCTTCACTATAAAATTTTTATAGTATATTTTTATAGCATAAAATTTTTATACTATAAAATTTTATAGAAAAATTTTCACTATAAAGTTGATATAGAAAAATTGTCACTATAAAATTTTTATAGAAAAATCTTCTTGGAAAATTTTTATATACAAGTTTTCTTATAAAATTTTTAAGAAAAATTTTCGCAATAAAAATTTTCATTTTAAAATTTTCACTATAAAATTTTTATAAAAAAATTTTCTTATGAAATGTTTATGGAAAAATTATCTCTATAAATTTTTATAGAAAAATTTTCAGTATGAAATTTTTATAGAAAAATTTTCACTACAAAATTTTAATAGAAAAAATTTCATTATAAAATTTTTATAGAAAAATTTTCACTTTAAAATTAAAAACAAAAATTTCACTATAAAACTTTTATAGAAAAATTTTCACTATAAAATTTTTATAGAAAAATTTTCACTATAAAATTTTTATAGAAAAATTTTCACTATAAAATTTTTATAGAAAAATTTTCACTATAAAATTTTTATAGAAAAATTTTCACTATAAAATTTTTATAGAAAAATTTTGACTATAAAATTTTTATAGAAAAATTTTCAATATAAAAATTTTTATAGAAAAATTTTCACTATAAAAATTTTTATAGAAAAATTTTCACTATAAAAATTTTTATAGAAAAATTTTCACTATATAAATTTTTATAGAAAAATTTTCACCATATAATTTTTATAGAACAAATGTCACTATAAAATTTTTATAATAAAAATTTCACTATAGATTTGCTATAGAAAAATGTTCACTATAAAATTTTTCTAGGAAAATTTTCTGTATAAAATTTTTATTAGAAAATTTTTGCTATAAATTATTATTAAAAAAATTTTCACTACAAAATTTTTATAGGAAAATTTTCACTATACAATATTGATAGCAAAATTTTCATTATAAAATTTTTACAGAAAATCACAAATAAATATCTTAATTAGTACAATGATTGCTCCTCAAGGTATGCTTCACATTTTTTTTACTTATCGTGGCATATGATGGATAAATTTGCAAATTTGCACTGCATTCGAAAAAATACGTATGTAAATGTTAAAAGATATAGATAAATTTATAAATATCTGTTAAAAGCATTCTCACATCTTCAAGGGTTAAGATAATCCTCGATGTTTAATACTTTATGTTCCCCAACCAGTATTAAAATAAAAACTAAATAAAATATTACTTTTCAACAAAACTCAATATTATGTTGCCAAACCAAATCAATAAAAGTTTGCTCAGAACTTATTTGGTAATCTCAAGACTATGAAATTGCTGCTAGTATATAAGACACATGTAGACAAGTTAATAGTTATCATCATCAATTGAAAAGATGTTACAACATTTTTCCCCAAAGAACAAATTACTGAGAAGTTTGAAAGTGTATGTTTGTATCTCTTAGTGTTTGTAGTGCATAGAAAGACAAATAGAACTTTTGTTTGTACAAAGGCTATTTAAAAGACTGATGGACTGTTGAAAATATGGTCAGTCTTAAGATAGACAAAGTTTGTAGAACTCATTTATATGGTAGTGAACTTTTTAATATATTTTAGGATGATGTTTTATTTTGCTCTTTTTTGCATTTAAAATAAAAAAATAAAAAAAAAATATTATAATCCTAGGGATAATCCTTAGTACAATGTGTGATGGTTCCCATGTCTTTTTTGTATATTTTTATAAAATGTAAAAATTTTAAATAATTTTTTAAAGAATAAGGAGAACTTTAAAATTTTAATAGAACCAAAAGGCATTTCAAAGATTGTTTTAAAGAAGTATTAAATTTTTCTTTATTCGCAATAGAAAGTTATTTAAATATAAACTTACCAGTATTGGCAACTTCACACGGTAAGACAATCGTTTCACCAGCCACAAATTTAAAGGTTTCTGAGCGGGATATAAACATGGGTTCATGCTTACTCATCATACTTGTCGAGGCAGAAACTGAAAATATAGAAAAAGCAAACATAAGTTAGTTTATTGTTTGTTAAAGCAAAGAAATATATTTTTTTATAAGTCACATGGATATAAGTGCAATGACCTGAATCTATTTTTTATAAAATTTAAACAAAAAATAAATATACTACCAATATCTTATTGGTATATCCTTTTAGTCTGAATTAAATTAGATATTTCTGGTATTCTCTTAAAACTTACACGAACAATATCAAATATAAAAAAATCTTTTTATATTACAATTATTTTGTTTTAAAACATAAATTTGCATACACATATTTTGTGGCTATAATAAAACTTTCAATGTAAAAATTCACAAAAATTTTAAACCGACAAAACAAACTATTATTTTAGTTTTAATACGCTTTTGTAAAAAAATACATAAAACAATATTCAGTAGTTACATTTCCTATAAATATTTCATTAAAATTTATTATTTAGGCAAAAAAGTCTAAATAAAGTAAAAAAAAAACAAATATATCTTTTTGTGTAAACACATTGAGCAATTATTTAAACAATAGTTTTTTTTTGGGTATAGATAGCAATATATCAAAAAAAGTAGGTTTTTAAATTTCAAGATAATCACATGAATTTATATACATTTTTTCAGATACATATTCAGCTATTCTTGGTGCTACATAAAATGGCCCAAGCTATTTTGGTTCCTGAAATACAGGGTGTTTTCTATAATTTTGGCTTTTAAACTAGAAGCAAATTTTGCGCTGTAACTTTCTCAATAGGTTATAAATTATACTTTTTTAAATTTGTATAGTTAGATAAGTGTAAAAGATTTCATCACCATAAAAAAAACATCAGTACACTTAGAGAAAAGATATGTATAAAAGATAATGCAGGAGTGAAAAAAGTATAAAATTTGCATTTAAAATGGCACAAAAGCGGATAAAGATTTTGAGACCAAATTCTACGTACAGATAGCTACTATCGATATCTAAAAATTTGATATGGCGCTTCCCGATTAAATGTTTGGTTCTTCGACAAATTGAGAAAAACTAACAAAAAAATGAAAAAAGGGTCAAAATTCTGCATTTTTAATATTTGTCTTCCTATAACTCATTAACTAAGAAACGCATCGAGAAGCGCCATATCAAAATTTTAGATAAACATGTTCTTAATATGTGTGCAAATTTTGCGAGAAAAATACATAGCCATTTTTGTGCCATTTAAAAAACAAGCAAGCCTATTTGTGTCATTTTTCACTTGTTCACCTTCGAAAGACACATTGATGTATAATAACAATGTGGTACTTAAAGGTATATTGCTCAAATTCACGAACAAATATCCTGAGGCCTACAGTGAAGCAAAAATAATACACGATTAAATCGCGACCATTGATTTTCTTCTTCATCTTAAAGTGTGTATACAGCCTACTTTGAACCTCTTAAATGCGTAAAATGTAACAAGACAACAGTGGCTTCTGATCGTTTTGTGTTCTAGGAAACTAAAAATTAAATATTTAGTAATATGGACACTTGCCATCAAAAAAAAGTCCGACGAAGAAAATGTATTTAATACCTCATCGATTTACAGCGATTATATTTTGTAAAAGTAGAGATGGAAAATTAAATGGACTTAAAAAACAAATTAACATATTAAGAAACTAACCAATTTCGCGATAAAAAAATCTGGCTAACAAGATTTTTGCATATGGATGCTGAAGTTAAAGAAAAGTTAAAAACTTTCACTTTTATATGGAATTTAAGCCATACCCTTTCTTATTACAAAAACATTATTTGTACTTCTAATATTGTAAACAGTGACTAAATTTTACACAAAATTTTAAAACAATCGTTCAAAAAAGTATCTGAATTGGTATACTATTAACTACTTTTGCCCCTAGAATTCTTATTTTTTGTCGGAATTTCATCGCAGATATCTCTTTTGAAAGTTTTTGAAAGCATCTATTTTTGTGTTTTTAAAAATGCAACAAAAGATTGCCGCAAGGCGGCGGTATTGACATGTTTATTACAAATGTATCAAATACATGTTATTTAGATCTTTTTCGATGTTGGTATATTCAGAAAAAAGTTAGACTAAATACTCCTGAACAAAGTCGCGGAACATTGTCAAACCAAATTTTTAACTTTTAATTATTAAAAATGCGATTTTCATATGTAACCTAAAAATAGCGCCATCTTTTAACAGAATTTAGAAACAAAAAAGTTGTAAAATAAACATTATTTTTATAATCCCAGAGATTCATTTTCTCCAATAAAAAAGTTCTTTTTCGCAAAAAGCCGTTTTTGATATATTGCTAGGTATAGAACTATTATAATTGCATTGTTTTATTAAATCAAACAAAAAATAATATTCAGTTAAAAACTTCGAAATACATAGACCAAAAATTAAACAGAAGAATAGAACAGAACTAGAGCAGAACTAGAACAGAAACAGAACTAGAACAGAAACAGAACTAGAACAGAACAGAACTAGAACAAAACTAAAACAGAACTAGAATAGAACTAGAACAGAACTAGAACAGAACTAGAACAGATCTAGAACAGAACTAGAACAGAACTAGAACAGAACTAGAACAGAACTAGAACAGAACTAGAACAGAACTAGAACAGAACTAGAACAGAACTAGAACAGAACTAGAACAGAACTAGAACAGAACTAGAACAGAACTAGAACAGAACTAGAACAGAACTAGAACAGAACTAGAACAGAACTAGAACAGAACTAGAACAGAACTAGAACAGAACTAGAACAGAACTAGAACAGAACTAGAACAGAACTAGAACAGAACTAGAACAGAACTAGAACAGAACTAGAACAGAACTAGAACAGAACTAGAACAGAACTAGAACAGAACTAGAACAGAACTAGAACAGAACTAGAACAGAACTAGAACAGAACTAGAACAGAACTAGAACAGAACTAGAACAGAACTAGAACAGAACTAGAACAGAACTAGAACAGAACTAGAACAGAACAGAACTAGAACAGAACTAGAACAGAACTAGAACAGAACTAGAACAGAACTAGAACAGAACTAGAACAGAACTAGAACAGAACTAGAACAGAACTAGAACAGAACTAGAACAGAACTAGAACAGAACTAGAACAGAACTAGAACAGAACTAGAACAGAACTAGAACTAGAACAGAACTAGAACAGAACTAGAACAGAACTAGAACAGAACTAGAACAGAACTAGAACAGAACTAGAACAGAACTAGAACAGAACTAGAACAGAACTAGAACAGAACTAGAACAGAACTAGAACAGAACTAGAACAGAACTAGAACAGAACTAGAACAGAACTAGAACAGAACTAGAACAGAACTAGAACAGAACTAGAACAGAACTAGAACAGAACTAGAACAGAACTAGAACAGAACTAGAACAGAACTAGAACAGAACTAGAACAGAACTAGAACAGAACTAGAACAGAACTAGAACAGAACTAGAACAGAACTAGAACAGAACTAGAACAGAACTAGAACAGAACTAGAACAGAACTAGAACAGAACTAGAACAGAACTAGAACAGAACTAGAACAGAACTAGAACAGAACTAGAACAGAACTAGAACAGAACTAGAACAGAACTAGAACAGAACTAGAACAGAACTAGAACAGAACTAGAACAGAACTAGAACAGAACTAGAACAGAACTAGAACAGAACTAGAACAGAACTAGAACAGAACTAGAACAGAACTAGAACAGAACTAGAACAGAACTAGAACAGAACTAGAACAGAACTAGAACAGAACTAGAACAGAACTAGAACAGAACTAGAACAGAACTAGAACAGAACTAGAACAGAACTAGAACAGAACTAGAACAGAACTAGAACAGAACTAGAACAGAACTAGAACAGAACTAGAACAGAACTAGAACAGAACTAGAACAGAACTAGAACAGAACTAGAACAGAACTAGAACAGAACTAGAACAGAACTAGAACAGAACTAGAACAGAACTAGAACAGAACTAGAACAGAACTAGAACAGAACTAGAACAGAACTAGAACAGAACTAGAACAGAACTAGAACAGAACTAGAACAGAACTAGAACAGAACTAGAACAGAACTAGAACAGAACTAGAACAGAACTAGAACAGAACTAGAACAGAACTAGAACAGAACTAGAACAGAACTAGAACAGAACTAGAACAGAACTAGAACAGAACTAGAACAGAACTAGAACAGAACTAGAACAGAACTAGAACAGAACTAGAACAGAACTAGAACAGAACTAGAACAGAACTAGAACAGAACTAGAACAGAACTAGAACAGAACTAGAACAGAACTAGAACAGAACTAGAACAGAACTAGAACAGAACTAGAACAGAACTAGAACAGAACTAGAACAGAACTAGAACAGAACTAGAACAGAACTAGAACAGAACTAGAACAGAACTAGAACAGAACTAGAACAGAACTAGAACAGAACTAGAACAGAACTAGAACAGAACTAGAACAGAACTAGAACAGAACTAGAACAGAACTAGAACAGAACTAGAACAGAACTAGAACAGAACTAGAACAGAACTAGAACAGAACTAGAACAGAACTAGAACAGAACTAGAACAGAACTAGAACAGAACTAGAACAGAACTAGAACAGAACTAGAACAGAACTAGAACAGAACTAGAACAGAACTAGAACAGAACTAGAACAGAACTAGAACAGAACTAGAACAGAACTAGAACAGAACTAGAACAGAACTAGAACAGAACTAGAACAGAACTAGAACAGAACTAGAACAGAACTAGAACAGAACTAGAACAGAACTAGAACAGAACTAGAACAGAACTAGAACAGAACTAGAACAGAACTAGAACAGAACTAGAACAGAACTAGAACAGAACTAGAACAGAACTAGAACAGAACTAGAACAGAACTAGAACAGAACTAGAACAGAACTAGAACAGAACTAGAACAGAACTAGAACAGAACTAGAACAGAACTAGAACAGAACTAGAACAGAACTAGAACAGAACTAGAACAGAACTAGAACAGAACTAGAACAGAACTAGAACAGAACTAGAACAGAACTAGAACAGAACTAGAACAGAACTAGAACAGAACTAGAACAGAACTAGAACAGAACTAGAACAGAACTAGAACAGAACTAGAACAGAACTAGAACAGAACTAGAACAGAACTAGAACAGAACTAGAACAGAACTAGAACAGAACTAGAACAGAACTAGAACAGAACTAGAACAGAACTAGAACAGAACTAGAACAGAACTAGAACAGAACTAGAACAGAACTAGAACAGAACTAGAACAGAACTAGAACAGAACTAGAACAGAACTAGAACAGAACTAGAACAGAACTAGAACAGAACTAGAACAGAACTAGAACAGAACTAGAACAGAACTAGAACAGAACTAGAACAGAACTAGAACAGAACTAGAACAGAACTAGAACAGAACTAGAACAGAACTAGAACAGAACTAGAACAGAACTAGAACAGAACTAGAACAGAACTAGAACAGAACTAGAACAGAACTAGAACAGAACTAGAACAGAACTAGAACAGAACTAGAACAGAACTAGAACAGAACTAGAACAGAACTAGAACAGAACTAGAACAGAACTAGAACAGAACTAGAACAGAACTAGAACAGAACTAGAACAGAACTAGAACAGAACTAGAACAGAACTAGAACAGAACTAGAACAGAACTAGAACAGAACTAGAACAGAACTAGAACAGAACTAGAACAGAACTAGAACAGAACTAGAACAGAACTAGAACAGAACTAGAACAGAACTAGAACAGAACTAGAACAGAACTAGAACAGAACTAGAACAGAACTAGAACAGAACTAGAACAGAACTAGAACAGAACTAGAACAGAACTAGAACAGAACTAGAACAGAACTAGAACAGAACTAGAACAGAACTAGAACAGAACTAGAACAGAACTAGAACAGAACTAGAACAGAACTAGAACAGAACTAGAACAGAACTAGAACAGAACTAGAACAGAACTAGAACAGAACTAGAACAGAACTAGAACAGAACTAGAACAGAACTAGAACAGAACTAGAACAGAACTAGAACAGAACTAGAACAGAACTAGAACAGAACTAGAACAGAACTAGAACAGAACTAGAACAGAACTAGAACAGAACTAGAACAGAACTAGAACAGAACTAGAACAGAACTAGAACAGAACTAGAACAGAACTAGAACAGAACTAGAACAGAACTAGAACAGAACTAGAACAGAACTAGAACAGAACTAGAACAGAACTAGAACAGAACTAGAACAGAACTAGAACAGAACTAGAACAGAACTAGAACAGAACTAGAACAGAACTAGAACAGAACTAGAACAGAACTAGAACAGAACTAGAACAGAACTAGAACAGAACTAGAACAGAACTAGAACAGAACTAGAACAGAACTAGAACAGAACTAGAACAGAACTAGAACAGAACTAGAACAGAACTAGAACAGAACTAGAACAGAACTAGAACAGAACTAGAACAGAACTAGAACAGAACTAGAACAGAACAGAACTAGAATAGAATTAGAAAAGATTTTGGTCTTCAAATCTACTTTCATTTGTTGCTGTGTAACTTTTTTCTGGTCATTATTTTTTTTTTCTTTTTGTTTAGTTTTTTTCACAAAATTTAAATAAATATTTATTTTTAATTTTTTTGTTCCTATTTTATGAAAATTCTATTTCAAAGCTTGACATGACTAAAGAAAAATAAAAAAAATCTTTGTATATTTGTAAAAAAATCTGAGTTGTAATTGGTATAAAAAGTTTTTTTTATTTAAAAATGGACATAAAAAATTTAAAAATAACAAATCGTATTTATTATTCTTTTGTTTTTTTTTTAATTATATGTTAAATAATACAATTACCATTAAATAATAACAAAAAGTTTGAAACTTTGAAATCCCTGAATTTAAAAAAATATATTAAATTGTTTTAAATATTTAATATTATAAAATGGGATGTTAAATAAGTAAATTTAGTTTACAATTGAAAAGGAAAATTAATACAAAAATTAAATAATCGAAGAAGACCTAGGAAAAGATTTCGAGAAGGTCATTTTACTAAGACTAAGGCCTCAGGCAAATATCTTTATTGGTTACATACATCAGCAAATTATCCACCTATGAATGACTTCTGTAAGACTGTGTGTTTTCAGATGGACAGAAATAGAATTTAATTATAAATAGTTCGTTTTTTCTAAAACACTATTTACTATGTAGGGCGTTATTGCTTGTAGTAATGAATATAGTTGAATCCTGAAAGTTTAAATTTAGTAATTTGATTTATATATTAACGATTTTCCTCAATTTATATTTAATATTAATTTCGTCTTTCATACAAATACTTAAATACTTGCATATCTATATACATATACAAATAAATATTGCCTTACGGTAACCAATAACATAGAGTTAATTTATATGTTAATAAAATGAAAATATATATTTTATATTTTAACAAATTTGTATACAATCAATCATATTTTCAGAGATATAATTTAATATGCTATATAAAAATACATTTAAAAATATTTAATAATGATGTAGAATATGAGCCAGAAATAATTACTTTTGACATTTACTGAAATTTTAAACCCTCAGGATATTGAAATATTTCAAATGTTTTTACATACATTCATACACTCATTTACCGTGCATACACATATACATTTTAAATATACATACATATATGTAAAAGGAGTATTATTTAAATTAAATAATACTAAGTTCGGTTTTAGTGATTGAAAATATAAATTTAAAGCTTCTTTTGTTTATAGAATTATTATGACGACAATCAAATTAAGGGGATTTTATCTTTAAATATAAATTAAAGTCTGTGTGAAAAATCATCGAAACTATCAGCTTTTGATACGAATAATATCAACTCGGTCCATAAACATTTATGGTCTCTATGTCTGCAGACTTTGCCATTCGCAAATTTATTCATCAAAATTTTATGTTGAAAAATTTTCGTTAAAAAAATTCTTCATCAAAAATTGTATATGGAAAATTGTTCATCAAAAATTTATATATAAAATTTTACACGAAAAATTTTAAATGGAAAATTTTTTTATTAAAAATTTTATATAGCAAATTTTTCATCACAAATTCTATATAGAAAATCTTCATCAAAAATTTTAAATAGAAAATTTTTCATCAAAAATTTTATAAAGCAAAAAAATTTTATATAGAACATTTTTCGTCAAAAATTTTATATAGAAAATTTTTCATCAAAAATTGTTTATAGAAAATTTTTTATCAAAAATTTTATATAGAAAATTTTTTATCAAAAATTTTATATAGGAAATTTAAAAAAAAGGTTTTGTTAAAAACTTTATACAGAAAATTTTTCATAAAAAATTTTATATAGAAAATTTTTCATCAAAAATTTTTTATATGAAATTTTTGATGAGAAATTTTCTATTTAAAATTTTTCATCAAAAATTTTATATCGAAAAATTTTCATCAAAAATTTCAGATAGAAAATTTTTCATCAAAAATTTTATATAGAAAATTTTTCATACAAAATTTCATATAGAAAATTTTTCATCAAAAATTTTATATATAAAATTTTTCATCAAAAATTTCATATAGAAAATTTTTCATCAAAAATTTCATACAGAAAATTTTTCATCAAAAATTTTATATAGAAAAATTTTCATCAAAAACTTTATATAGAAAATTGTTCATCAAAAATTGTATATAGAAAATTTTTCATCAAAAATTTTTTACACAAAATTTTTCGTCAAAAATTTTGTATAAAATATCAAAAAACATCAAAACTTTTATATGGAATATCTTTCATGAAAAATTTTATATAGAAACTTGTTCATCAAAAATTTTATATTGAAAATTTTTCATCAAAAATTTTTTATACAAAATTTTTCATCAAAAATTTTGTATAAAATATCAAAAAACATCAAAACTTTTATACAGAATATTTTTCATGAAAAATTTTATTTAGAAACTTGTTCATCAAAAATTTTATATTGAAAATTTTTCGTCAAAAATTTTATATAAAAAATTGTTCATTAAAAATTTTATATAGAAGATTTTTTATCAAAAATTTTATATGAAAAATTTTTCATTAAAAATTTTATATAGAAAATTTTTGATCAAAAATTGTATGTAGACAATTTTTCATTAAAAATTTTCAGAAAATTTTTCATCAAAAATTTTATAACAACTTTTCATCAAAAATTTGTTGAAAATTTTTCATCAAAAATTTTATAGGTTATTTATCAAAAATTTTATAAAGATATTTCACCCAAACATTTATATAGAAAAATATTATTGTCTGCTGGATTTTCGTAAGTTTTTGTAACAAGGAATATTCTTGTTCAGGCCCTATCGTGTTTTGAATTGGCCTGGTATGTTGTCCGCGCGGTCAATATAAAAACAATCCTCAAAATTCCTTTCCAAGTGTTTCGAAATATTATAAATATTTTGTCTACACATTGTGACAAATGTAATTAATCACAAAATATTTTCTATTATTTTATTTTTCATTTCAATTATGTCTTAAATTCTAATATAATTGTTAGTATAAGATTTTGTTTTCATAATAAAATACAAATAAATTTTGCTAAGTTGGTTAAGGGAATATTTGATAATGTTCTTATATTTAGAATAATAAATTTATATTGTATTATACTCCTCTGGTTTTAAGGATTTACTTTATTTCATAAATTGTATGTTTTGTATTTAATAAACAATTGTTAGTTGCTTGTAATTTAAGTTGCATTTGTTTGTAATTTTATTAGAGTTTCTATTTAATATTTACTGGCAACAAATTGCAATTATATTTAATGATTTATGTTCTTTTCTGTGCGTCTTGATGTAGGCAGGTTTGTATTGCATGTTTAAGCACAATGGGTTAAAGTACTGCAGAAAAGGTGTAGATTTTATTAAGGTTTAAGTAGAAACAATAACCAACATTTATTTAAGGAAAAATTTTTCATCAAAAATTTTATATAGAAAATTTTTCATCCAGAATTGTTATAAATAATATTGTTCAGAACTGTTTTCATCAAACTTGTAAATAGGAAATTTTTCATTAAAAATTGTATAAAGAAAATTTTTTGTCAAAAATCATGCATAGAAAATTTTTCAATTTAGTAGAAATTTTTGATTAAAAATTTTATATTGAAATTTTTAGTCACGAATTTTATATAGAAAATTTATCATCAAAAATTGTTTATACAAAATTTTTTCTCATGAATTTTTTAATTAAAAATTTTCACAAAAATTTTACATCAAAAATTTTATATAGAAAATTTTTCATCAAAAAATAGAACTTAGAACATTTTTTATTAAAAAGTTTATATACAAAATCTTTTCTCAAAACTTTTATACATACAATTTATATAGAAAATTTTTCATCAAACATTTTATATAGAAAATTTGTCATAAAAAATTTTTTATTTTATTTTATCAAAAACTTTGTATATAAAATTTTTCATCAAAAATTTTATATAGAATATTTTTTAAAAAAAATTTTATATAGAAAATTTTTCATCAAATTTTTTTATTGAATTTATTTCATCAAGATTTTATTTAGAAAATTTGTCATAAGAAATTTTGTATATGAAGTTTTTTATCATAGGAAATATTTTATTTTGTATAAAAAATTTTTCATCACAAATTTTATTTAGAATATTTTTCATGAAAATTTTTATATAGAAAATTTTTTATCTAAAATTTATAAAGAAAATTCTAAGAAAATTTTTCATCAAGAATCTTAATATTTTTCATTAAAAATTTTACATAGAAAATGTTTCATCAAAAATTATGAAGAAATATTTTGATAAAGAATTTTATATATTTTTCATTCAAAATTTTATATAGAAAAATTTTCGTAAAAAATTTTATGAAGAAGAATTTTATATAAAAAATTGTTCAACAAAAATTTTATTTAAAAAAAAAATGCATTAGAAGTTTTATATAGAAAATTTTTCATCATATTTTATTAAAAAAATTTAGCATAGAAAATTTCTAAATAAAAACATTTTTCATCAAAAAATTTTTTTTTTATCAAAAAATTTTCGATACAAAATTTTTGCATCAAAACTTTCATTTACAAAATTTTCCATCAAAATTTTTATACAGAAAATTTTTCATCAAAAATTTTATATAGAAAATGTTTCATCAAAAGTTTTATATAGAAAAATTTTCATCAAAAATTTTATATAGAAAATTTTTCATAAAAAGTTTTGTATAAGAAATATTTTATCAAAAATTTGTATAGAAAATTTTTCATTAAAAATTTTCTATAGAAAATTTTTCATAAAAATTTTTATACAGAAAATTTGTCATACTAAATTTATAAAGAAAATTTTCAATAAATTTTATGTAGATCATTTTTCATCAAAAAAAAAATTATATAGAAAATTTTTCATCAAAAATTTTATATAGAAAGTTTTTCATCAAAAATTTTGTATAGAAAATTTTTCACCAAAAATTTTTTATAAGAAATAATTTATCAAAAGTTTTGTATAGAAAATTTTTCATCAAAAATTTTATATAGAAAGTTTTTCATAAAAATTTTTATATAGAACATTTTTCATATAAAATTTGTATAGGAAATTTTTTATCAAAAAATTTGTATAGAAAATTTTTTTATAAAAAAGTTATTATATACAGTTTTTCGTCAAAAATTTTATATAGAAAATTGTATATTAACAATTTTTATAAAAACATTTTTTTTCTATAAAAAATTTATTAAAGTGGAAATCTGTAGTTATATATACATATATGACAATATTTTGAGTCCTTTACTTTCAACAAAATGACTCGAAATGAAATGCTTTATATTGCGGTTTAGCCATAAAATTTGTA